>JAQOOD010000003.1:22701642-23104330 GCA_029633175.1 Citrus glauca | reverse complement strand
TGTAATAAGCAAAAGCATTCCATAAGACTTCAAATTAGATATTTTGTTTTCGAAAAAGACTTTAAATTAGATGCATTTTATGCACATTATTTAGATGTACATTTTATTTTGTTGTTTACTAGTTTTGAAAATGTAAAATATTAACATGTAAATTTTATATGAATTATACACTTCAAAAAAATCATCAACTTATAATAAATGGTTTATGAATTGAATCATAAAGTTGTTAATACTGCCCATAAATAGATAGTTTTTATTGTTAGTTATTTTGATACTGTTAAGACATAGTACATGGTGAATGATATGATACAAAATAATAAAATATGATGAAAATTATAAAATCACACGAAATGGAAATTAGAGGGTTATGTAATGGTAAATAGTTTAGAAAATTATGTAATTTTCCATTAAAAATATTGAAAATTTTAAAAATCCTTATTGAGATTTGATGAGAATAAAATAATAATGGAAACAAAACAATTGATTGTTGTTGTCTTTATTAATCAATACAAAGATTGATTGCCATTCAACTTAAAGATGGCTTCAACCTTAGTTAATCAATCTAATTCCCAAATACTATAACAATTGTATCATTTCTATATTTATTTATTCATTAATTATAGATTTGTTTTTGAAAGAATTCATTCATGATAGAAATTCAGCACTTATGCTTATTAAAATGAATTTCATGAGTTTATGTTTTTCATCAATTATAAGAGAAATCATTATATATGAAGATTACTTTTGTAGCTTTTCACTATACGTATAAATTATCAAAATCAACATTAATGCATTACGAAAGTTATATCAATCAAGTAATGTAATTATAATTTAGTGATATAAGATAAAATAACAAATTGTGTATAAATAATGAAATTTACTTAACAAGTGACTTATACAAAAGAACTTATATAATGTAATTTGTATACTATTTATAAATAAATAGTATAATTAATTATATTTTGTACATATAAACCATTAAATAATCAGATTTTTTTGTAGCCTTTGATTGTTGTGTTTGAATTGGTTTCTTCTACTTTCTAGGTTGTAAAATCTCCTCTCTTTCCCATTTTACTCGTATAATTTCTTATCCTTTATTGAATCTAAATTATTTAACCAGCAAAGACTTATATACACGATAAACACTTTAATTTTTTTTAATTTTATCCTATTTAATTATTATAATTAGTAAATTTCATCTAATAGTGCACATTAATCGCACAATTGATGTTGAGATTTTTAAAGAGCATCATGTAAGGACCCATTAAATAAAAATTCAAATGAAAACAATAAAAAGTTCACATTATTTTTAATAATTTCAAATAAAAAAGTTTAAACGATTAACCAAATAAACCGTCATTAATTATTCAAAACTTATGGCACAAATAATATGTTTTGGATAATTTGATTATTCATGTTATAAGAATAAAATAATTAAATTAAAGTTATGTTAAGACAAAATTAGTGATTAACAATGGTTAAAAGACTTGTATGTAAAGAAAATGATCAAATTGATTAATACTTTAAACTTTTTCATTATTTTAAATTCTAAAAAATAATGTGAATTGTTTAGAAATAAAATTTGCAATGGGGTATATATACTTAAATAGTAGGTTGGAAATACCTAGGTGGGCAAATTTCAATTCAGTTCGGTTTTATGCAAAACCGGACCGAATCGAACCAGTTCGGTTTTATTATGATAAAAACATTTTTAAACCAAAAAGCATCAATTACGAACCAAACCGAACCGACAAAATCAGCTACTGGAATCCAGATCTCACAAAACCGAGCCCCTAAAAAATGCAGAATCAAGTTTTCAAAGAGATAAAAATCAAATTTTCAAAGATCCTACAGAAGCCCAGATCCTACAAGTATAGAATTAGTTAAAAGAATCTCACTCCAATTCCTCCATCTGATTTAAAAAACATGGGTTTTAATGCTATTAAAACAAAAGCCATTACCACAAATTAAACAAAAATAATATCAGAGAGAGCGGCAGAGATAGGGAGACAAATTGACATTAGACACAAGCTCCGACAGCAGTTGACAGACGGTGATGGCTGGTTATGTGAGACTTGACGCCTGGCTATATGTGACGTGACGGCTGAACATGCCGTAGCAGTAAAATTAGTTAGAAAGAGGCCAGCTGTATGTTGTGTTCTTACTGTTTTGGGGTTTTGTTTGTTTCCTTGTTGACTTGATTGGCAGTTCGGTTTTGATTTTCATTAGTCCCAACCGAAATGGAATACTTAAGTTCAGGTTATTAGACAAAATCAAACCCAATCGATTCGGTTTGATTCTCCGATTTTCTGTCCGCCCCAATAAATATCCCAGCCCTGGTGGCAAAATGGTTAATTTCTGCTTATGCCCCTTAATTTTTGACAAAATATCAATGTCCATCCAAAACTTTTGAGATGCGGTCAAATCACACCTATAGTAAGGAGTGAGTAAAAAAATCGTGGTCTTAAAAATACCGAATGAACCAGTAATTTTTTTAATTCGGATTAATTTTTATTTTTAAAAAAACTGAAATATGTCATTTGTAAAAAAATTGAAATGTCGATTCGGCATTCGGTTCACTCAGCTGAAATAAAAAATCGAATTAATTTTAGATTTTATTTAAATCGACATGTGTTAAATTTTTTTTATAAATCCAAATATTGAGTTGAAAAATACCTAAAGTGATGTTGATATTGATGAAGATGGGAGAATGTTGTTGGCGTTTGTTTGTAATTTTTTTATTTTGTGTTGTAAGTTATAATTGTTATTATTTTTATTTGTGTTTACAGCATTATAATTATATTTATGTAGATAGAGTATTATAGTTTGGTTATGTATTTTGAAATTTTAATATTTCATATTTTGTGAGTACTTTATTAGTAGTTAGTAAGATATTAGTGATAAAATATATTTTGAATACTTTGTATTTATTATTAATATTTGTAATGAAATTAGGATGAACTAATTGTTAAAAAAATTATTACATTCATTAAGCCCAATGGTTAAAAATTTAAAATTTCAAAATAGGTCCAGAACTAAAAAAAAAAAAAACGAACCTAACCAAACCGATCTAAAAAAATCCGTTTGAGTTCGGTTCTTATTCGATTCTTTTTATAAAATAATTGTTTTAAATCAATTTTATTTAATTTTGAATCGAACCGTGCCCACCCCTACCTATAGTTCTTTCAAACTGTGCAAGTAAAATTGGACGGACACAGGATGGGTAAGATTTGATGAAATGTCGGACTTCATTGAAATATAAGTTTGCAACCCAAGAGGGGGGGTGAATTGGAATTTTAAAACTTATCCTAACAAATCCACACAACAATTTAATCTAATGCCTTAATAAATTCGAAAACAATAAATTCAATGCAAGCACAATAATTAAAGAGCAAGGGAAGAGAAAAAACGAACTCAAGGATTTTTACGTGGTTTGGCTATCCCCGCCTACGTCCACGCCTCCAAGCTCACCCGCTTGAGGATTTCACTATCCAAGCCTTTTCAAGGCTTCAACCAATTACAATTGACTTCAAGGTGTCAATGAACCTTTACAACAAGAGATTATATCTCCAATCTCTTAACCCAAGTGTTTCCCTTACTTGTACACTCATAATTTGATGAGAAATAATGAATACAACAATGAATCTCTCTCTAAGAGTTGATATACAAATTGAAGAACAAAGATGAGATAATAAATGATGATTTCCGAAAATGAAGCTCAATGTATGTTGTGTGCACTTGTTTAGGCTTGCTTGGCTTTTCTTTTCTTACCAAAAATGAATTGGTTTTGAGTTTATATAGTTTGAACTCAAAAACTAGCCGTTATGCACACTTTTCGCCGAAATCGACTTGCCGTATATGGAGTTCGATTAGTCGCTTGATGTTACCGTTACAAGCACAAATTTGAAATTTTGAACAACCGGTTTACCGTTTGTCGAATCCGGTTAGCCGCTTGCGTTTTGGTTGCATTCTGTCTCGAAAACCCAGAAAACCGGTTTGCCGGATTTCACAACCGGTTAGCCGCTTGTATTTTGGTTACTTGCTGCCCGAAACCGGTTTGCCGGATTTGATAACCGGTTAGCCGGTTGCTACAGTAACTGCTACAGTGACAGGCTACAGTGAAATAATTTTTAATTTTACAGTTTGACCCCAAAATGTTATAAAACTATATTATGGTCCAAAAATTTATGAAACTTTACAAATAGGTCCAATTTCAGAATTTCCAAATATTACTTTGCTATTCCAAAAACTTTCTGAAATTATGATTTGGCCCTAACGAGTTTATTATTTTGCACAAAAATCCTTTACAACAAAGTACCCATATTTTCAAAGTTCCCAAAATCTTTCACTTTAGTCCAAAATATTCATAACTTATAGTATGACCCAAAACATATAAATAGTTTCAAATAGGTCCAAATCCGAAATTGAAAAACAATATCAAAGATTTTATAACACATTCATTTTAGTACAAAACACTTTGATTTTAAAACTTTATTTTCTTATTATAAAATATAATTTATAAATCTTTATTTAATCAATACATATATTTTATTATCATCAAAATCAATATCTATAACTATAAAAGCTAACATTCATGAGTCTGCATTGACATTTATCAAAACTAGGGGTTAGGACTCACTGTGGGCGGAAATTATCCATAAATAAAAATAAACTGAAGAAAAAGAAACGGTGAAAACGGAGAGAGAGGGAAGGCGAATGAATATGAAGCGGTCGTTAATTAGAACAACCTATAAATAAACAGTAATAATAACAGCAATTAGCATTCAGCAATCCAAAGAAAGTGGAAATTTAAAAAAAAATTGAGGGAGGAGACAAAAACATCCGTGATGGTGGCTTTATTCCATTTTGCTAGCTAAATTAACATAAAAACAAAAATATTTTTTTAAAAAAAATTGGGTTTCATTAGCATTAAAAGTAACAGAAGCAGATACCAAAAATTGCAAAAACCATGAGAACAAAAATGAAGGGAAGAATATCAAGAATAGGGAGTTATGCGATATCATCTTCGATTAGAGATCATCAACAACAGCCGTGCATTACTTGTACCACCTTCAACATTCTTGCTCCCATCTACAAACGCCTCCCCAATGAGGTTTCTTTTTGTATTGTTTTGCTTTTTTTTGTTTTTGTTTTTGTTTTTATTTTCGTGTATTTTTATTTTGTTTTGGGTTTAATTTAAAATTTCAAATCATTTGTAGGATCAGAATTTCCGGGAAAGTGATTGCAGAGCGTATTGGTTTGGTAGAAACCAGAGGATATTAGATTGGCTGTTATATGAACGATCTTCCATTATTTGTCTTCAGGTTTTTGTTTTAACTTTACTTTCATTAAAATTTACATTGATTTTGAACTTCTATGCAATTTATTTACTTATAAATTTGAAATATATTTCTAATGGCAGGAGTTTTGGGTTGGTAACGAAGAGCTCGTAGACATGTATGAGAAGAGATTGAGTGATGCTGGTTATGTCAATTTCAAGCTTGCCCGTACCAACAACCGTGGCGATGGTTTGTGTATTTCTTTTCTTTTCTTTTCTTTTTTTGGTTAATAACATTTTGTGAATATTAGTTTCCGAAGTGTAAATGAGTGGAAATGAAATAGATGAAAAAATTATGATTAGAATGTTGTAGCTTGGGGGAACAAAAGAAACTGATGAAATCATTATTATAGGTCTGCTGACTGCGGTGCATAAAGATTACTTTAGAGTTGTCAACTACCGGGATTTGCTCTTCAATGATTTTGGAGATCGTGTTGCCCAGTTGTTACATGTTGAATTAATAGACCCTTTTTCACAGTGTCGAAATGGTGATCTTCGGCAGGAAATTCTCATTGTGAATACCCATTTGTTATTTCCTCATGATTCTAGTCTCTCTTTAGTCCGATTACATCAGGTGAATTTGTTTTTGCCTTTTCATTTTTATTTTTTGACATAATTTCTCATTTTGATCTCAATTACATCATGTTTCATTTAGGTATATAAAATTCTGCAACATGTGGAGTCTTATCAGAAAGAACACAATCTCAAGCCCATTCCTATCATACTATGCGGGTAAATTTATGATTGTTTTTCTTTCCATTTGGAAGGTAACTTGCTTTAGTATGATTATTATCCTATTTACTTTCTCTGACTTGCGTTTTATATTTCACTATAGAGACTGGAACGGGAGCAAACGTGGGCATGTTTACAAATTCCTCAGATCACAGGGATTTGTGTCATCATATGATACCGCTCATCAGTATACAGATGCTGATGCACACAAGGTCATTTTAATGTTCATGCAACAAGTTTTATTCCATTTCATCTAAAAACCTGGTTGAAGCAAATATGTGTCGATTATGTTTCTCATATCTTTTATATAATCTTCGCAGTGGGTTAGTCACCGCAATCATCGAGGTAACATATGTGGCGTAGATTTCATATGGCTTCTTAATCCCAATAAATACCGAAAATTATTGAAAGCGAGCTGGAGTGAAGCAGTATTTGGGATGTTCAAGGTTAGATCTCCCTATCTGACAAGCCTATCAAAATTCATTAGCTGTACCTAGTCATATGATTTTTGATGAGATGCATCTGTTTCTTGCCTGAATTAACTAACTCATTCAGTAAGTAGCTTATTGTTGGCTGATTTTGGCTACAAGTTTCAATGCTTAGAGAAGTGATTTTAATTAACTAACTCAGCACTTCTTCTCTAAGAGCTGTATATGACCGTCCTTAGTAAATTACTGTTCAAAAGTAGCTGCAGAAAACTATTGAAAGAACAATATTGAAGTAGGGATTAAAAATTTTCGAGTTGGATATACCTTCTCTCAAAATTCTCATGCCTGGGATTCCATAAACATTCCTGCCACAGCAAGAAGCAGATTATTTTGGTCGACTTATGTGGCATTGCTTCCTCTCTCTTTCGCTCTCTTTTTTTACTTTTAGGCTTTTAAAATGTGTTGATATTGATAAAAGGCCTAAAAAACTGGTTGAGACGTCTCAGTTTACTAGTTTCTCTCAACTTCAGATTAATTCCCCATTTCTTTTCTTCGAACGATGGTGTTAATGAGTTGAAATGAATCTCTGGTCTTATTCTACTTGTGGCCAGAGTCCTCCAATCTAACAATATCCAATAATAGTGGCAATCCTCGAGTCTGTCCTGAATTCTCTATGCAGTGTCTTCAATTTCCTGAAGTCTCTTAAAGCAGGCTGGCATAAGTACCGTATTTCTTATGCCTCTGAATACCTCTTTTGCTGGCAGTCTTACCCATTGTGTGTAAATTGCTTTTACTCTGAGCTTGTGCAAATAACAAGACTGTGCACAATTACTCCCATGGTGTCCACTACCTAAAAGTGATTTATAGATTTGTGTAGGGCGGAACCAAGATTTTGATTTAGGGGTTGCCAAAATACATATAAAAAAATTGCAACAAAAATAAACTAAATGCTATTCAAAATCTTAAATGAATGAAAATACAAATAATTATATATTATACCATATGATTCACTCAGGTATCAAAATGAACTTACGAATAAAAATTAATAATTATAATTAATAAATTAACAATGCACACATCTTAATACTAAAGTAACACATAATTCATAAATTAATACAAAACAGATTGTGCCTAAAAATATAAATTAAAAGTTCATAATACAAAATTCCTTATTAAATAATAAGAATTTGAAGAATAAGTACAAAGAATATAAACCTTTAAAAAAAAAGAAGAAGAAGAAAGCAAACTTTGGATCCTTGGCCCTTGTGGGAGAGAATCAAAGAACTTAAAAAGGAAGTTGAATGGGTCATTCAGTTATGTTATGTGAAATAAACTTAAAAAAGTAAATGGAAGATGAAGTTGCCAATTTTGAGCCTTGGGGACTTGAGGTACAGTTATGACTCTTTGATGGGGGTAGAAAAAAGTGGTGTATAAATAAAAAGTAAAATAATCACTGTAAAGTAGGAGTATTAATATATTTTGAATGTTTAGGAGTTGTTGGTTATTGATATTTTTCTCAACCTTTTAGTTTTTATTTAATATTTTGTAATTTCTATAATATTAAAAAAATTTCAAAATTTTGGTGGTTGCCCGGGCAACCCCGGTTGTATGAGTGGTTCCGCCACTGATTTGTGGTTGATTCAAAGGACTATTTGTTCCCTTTAAAATGCAGGACTTTTTGATCTCCTTGCATATGATAATATGACATTCCTAGTTTTGCTGTCTACTTAGGTCTTCGAAGAGGTTTGTATTTAGTTTTTAGTTCAACTTACTACATAAGATGTAAATGGACCAAGCAACTTCATGAGTTTTCTTCTCTGATCATGAAATGTTCTTACTTTCAGTGTCTTCTGCGGAGAGCTTCCCTTACAGAAACTGATGCATTTGCGTTTCTGAAAGCTGACAATGATGGCGATTACATTACCTACTCAGGTTTCTGTGAAGCTCTTGAACAGGTATTGTGTATTGTTATATGATCTCCAGCTCATTTTCTCTTTATTTCTCTCATGGTTTCTGAGCAGGCCTCTCAATGTTGTGTCATTCTTCAGCTTAATTTAACTGGCCACAAACATGGTCTCGCTGATGAAGAGACAAAGGACTTGTGGGTCCAAGCTGATATTGATGGGAACGGTGTTGTTGATTATAAAGAATTTCAGGTAGATTCAATGAAGCTATCTTTATATAGCTCTCAATTATGCGTATTATCAGAACTTTCCTCAAGCACGTGCAGATAAAACTATGTGATCTTTGTTGAATCCTATCTATTTTAGATTTTCTGCAACTTAAATTTGTGTATCATCTCTGTACTTTGAATCTAGTGGGTTCTGAATAATGATTACTTGCATTGATGTTAATGCTTTTAGTTTTGTCTGTGATCTCTAATTATAATGGTAATGCTTCTTCATGATGGAACTGCAGCAGCGAATTTGGAAGACCACATGGTCAGATCAAAGAAATGACCTCAATGATGAAGATGAAGATGGTTTTGTGAAAAGTAGTCTGGAGCAAACAATTGGTTTTAGCGTAAAGAATGCAGTTCTCTTCCCTCCTGAAGTAGAGAAGGGAAGGTGGCCTGAAAACTATTCTCTTTCTGATCATGCCCGTCTCACTGTGGTCTTCTCACCAATTAGAATGCCATGCTCTCGGTTATCTTGACTAACCTCACATGCTATGCAATTTGAGTTTGAAGCCACATTAGCATATAGAGCAAATAGTTTAGAAGCCACATAACTGCTTCTTGGATTATTCAGATGACACATCCGTACAGGAAGAACATAAGTACAGAGGAAGGTTGCATGGTTCATGTGATGGGATGCTCAAATAGCTCATCGGATTCTTCTTGGGAGAGCTTAAGATTCCACGAAATAGTGCTGTGCTCAATGAATCATGCGGTATACGTGCTGCCCTACAGAACTGCTCCGATTCTCTTACTGGGAAGGGTAGCCCAGAGGACGATATTTAAGATGATAACTGATTTCAACCCATGCAAATTGCACTCTCTCTTCATAGCCTTGGGGGCGAGTGAAAGAAGACAGAGATTTATTCAGTGGTTGACACGAGTGGTCTTGAAGCAAAAAGTTTTTGTAAGTACAGTTGAAGCACCCACTCTGTAACTTATTGTATATGAAGTGCAAAATTCCAATTGGAGTTTAGCACAACCATCATTAAATTGGTGATATCAAAATGATTTGGGCAATGCTCACTCCTCTACCTTAAAAAAAATATATTAAAAAATTAGGAAATTTAAAGTGTACATAGGATGTTAAGGAGAGACTCTTTATCTGGTTACATCGACTCTGCATTTAAGGAGCTTACATTACTTCTTGCATTGTCGGTTCTGTTTTGTGAATAAGAGAACATCATGAGAATTGAGAAGTACCTTAATTTAAGAAATAAAAAGTTAGAAAAAAAAATCCAAACTAAAGAATAGTCTATTACAGAAACACAATAACGCCAATAATTATCTCACCTCTGAATTTTTTAGCATGATGGCTTTTAAAAGATTGCTCAGCATTAGCAACCAAGATGACTTTCAAAAGAGAAAAAGTATAAATTGTTTAGCATGATGACTTTTAAGCTATTGCTTGGCCATAGCATTCAAGTTGGAATCAAAGCACTGAGCATATTCGTAAAGCCTGATCTTTTTATCTAAGATAAAGAAAAGCCTTTAACTTTAACGAGCTTATCTCTTGGTTGTATTACTTATTTGTGCCTCCCACGTTTTAGAATGAGAAAAGACCCCTGAACAATGAAAAAAATCACACTTATTCCATAGAATTTAATCAATTAGTATAAGATTATTATATATTACGGAGAGAGTTAGTTTCTCCCAACTAAAATCAATATATACTAGTTACTCATTATTTTCGTTATAACTAATAATTCTCATGACATACTAATTTTATTGTATTATCTATATTCTCAAATATATATTTATTATTAATTAAATAAATCATAAGAATGGATATTAAAATAAAAAAATTAAATACTAAAAAGAAGAAATATAGGTTTGGGTGTAAAAAAATAAGAGTGATGATACAACCACAAACTCTTGTATAAATTGATGTGGCGTTAATTCATTAGTTGAATGAAAATATAAAATAATATAAATAAATAATGTGGGCCAAAAGATATTTAATTCAATCAACGAATTAATGACACATCAGTTTGTATAAAATAAATTTGTAAAAGAGTTTATGCCTATATCACTACTAAAAAAAATAATTATGAGACTTTTTTATACTTTTTGTTATTTTTAAACATTTTTCTAATAAAAAATATATATATTATATTCTCAAGATAAAATATCGAGCAAATGACTCATTTATCCGTTTTTTCTTTTAAATTTTTCCGTCAAGGAGATATTGGCTATTATGAAAAATTGAAAATAGTAAGGGATAAGTTATATATATATAGGGAAATTGACAATCTCCTTAATATATTATATTCGATATTGTATCACGTTTGGTGTAATATAAATAGTAATGCATATATAAAAAAATTAAATTTTAAAAAGATAACAACAATAATAATTAATAATATAATAATTAGAATTATAGTATGTGGAAGCTGACTAGTTGAAATGAATACAATGATTAGATGAAGATAATAAATTTTGTAGAAAAGAAACTTTTTTCTAGGCAGCAGGGAGAGGAAATTTTCTTTATGAGAATATCACTGATTAAATATCTATTTGTTTTGAGATTAACAATCTTAATTGAGTAAATTTTGAAAAGTGGAAGCATTGATTTTTTTTTTGAAAATATTAACAAAATAAAGAAGTAACGCTTATAATCATTTCTACACGGTAAAAATATATACTATCAAATCTAAAGAGACAATCATGAATGGAATTAATAACAGAGAGAGGCTTTCCTACAATATTTACATAACTAATTTTTTTTGAATTTTTAAAAATATTAATTACACTAATTAATATTTAGATAACTAAACTTTGGACCTTCTAAAATATAGGGCTGCGATTGTCTAATTCATCTAGTGCTAAAGTGAAGCGCAGGAGGGTCCGACTGAGGCGTGTCTTCTCTAGATTTCAATGTTTTTATGGTCTCACCCTGGTATTGGGTACATCGACAGAAGATTCTTCGGATGTTATTGATTTTAGTTTTTCGAACGTTGATAAGGTGGGTGCACACATCATGTGGCAACCTTTAATTGGACGAACTGTGGGTCTTTATTACACAGGCTCGTCCAGTGAAAAACCATCGTGTGGCATGTTGGTGAGGGACGATGCTCACTTCTTTTTTTTTTATTTTTTTTAACTAGCAATTTTTTTTCTGGGGTTTTTGCGTTCACACTACAGTCTATACTAGCAGACACAACTGGATGAAAAAGTGACATATAGGCTGAGGAGATGTGTCGAGCAACGATTAACGATCAAGATTTGTCCAGTACAGATCCCATGTGAATACTAATCGACATTATTTATTTGGCACATACATCCAAAATTTACAGAAAATTTATAAAAAAAATAATAAAATTTTTATTATTTTTATAATTAACTTTTTAAAATTTTTTATCAACATTAACCAAACATATTTTTTTTTTAAATTACCGTTGTTTACAAACTAAAAATAGCTTTTTTTTCACCTCTTTTATCAAACCAAATATAACTTTGCACTCTTGAATTATCACTAGCGACTGTAAAGGTCAACAGAAACGCCGACGACGAACGGTAAAAGTGAAATTTGATTATAATCCATCTGAATCCAATACCAATCATCATCACTGAGTGCTATGAGTTTTTTTTTTAAACTTGCGAGAGAGTTTCAGTGCGATTGCTTATTGCGAGTCGTCGGTGAATCTACCTTTTGGTGCAACATGCACCTGTCACACGACGCTTGGTGCGACAGGGTGAGGCAGATCTCCCATGAAAATTTCATGTGTGCGACAGGTGTATCTTGCACTAAGCAATCGCATTGAAACTCTTTCGTAAGTTCAAAAAATAACTCATATCACTTAGTGATAAGGATTGATGTTGGATTTGGATAGATTATGATCGGATTTCACTTTTATCGTTCGCCATCGGTGTTTGCTGTTACCTTTTGTCGCCGCCGGTGATGATTCAAGAGTGCAAAACTGCGGTTGGTTTGATGAAAGGAGTGAAGGAAAGTTACTTTTGGTTTGTAAACAAGGGTAATTTGGGGAGAAATACTTGTGTTTGGCTAATATTGATAGAAAAAAATTTAGAGGGTTAGTTGTGAAAATAACAAAACTTTTACGTTTATTTTATAAATTTTCCAAATTTACAAGTCTAATAAAGATAATTTTATTCAACCAATGAATTAATGGCACATCAGTTTGTACAAGAATTTGTAGCTGTATCATTACTCTAATAGAAATATCACTTGGATAATAATCAAAATTCTTAATATGATGCACACAAATAATTTTACCAATTAAATTTATACACGTTCCCGAATCAACGATTTAGATTTATTTAATATATATCTCACGCGGATACTAATCAATTCCTAATTGTTGATGTTTGGGGGTATTCCACCGAGACCCGAAAGAACGAGCAGGACTAGACGAGCAGGACTAGACGAGCAGGCAGCGAGAGGTAGGGCTTGCTTGGACAGAGACGAACAGAGGGAAATGGAGCCCGTAGCATGTGGCTGGAGCAGTCAGGAGATACACACAATCGCCTACTACCGCAGTCAGGAGGATACACGCAACCACCCACTATCGCAGTCATGGAGATACACACAATCACCTACTACCGCAGTAGTCGAAGTACACGCAACCACCTGCCACAGCAGTGATGAAAACACACGCAACCGCCTGTCACGGAGAAGGAGGAAGGATCCTCAGGAGGCCTATAAAAAGGCAGCTCGCGAAGGTAAAAGGGTTGGACTTTTTATGACTCTAAGGGGCTAAAAAGGCAAATAATTCATAACCGATAAAAAACAGAAGGCCAAGAAATTTACGGCCGATCTTTCCCCAAAAAACCTTCTTATCTGACTTGAGCGTCGGAGGGTTTACGCCGGGAAAACACCCGGCGCACTCTGACTTGTTCTGTGAACGCAGGAAACCAATAAAAGCAATTGGACGAGGAGAAGTTCTGGTCGAGATAGAGTTGAACGAGCAGAAAGCCTGGTCTCAGAAGAGCACGACCAGAATTCTGCATCAATATTTTGGCGCCGTCTGTGGGGAACAATCGAAAAGCCTTACTTGGCAACAGGGACGGGGATAAAGTAAGAGGAGAAAACCATGGAGATTGGGGGAAGTAATGCACCAGGGGGAGACGCACCGCTGAGTGATCCCATGTTTGGCCGAATGGAGAGAATGGAAAGGCAGATGGAGGCCCTAGCATCCATTCTCGATGAGTTACGTAATGAATGGAAGGAGAATCGGGAAGAGAGGGTGAGATCTGGTAGACCAGCACCAGGCTATAATGCTATGAGAAGGGATGACGCTACCAGGAGACTTGGTGGCGAGGGAGGTTGCTGCTCTATACGGGAAGATGTTCGTAGAAGGGAAGGCCAATCCCTAGGAGGACCAAATTTCAATGAGGACGCCGGAATGACGAATTCAGAGGAGACCGAACTCCGACAACCAATGCACGATGTTGATCAGCGGCGGGAAGAGGTTGCAGCCCGAGTTCCTGGTCAGGAAATGCAACTAGAAGAAGAAGTGCGCAGGCTAGCGCAGGTGGTTGATGACATGCAGGGAAAGAGCAGAGCTCCTGGTTGGAGAATCATGTTGGACGGAGAATCGCCTCTCGCGGCGGAGGTCATGAGGGCAATCATCCCGAAAGACTTTCGTCTCCCCGGCCTTAGATACTCAGGGCGAACTGATTCGTTGGTGCACGTCGAGTGTTTCAACGACATGACGGGGATACAAGGACTGTCGCCAGCCCAGAGGTGCAGGGAGTTCCCGTTATCTTTGGAGGGACGTGCACGCGAGTGGTACAGGAGGTTTCCTCGCGGGAGTATCCGAACTTTTGAGTAGATGTGCCAGGAGTTTGCGGAGCAATTCCGAGGGGCAATGGCCTCGGAAGACGATATGATGGAGTTAAAGGGCGTGAGGCAAGGGGAGCAAGAAGCCCTGCGAGACTTCATCAAAAGGTATCACCGAGCTGTCCTGGATTTGGGCGCCTTCAACCATCCTCAGGCATTAAAAGGATTGAGAGAGGGGGTGAGGATAGGAAGGCTGTGGTATAACTGTTGATGCAAAATTCTGGTCGTGCTCTTCTGAGACCAGGCTTTCTGCTCGTTCAACTCTATCTCGACCAGAACTTCTCCTCGTCCAGTTGCTTTTATTGGTTTCTTCCGTTCACAGAACAAGTCAGAGTGCGCCGGGTGTTTTCCCGGCGTAAACCCTCCGACGCTCCAGTCAGATAAGAAGGTTTTTTGGGGAAAGATCGGCCGTAAATTTCTTGGCCTTCTGTTTTTTATCGGTTATGAATTATTTGCCTTTTTAGCCCCTTAGAGTCATAAAAAGTCCAACCCTTTTACCTTCGCGAGCTGCCTTTTTATAGGCCTCCTGAGGATCATTCCTCCTTCTCCGTGACATGCGGTTGCGTGTGTTTTCATCACTGCTGTGGCAGGTGGTTGCGTGTACTTCGACTACTGCGGTAGTAAGTGATTGTGTGTATCTCCATGACTGCGATAGTGGGTGGTTGCGTGTATCCTTCTGACTGCGGTAGTAGGCGATCGTGTGTATCTCCTGACTGCTCCAGCCACATGCTACGGGCTCCATTTCCCTCTGTTCGTCTCTGTCCAAGCAAGCCCTACCTTCCGCTGCCTGCTCGTCTAGTCCTGTTCGTTCTGTCGGGTCTCGGTGGAATACCCCTAAGCACAGGTCCCCTAGTTTCTGGTGTTGGCTAACGAAGTGAACCGACAGTAGAAACTCAACAATCTCGGCTTACGTTGGGTGAGAAAGCGGCCAAGAGTCGTGTCGCATTTAATTGCGGGTGAAGCGACGTGGCGAAAATCAAGCCTTCCGTTTGAATTTCAAACCAAGAGTCGCGAGCCCTCGGGATTTGGGCCCATTTAAAGACTGGCAGCCCAGACGTTTTCACTCATTTGGAAATTTCAGAACACTTTGTTACCCAGCGCGTTCATTGTTTTCTCTGTTTTCCGGCGAACGATTTTCGGCAAATACATCTCCACCCTTGATTCCCTCCAGTCGAAACACTCATTCCGACTAGGACTTCCTCCTCGACGATCGGTTCTTCAGGTACCGCTTCTATTTCCTCGTTCTTTAATAGTTGTAGACACCTCTCTTTCTTTTTCTGTTGTCTGGGTCTTAGTTGGTGATGGTGCTAGGGTGGTAGGTTGAGAAATGTCAAAGGGTAAGGAGAAAGTCATCGAGATAGACGACGACGAGGAGTTAGACTTCTTACCTAGTCTGCTCGCCGACGCCGCCTTCGACCCTAGGATCCCTTTAGAGCCTAGTAACCCTGATGTCGCAACTAGGGCTAGAAGGATGTCCCTAGAAACGACCTCCTCGAGCCAAAACAACGAAGAAGTGGGAACATCGGGCTCGTCAGGCACCTTAAGTGACGAGCGGAAGGGTGATTCGGGGGGGGGGGGGGGGGGGGGCAGCCTTTACCAGAGTCGTCTCAACCCGAAACTAGGAGTATGGCCGGGGGTAGGGCACAGTCGTATCATTACTCGATTGATCTGATCACTTGCACGACTACAGTAGACGAGCTTGAGGC
Source organism: Citrus glauca (assembly GCA_029633175.1). Taxonomy (NCBI): domain Eukaryota; kingdom Viridiplantae; phylum Streptophyta; class Magnoliopsida; order Sapindales; family Rutaceae; genus Citrus; species Citrus glauca. The sequence continues at coordinate 23,088,147 of JAQOOD010000003.1, read as the reverse complement.
TTTTCGGGATCAATACGGGATCCCCGATGCTATACCCCTTAGGGTCCTCGGGAAAAAAGACGCCCCTAGTCGGCCTCCTAAGGGCTATGTTACGTTGTTTTTGGAGAGCTTCAAACACGGGTTGATGTGCCCCTTGCATCCCTACTTTGCCCGGATATTTAGCGAGTTGCATCTATCCCTTGGTCAGTTGAACCCCAACGGGTGGAGGGTGCTTTCTGGTCTGTTCGTCTTGTGGTATAGGTGTTGTAAACGCGAGCCCACCATTGACGATCTGCGTCACTTATATCAGTTAAAGAGCAGCCCCAAAGATCCCGGCTGGTACTATTTTCAATCTAGCTTTAAAAGCAGGAAACCCGTGACCGGGCTTCCGACGGGGGGTGGTAAGTCGTGGAAGAGCAAGTTCTTTTTTGCTGGGGGTCCTTGGGGTCAAGTTGCACGGGTTGACGGGAAAGACTACCGCGTCCCATCTCTATTCATGGTCCCAGGTTGCTTGCTCGCTTCAGACGTCTTTATTCCCTAATAGTTCTCACTTTTGTCGTTTTGATCTCAACCAATTGTCTGTTCGTTTTGTAGTTTCTTGGGGTGTTCACTTCCCTCTTGAGCCTGGGCCGCTGAAGCTAGTGGAGTCTGTGTTGGCTAAGTCCTGCTTCTACCGCGAGCTGTTAAGCCTCGAGAATCTGATCGCATCTGGTCTGATAATTACCAAGCCTCCAATGGAAGATGCCGTGATTGCCGCTTTGATCAGGAAGCGTACCCGCTATCAGACTTCCAAGAAGGGTGAAGACAAGGAGGCTCCTGCTGCAAAGCGAACTCTCATAGTAGAGCAGACCTCTCCTCTGAAAACCTTGCCACCTCCCCCCGCCGTTGCTGTGGAGAGTAGCCGAGCAGCCACTGAGCCAGGTTCCTCCTCTGTTTCCAAGAAACCCACTCCCCGCATTCCAGATCACTTGGTCTCGTTCATGAACGATCTTTCCGTACATGTGAGCAAGAAGGATGTGGAGGAGTTTTCCAGATTGGCCCTGCCCGACCTGATGGGTGCCATGCAGTTCAGTGCTATCTATCTCAGCTGCATGCTCGCCTACTACCAGGCCAAGTCTAACTGGCAGGAGAAAAAGATGAAGGAGGAGAATAAGGCGGCGGTCACCAGAGCCGACAAGGTCGAGAAGAGAGCGGGGGCTTGAACCTCAAAAACCTGAAGTTGCAGGAGAAGGAGGCTCTTGCTAAAGCTAAAGCCATTACTCTCGATGATGAGCTGACCAGGGTGCAGGAAGAACTGCGAAGGCAGAAGGCCACGTATGAGGCCCAGCTTGAGTCTCTTCGCGAATCTCACCGGATCCAGCTCGAGGACCTAGAGAACGAAGCGGAACTCCGATACAACCAGGGGCTTCGACATTCTTACCACAGCATCATGGCCGTCCTTGAGAAGCAACATCCAGATCTCAACATGGATGGCTTTGCCGAAGCTGTTTCCCAACATATGGATGAAGAGGAAGCGAAGGAGAACGCCGAGGAGGCGGAACTGATTGCGGTCGAGGAGGATCCCTCTTCCCATGTTAACCCTGCAGCGGCTGGTGAGACCAGCATTCCTTCTTGTGCTGATCCTGCTGCACCCGGTGAGGCGAGTACTCCTCCAGGCGCTACTGGTGATGCCCCTGTTGCTACTGACGCGGCACAACTTGCTGAGGGGACTGCTCAGCCCATCGACCCGCCTTCTTAAATTTTGATCTCTGTTGTAGTAGTCCTTCCTTTCTTATGTAATAACTTTGCAACTTATCCTTATCCTAATAAGATATATTATTACTTATTTTTTGCATTAGGATTGTGGTTGTGGAAATGTCTTGCCTTAAGAAATTTCTGTTGAACCTCGGATAGAATACTCTGTCTTTTCGCTTATCTGGTGCGATCCTAGTTATGTTTGACTTCCTATCTCACTCCCAACAAGGGCCACGTTTGGCTAAATTTTTGAATGTTTACGCTTCTGCTTGCCTCTGTGTGGTCGGGATGGTCTTGGTACGTTCGGCTCTTGCCTTGCCATAACACAGGCTTCGAGACGTGGGCCCTTACACGCCTAGCGAATTTTTTCCAAATATCGGATTGTGCTCGCCGTCGCTTGGTCGAGCAGATTCTGGCATGTTTGGCTTCGGTCTCGCCGTGAAACAGGCTTTGAGACGTGAGCCTTTACATGCCTTAGCGAATTTTTGCTGAGTTTCGGATTCTGCTCGCCTTCGCTTGGCCGAGCAGATCCTGGCATGCTTGGCTTCGGCCTCGCCATAAAACAGGCTTTGAGACGTGAGCCTTTACACGCCTTAGCGAATTTTTGCTGAGTTTCGGATTCTGCTCGCTTTCACTTGGCCGAGCAGATCCTGGCATGCTTGGCTTCGGCCTTGCCATAAAACAGGCTTTGAGACGTGAGCCTTTACACGCCTTAACGAATTTTTGCTGAGTTTCGGATTCTACTCGCCTTCGCTTAGCCGAGCAAATCCTGGCATGCTAAGCTTCGGCCTCGCCATAAAACAGGCTTTGAAACGTGAGCCTTTACATGCCTTATTAAATTCTTGAGGCATAGGATTTTGCTCACCTTAGCTTGGTCGAGCAGATCCTGGCATGCTTGGCTTCGGCCTCGCCATAAAACAGGCTTTGAGACGTGAGCCTTTACACGCCTTAGCGAATTTTTGTTGAGTTTCAGATTCTGCTCGCCTTCGCTTGGCCGAGCAGATCCTGGCATGCTTGGCTTCGGCCTCGCCATAAAACAGGCTTTGAGATGTGAGCCTTTACACGCCTTAGCGAATTTTTGCTGAGTTTCGGATTCTGCTCGCCTTCGCTTGGCCGAGCAGATCCTGGCATGCTTGGCTTCAGCCTAGCCATAAAACAGGCTTTGAGACGTGAGCCTTTACATGCCTTATTAAATTCTTGAGGCATAGGATTTTGCTCACCTTAGCTTGGTCGAGCAGATCCTGGCATGCTTGGCTTCGGCCTCGCCATAAAACAGGCTTTGAGACGTGAGCCTTTACACGCCTTAGCGAGTTTTTGCTGAGTTTTGGATTCTGCTCGCCTTCGCTTGGCCGAGCAGATCCTGGCATGCTTGGCTTCGGCCTCGCCATAAAACAGGCTTTGAGACGTGAGCCTTTACACGCCTTATTAAATTTTGTGAGCAGCACGGCAGGCCAAATTTCCTCTTTCATTACTTTCAGCTTACAGGGTATTGCTTGATGTAAAATAAATAAAGCATAAAACATGAAGCAAAAATCACGAATGGAAATATGTATTGGGGCTTACAAATCTTATTGAAAGTACTTCCTAAGGTGCACCGCGTTCCATGGTCGCTTCACCTCGTGGCCATCCGTTCGAACCAGCTTGTAGGCTCCAGGTCCAACCAGCTGCTTGACTCTGTACAGCCCCTCCTAGTTTGGACCAAGTACCCCTTGAGTTGGATCTTTTGTATTTTGGTTCACTCTCCTCAATACCCAATCTCCAATTTTGAATTACCGCAAATTAACCTTCTGGTTGTAATACCGAGCAACCCTTTGCTGGTAAATGACTACCCGCTTCGATGCTTGTTCCCTCTTCTCGTCTAGCAGGTCCAGACTTAAGCACATTTGGTCGTCGTTTTCTTGCTTGTTGAAATATTCTGTTCGATGCGTGGCCGTTCCTATCTCGGCTGGCACCACTGCCTCGTGCCCGAAGGCTAAGGCAAACGGAGTTTCCCCGGTCGCTGTCTTATGAGTTGTTCTGTATGCCCATAATACACCTGGCAGTTCATCAACCTAAGCTCCCTCTTTTGCTCCCAGTCTGGTTTTGATGAGCTTCTTGATCGTCTTATTGGCTGCTTCTACTTGCCCATTGGACTGTGGATGAGCCGGTGAACAATACTTCAACTCTATGCCGAGGTCCTGGCAAAAATTCCTAAAGCTATGGTTGTCAAATTGTCTACCGTTGTCCGTTATCAAGGCATGAGGGATTCTATATCGACAGATTAGATTCCTCCACACAAAATCGGTTGTCTTTTTCTCCCTAATGCTGCTGAGGGCCTCTACTTCTATCCATTTTGTGAAGTAATCAATTGCAACTATTGCATGTGTCGCTGCTCCTCGTGTTAGCCTAAAAGGTTACATTAATGTAATTTTGATGATAACAAACATGTGTCTTTGGTAAAAATAATAAATATTGTATTTCACATCTTCACTAGTTTTTGAAGGATAATATTTATACAAGTGAATCAAGTGAAATCAAGATTGAAGGCACTCAACGGACAACGGCGAAATCAAGAATAAAGTTTGGAGCTCAACGGAAAAATTATTACGATAAATTCTTCTAAAGCCGGTATGATTTAATTGATGCATGATTTAGTATTTGAGAAGCTCAAGAGATTAATTCAATTAAATATTTTTCATAAACTAAAAAGTTTTATTTTTATAAAGAAAAATATTTTATGAATTTAAGTAATTTGGACTTAAATGCTAAGTTTTGAAATCTTTGATTTTAATAAGTATTAAATTTCGAAGTTGGATGGTTTTTACAAACATTTGAAATATTTTGGGTCATACTATAATTTATAAATATTTTGGATTAAAGTGAAAGATTTTGAGAACTTTGAAAAATGAGTATTATGTTGAAAAGGACTTTTGTGCGAAACAGTAAAATTTTTGGGGCCATATTATAATTTCAGAAAATTTGGAAAGACAACTATTTTTAAGAGGTTCTGAAATTGGACCTAATTGCAAAGTTTTCTGACGTTTTGGGCCATAGTATAATTATACAAAGTTTTGGGTTGAAATATAATTTTATAGAACAGTGTTACTGTAGCAATTTCGAAAATAACGGTAATATCACTGTTCCTGAGCGGCTAGCCGGATAAATCAAGCGGCTAACCGCTTGAGCACGGGATTTTGCCTATAACGGCTAGTTTTTGGGCTTTTTCTATAAAAACTCAACTCAAACTTCATTTTAATAACTAATGCACGCAAATATAAGATCATACAACATAGATTGAGCTTCCAAAACGCAAATCATTATTGATTGAATCATTCTTGAGCTATTAGTTGCATATCCACTCTTAAAGAGAGTTTTGTGTTGTAACTTTCATTTCTTATCAATTTGTGAGTGTGTGAGTGTGGGAAACACTTGGGATAAAGAGATTTGGGAGATAATCTCTTGGTTGTAAAGGTTCATTGACACCTTGGAAGTCAATTGTAAAAACTTGAAGCCTTGGGAGGCTTGGATAGTGAAATCCTCGAGCTTGGTTGGCTTGGAGGCATGGACGTAGGCGGGGATTGCCGAACCACGTAAAAATCCGCGTGTTTGTTTTTCTCTTCCCTTACTCTTTTATTTTTACGCTTGTTTGAATTTATTGTTCTATATTTCATTAAGGCGTTAGATTGATTTATTGTGCGAATCATATTGTATAATTTTTAAAGAAACCCAATTCACCCCCCCTCTTGGGTTGCATAACTTGCATTTCATTTGGTATCAGAACTTGGTTCTCTTGTTAGGACTTAACCGTCTAGAGTAAAAGATCCATGGCAACCCAAAATGATTCAACCTTTAGGGAAGGACAATCCACAACTAGGCCACCATTTTTTGACGGAAATGACTATCCGTATTGGAAAACTAGGATGAGAATTTATTTACAAGCTTTAGATTATGAAATTTGGGAAATTGTGTGTGATGGTCCATTTATGCCTTTGAGTAAAAATGAAGTTGGGGAAGATATTCCAAAACCTTCAAGGGAATGGAATGAATTGGAAAAGAGAAAAGCTTCTCTAAACTCCAAAGCTATGAATGCCTTGTTTTGTGCACTAGATAAGAAAGAGTTTCATAGAGTGTCAAGTTGTGAAAGTGCTAATGAAATTTGGCACAAACTTGAAGTTGTTTATGAAGGCACGAATCAAGTGAAAGAGTCAAAGATTAGTAGGTACACTCGGCAATATGAATTGTTTCAAATGGAACAAAATGAGAGTGTATATTCTATGTATACTAGATTTACGGACATAGTAAACACTCTAGGAGCCCTAAGAAAGACCTTTTCAAATAGCGAAAAAGTTAAGAAAATCATTAGGTCACTACCTAAGGAATGGAGACCAAAAAGGACTGCCATTGAGGAAGCTAAAGATTTGAATATCTTACCTATTGATGATTTAATTGGTTCTCTTATTTCTTATGAGGAAGATTTGGCAGCCGAAAGAGGAAATGAGGAAAAGAAGAAAAACATTGCTCTCAAAGCCATAAAACATGAGAGTGATGAGGAAAGTGAGCCGGATGATGAGGAGTTGGCTATGCTAGCGAGGAGGTTCAGAAAATTTTTCAAGAAAACCGGTGACCGAAGGAAATTTAGAAACTTCAAAAACCAAAAGGAGAAGAAAGAGGTAATCATATGTTACGAATGCAAAAAGCCCGGTCATATAAGATCGGAATGTCCACTTCTCAACAAACTTAAGAAGAAAGCTATGGTTGCCACTTGGGATGATAGCGATGAAGATTCAAGTGATGAAGAAGAGTCACAAGAAGTATCAAACCTAGCACTTATGGCACTAGGAGATGATGATGATCTCAATGAGGTGAGTAATCCAACCTATGATGAATTGTATGATGCTTTTAAAGAAATGCATGATGAGTTGATGAAAATTGGTAAAAAGAATGCATGCCTTAAAAAGAAATTGTTAGAACTTACAAATGAAAAGGATGCCATGCAAAAATGCAATGAGTCATTGAATGAGAAGATTAAAGGATTAGAATTAGAGAATAAAACCTTGCATAATAGAGTTGCATTATCAAATGAAAAACCTAGTACTTCACATGAGCATTTAGAGTCACATGTAGATGATTTGAAAAAGGAAAATGAAATGCTCAAGAAGAAGAATATTGAACTTAGTAGTATTGTTCTAAAATTAACAAATGGGCAAAAGATGTTGGATAACATGCTTAATTCTCAAAAATGTGTTTTTGATAAAGGAGGACTTGGGTATAAGCCTAACTTGAAGCAAAAGTATTACAAAAATTATTTTGTTAAAGCTACCTCCACAAGTGATCATAAGAGTGTTTGTCATTATTGTAATCAAAATGGTCATATGAAATATAGATGTCCCGTAAAAAGAAATGCATATTATGGTGTCAAATGTATTTGGGTTCCAAAAGGAACCATTGCTAATGCTCAAGGACCCAAAAAGGTTTGGGTACCTAAGACATAAGATTTTTTTTGCAGGGCTTGAGGAAAAAGAAAAATAAATGGTACTTGGATAGCGGATGTTCTAGGCATATGACCGGAAACTATGCATGGTTCTCAAGTTTCACCAAAATCGAAAATGGTGGAGATGTATCCTTTGGAGATAACTCAAAAGGAAAAATTCTCGGAATCGGAAATGATGGTAAAATTTCTTCAACGCTAATTGAAAATGTATGTTTGGTTGAAAATTTGAAACATAATTTAATTAGCATTAGTCAATTATGTGACAAAGGTTATAAAGTTGTCTTTGATAAATCAAGTTGTGTTATTAAGAATGCATGTGATGGGAAGATTTTGTTTATGGGAAATAGATGTGGCAATGTTTACACGATTAATATAGAGTGTGCATCTACTCATGATAAATGTTTTTCGGCATTGCATGATGATGGTTGGTTGTGGCATAGAAGACTAGGACATGCAAACATGGATTTAATTTCAAAAATTTCGAAAAATGATTTAGTTAAAGGTCTTCCAAAAATTAATTTTCAAAAGGATAGAATTTGTGAAGCATGTCAATTTGGAAAACAAATCAAAACCTCTTTCAAAAACAAAAATCATATCTCTACTTTAAAACCTCTTCAATTACTTCACATAGATTTGTTTGGACCTTTTAGATATGCTAGTTTAAGTGGCAAATTCTATGCATTTGTAATTGTAGATGATTATTCTAGATATACATGGGTATTATTCTTAGCTAATAAGGATGATGCCATTAATGCATTTAGAATTTTCTATAAAAAGGTTCAAAATGAAAAGGGTTACTCTATTACTTGTATTAGAAGTGATCATGGTGGAGAGTTTGAAAATCATGCATTTGAAAATTTTTGTAATGATTTTGGCATTGAGCATCAATTTTCATCACCTAGGACTCCACAACAAAATGGAGTTGTTGAGAGAAAGAATAGGTCTATTCAAGAAATGGCTAGGTCTATGTTAAATGAAAATGCATTACCAAAATATTTTTGGGCCGAAGCCGTCAACACCGCTTGTTATGTTTTAAATCGGGTGTTGATTAGACCTCATCTCAATAAAACTCCCTATGAGCTTTGGAAAGATAGAAAACCCAATATTGGTTATTTCAAAGTTTTTGGATGCAAATATTTTATTTTAAACACAAAAGATAATCTTGGTAAATTTGATTCAAAATCTGATATTGGCATCTTTCTCGGGTATTCAACCTCAAGCAAAGCTTATAGAGTTTATAATAAAAAAACATTAGTTGTAGAAGAATCCATGCATGTTACGTTTGATGAATCTAACCCCTCCTCTGCGGAGAAAGGAGTTGTTGATGATGATGCAGGTGGAGAGTTACAAGAAGAATTATTAAAAGAGAATCCAGAGCATGCACTACAAAAAAATCAAGAGGATAGACGAGAAGAACAAACAAATATGGAGCTGGAGCAACAAGAAGGTAGTTCTCAAACACTCCCCAAGGAGTGGAGGTATGTTTCCTCTCATCCTAAAGATTTAATATTAGGTGATCCTTCAAAAGGTATTACAACTAGATCATCACTTAGAAACACATGTGAGCATGCTGTATTTATATCTCAAATTGAACCAAAATCTTTTGCGGATGCGGAAAATGATGAGTTTTGGATTATGGCAATGCAAGAGGAGTTAAATCAATTTGAGAGAAATAAAGTATGGGAATTGGTTCCTAAACCGGAACATCAATCCATTATAGGCACTAAATGGGTATTTAGAAATAAAATGGATGAATCCGGTGTGGTTGTAAGAAATAAAGCTAGATTAGTGGCTCAAGGATACAACCAAGAAGAAGGAATCGATTTCGATGAAACATTTGCACCTGTAGCTAGATTAGAATCTATTAGGATGTTGTTAGCATTTGCATGTCATAAAGATTTTATTTTATTTCAAATGGATGTCAAGAGTGCTTTCCTAAATGGTTATATTATGGAAGAAGTTTATGTGAAACAACCCCCTGGTTTCGAAAATGAGAAATTTCCAAATCATGTGTATAAGTTGTCAAAAGCATTGTATGGATTAAAACAAGCACCTAGAGCATGGTATGATCGACTTAAAAATTTCTTGTTGGATAATGGTTTTTCGATGGGAAGAGCGGATACTACCCTCTTTATTAAAAATAAAAATCAAGATATACTTGTTGTTCAAATTTATGTCGATGATATTATTTTTGGTTCCACTAATGAATCTCTGTGCAAAGAATTTTCCTCTTGTATGAGTAAGGAATTTGAGATGAGTATGATGGGAGAATTGAAGTATTTTCTTGGACTTCAAATCAAACAAAACAATGAGGGGATCTTCATCAACCAAGCTAAGTACATCAAAGACTTGCTCAAGAGATTTGGTATTGATGAATCAAATACCAAGAATACTCCAATGAGTACAACAATCAAGCTTGATAAAGATGAAAAAGGTAAAGAGGTTGATATTAAAAAGTATCGAGGTATGATCGGATCTTTACTTTACTTAACTGCAAGTAGACCCGATATCATGTTTAGTGTATGTTTGTGTGCAAGATTTCAATCATGTCCCAAGGAATCTCATTTGCTTGCTGTTAAAAGAATTTTTCGTTATTTGAGTGGAACCATAGATATTGGCCTTTGGTATCCTAGAGGAACTCATATAGATTTAACCTGTTATTCGGATGCCGATTTTGCTGGTCACAAGGTCGATAGGAAGAGTACTAGCGGAACTTGTCATTTTCTAGGTCATTCACTTGTTTCATGGTTTAGTAAGAAACAAAAATCAGTGGCACTCTCAACTACTGAGGCAGAATATATTGCTGCAGGTAGTTGTTGTGCACAAGCACTTTGGATGAAACAAACACTTAGAGACTATGGTATTAATCTTGAACAAATTCCTATCAAGTGTGATAATACTAGCGCCATAAATCTTTCAAAGAATCCCATTCAACATTCTAGAACCAAGCATATAGAGATTAGGCATCATTTCTTGTGAGATCATGTTCAAAAAGGTGACATTGCATTAGAATTTATCTCTACGGAAAAACAACTTGCCGATATTTTTACAAAACCCCTTTGCGAAGAACAATTTTCAAAAATTCGGCATGAACTTGGGATGATGAAATTTTCGCATTAACATCTCTATTTATGTTATTGAATCTATTAAAATGTTTTGGAAAACAAAGAGTTTTTTTTTGAAAAATTTCAAGCCTGCGCAAGCTGTAATGAATTGGTCATAACTCTTTCTTGAGAACTCCAAATCCAGTTCCGTAAAGTTTATTGGAAAGCTAACTTAATTATCTTTCCAACGGTATATAGCTTGATTGTTAATTCTGACTCAATCAATACATTTTTTATTACGAATTTGACCTTTCTGCATTGTATTAAGTTTTGAATGCTTATATGCTTCTTGATTGTATGCTTGTTAGATGTATTATTTGTTTGAATTAATTATCTTTTGGATGTTTAAAATCATGAATCATGCATTAAATTGGCTCTTGAAATGTTTCGGGATCACAAAATGGTCACGAAATTGATTAAAATTGGCCGAAAATGAACTAAGGTGCAGCTGGACAGCAACCAGGCGGCTAGCCGCCTGTTCCAAGCGGCTAGCCGCTTGGAAACTGTCCCAAACCCGAGAGCAAGCGGATAGCCGCTTGCCCCCAAGCGGCTAGCCGCTTGGTCATGGGTTGGGTGTATTCGTTTTTGCTCCTTCGTTATTTTTTTTCTGCACTTGTTCTTCCTCTCTCTCAAAACCGTGAGCAACCCATTTCTTTTTACTTCCAATTTCTTCATTTTTTTTCATCCATTTTCATGCCCAAATCAACCATTCAAACTAATACTCATGCATTTCATCTTCATTAAACACTTCATCATCATCATTTTTTTCACTTGTTTTTCATCATTTCATCATCATCTCTCACGGGTGAACAGTACCTCTCTATTTCTCTCCCAAATTTCTTCATCTTTCTCTCATTTTCTTGTTAAAATCAATCATCCAAATCATTATTCATCCATTACTCCTTCAATTCTCGTTCTCAAAACTTCATTTCATCAACTCTCCACATAAAACACAAAATCAAAACCTAGCTCTACCCGTTTCTCTCTCTACATTTTCAAGCTTCCTTTAGCCTATTTTTGATCCAATCTACATCATATATGAGCTTCATTCATCTCTAGGATCAATTTTCTTGGCTCAAACAAATCCATTTCACTCAATTTTTGTAAACCCGAAATTGCATATTTAAGCTCTTTTTAGTCCACTTTTGATCCAATCAACACCATCCATTATCTAAAATAATCTCTTGGATCAATATAATTGGTTTAAAATCATCAATTTCACTCATTATTTTACAAATCCGAATTTGTCCATTTTGGGTATATGCACCTACATTTTCATATGCATAATTGTTTTAATTGTGAATTACGGATAATGGTTGTTTAATATTAAGATATGTTATATTTGGATGACGACTTATGATTAATTCTTATGTGTTGCTTGATGAATTAGTGGAGTTGTTGATTTGTTATACTTAAGCTTATATGGAAGTGTTTTTAATGTATTTGAGGATTGTTCATTTTTAAGGGGAGATTCTGCCGAAATTTTTGCTCGTCCAAAATTGGTAATATCTTCATTGAATTATTTTTGGTGATCTTGTTTCAAATTGCATATATTTTCTTTTCAAGGAAAATAAATATGATACGTTTTTGATAATGTCATTTTGGTTAAATTTTTTAATTGGCCATATATTTAGGGGGAGCATACAATATGATTTTGGACAATATGCATTTTGAGCATTCTTTTGATGGCTTGATAGTTCATGCTTATTTTATGGTTAATTGGATATTTGGTTATTATATGTTTCTCGATTAACCATTGACATATTGTCGGTCTTAGCATGAATTTATAGTAATTTTGATGATGAAGGGGGAGAGATCATGTATTTTGAATATGAAGATATATAATGTGTATTTTTATCTTGAAGTATTTATGTATGGTTTTGAAATATTAAGGGGGAGCTTACAAATTGTTATAGATCATATATTTAGGGGGAGTTTGTCCTTAAATTTGATTTATAAGTTGAAATCATGTATGCCATGTATTAAGTGGGAGTTTAATGTCAAAATACATGAGATGTTTGTCATCATCAAAAAGGGGGAGATTGTTAGCCTAAAAGGTTACATTAATGTAATTTTGATGATAACAAACATGTGTCTTTGGTAAAAATAATAAATATTGTATTTCACATCTTCACTAGTTTTTGAAGGATAATATTTATACAAGTGAATCAAGTGAAATCAAGATTGAAGGCACTCAACGGACAACGGCGAAATCAAGAATAAAGTTTGGAGCTCAACGGAAAAATTATTACGATAAATTCTTGTAAAGCCGGTATGATTTAATTGATGCATGATTTAGTATTTGAGAAGCTCAAGAGATTAATTCAATTAAATATTTTTCATAAACTAAAAAGTTTTATTTTTATAAAGAAAAATATTTTATGAATTTAAGTAATTTGGACTTAAATGCTAAGTTTTGAAATCTTTGATTTTAATAAGTATTAAATTTCGAAGTTGGATGTTTTTTACAAACATTTGAAATATTTTGGGTCATACTATAATTTATAAATATTTTGGATTAAAGTGAAAGATTTTGAGAACTTTGAAAAATGAGTATTATGTTGAAAAGGACTTTTGTGCGAAACAGTAAAATTTTTGGGGCCATATTATAATTTCAGAAAATTTGGAAAGACAACTATTTTTAAGAGGTTCTGAAATTGGACCTAATTGCAAAGTTTTCTGACGTTTTGAGCCATAGTATAATTATACAAAGTTTTGGGTTGAAATATAATTTTATAGAACAGTGTTACTGTAGCAATTTCGAAAATAACGGTAATATCACTGTTCCTGAGCGGTTAGCCGGATAAATCAAGCGGCTAACCGCTTGAGCACGGGATTTTGCCTATAACGGCTAGTTTTTGGGCTTTTTCTATAAAAACTCAACTCAAACTTCATTTTAATAACTAATGCACGCAAATATAAGATCATACAACATAGATTGAGCTTCCAAAACGCAAATCATTATTGATTGAATCATTCTTGAGCTATTAGTTGCATATCCACTCTTAAAGAGAGTTTTGTGTTGTAACTTTCATTTCTTATCAATTTGTGAGTGTGTGAGTGTGGGAAACACTTGGGATAAAGAGATTTGGGAGATAATCTCTTGGTTGTAAAGGTTCATTGACACCTTGGAAGTCAATTGTAAAAACTTGAAGCCTTGGGAGGCTTGGATAGTGAAATCCTCGAGCTTGGTTGGCTTGGAGGCATGGACGTAGGCGGGGATTGCCGAACCACGTAAAAATCCGCGTGTTTGTTTTTCTCTTCCCTTACTCTTTTATTTTTACGCTTGTTTGAATTTATTGTTCTATATTTCATTAAGGCGTTAGATTGATTTATTGTGCGAATCATATTGTATAATTTTTAAAGAAACCCAATTCACCCCCCCTCTTGGGTTGCATAACTTGCATTTCACCTCGCCCCTTCGGCATTGGGCCAATTAGATCTATTCCCCATTGGGCAAATGGCCAAGGGGATGCCATTGAAGTAAGCTTCTCTGGTGGCTGGTTGGAGAAGCTTGCAAAACTTTAGCAACTTGTGCAGCTCCTGGTCTTTTCTTGCGCATCCCTATGCATCGTTGGCCAAAAATACCCCTGCCTCAAAACTTTGTAGGCCAGGGATCTCCCACCAGAATGGTTCCCACAAATCCCTTCGTGTACTTCTCTCATTACGTAATCCGCATCGTCCTCATTCAAGCACCGGAGGAAAGGGAGAGTATATCCTCGTCGGTATAACACCCCATCAATCAATGTGTACCTCGAGGCCTGGGCCCTGATCTTCCGAGCTTGCAGCTTGTCTGGTGGTAAAATCCCATCTCTGAGATATGAGATCAGGGGATCCATCCACGAGCTATCCTGCTCTAGTCTCAATACCTCCAGCTTCGGCTCAATGCTCGGACTGGATTTCACCTTCAGGGGGATTGACTTGGGCATTTTTGGGTCTTTTACCGCTGCCATTCGAGCCATGATGTCTAGTCGGCTGTTTTGCTCTCTGGGAATCTGAACCACCTCTACTGCCTCAAATCTTCCCATCATCTGCTTCACTATTCTGAGGTACCGTTCCATCTTCTCCTCCCTCGGTTGGAATTTTTCACTGATGTGATTCGCGACCAATTGCGAGTCAGTTCTAATCCTCACTCTGTTCGCCTTCATGGCCTTAGCCAGCTCCAAACCTGCTATCAGAGCTTCATACTCAGCTTGATTGTTTGTTTCCGCGAAGTCTAACTTCACCGCATAAGAGACCTCTTCCCCTTCAGGTCCTTCCAGAACAACTCCGGCCCCTGATCTCTGCTCCCCTGATGAACCGTCAACAAACACCTGCTAGACTCGGGTTTCACCACTGTCCGATGCTTCATCAAACTGCTCCGACCAGGCCTCCGGCTCAACAAACTCTGCTATGATGTTAGCCATTGCCTATGCCTTAATTGCTGCTCGTGGCTTATAGTCAAAGTCGAACTCACTTAGCTCCATGGCCCACTTCACGAGCCTACCAGAGGAATCTGGTTTATGTAGAGTTTGACGTAAATGTTGGTTTGTGATTACCGAGATGGGGAAAGCTTGGAAGTACGGTCTCAGCTTGCGAGCAGCGACCACGAGGGCGAGGGCCCACTTCTCCAACTGCTGGTATCTGGTCTCGGCGTCAAGCAGGGCCTTGCTAGTATAATATAACAACTCTGGTCGCGGAGTTGTTACTCCTCGGCAGCAAAGGAAACCATGCAAATAACGTCCCTCGGTAACCGAGTGGAAAGCAGGAAAGGCAGACAAGAGCCGGTCAAGGAGTTGACGACGGTAAAGTTGGGACCAAAGAACTCGGATAGAACGATCAAGATCGGGTCAAGGCTACAAGAGGAACAAAAGAGGGAGTTGGTGCAGTGTCTACAGGCATATGCAAATGTCTTTGCATGGACGCATGAAGACATGCCAGGGATTGACCCAAAGATTGCGTGCCATAAACTGGCAATAAAGAAAGGGGCGAAGGCAGTAAGGCAGAAGAGGAGATGCTTCAACCAGGAGAGATATGACGCTATAAATAGCGAAGTTGAGAAGCTCTTAAAGGCAGGTTTCATCCGGGAAGTCAATTACCCCGAATAGATATCCAACGTAGTATTTGTAAAAAAAGCGAATGGTAAATAGAGGATGTGTGGATTTTACGGACCTGAATAAGGCTTGCCCGAAAGATAGCTTCCCTTTGCCAAAGATCGACCAGCTTGTAGACTCAACAGCCGGACATGGTCTGCTCAGTTTCATGGATGCGTTCTCCGGATATAATCAAATTCCGATGTTTGGGCAGGACGAGGAGAGCACGACATTCATCACCAACCAGGGGCTGTTCTGCTACAAAGTGATGCCGTTCGGATTGAAAAACGCGGGTGCCACGTACCAGAGGCTGGTGAACAAGATTTTTATGCCGCTAATCGGGAGAACAATGGAGGTATATGTAGACGACATGATCACCAAGTCAAACTCCCAGAAGAACACGTCAAGCACCTCGAGGAGACATTCTTACTCCTGAAGAAGTACAAGATGAAGCTCAACCCGGAGAAGTGTGCCTTTGGGGTAGAGTCTGGGAAATTCCTCGGGTTCATGGTCAGCCACAGGGGAATCGAGGTGAATCCCGAGAAAATCCAAGCGATCATTCAGATGAAGTCTCCTCGCAACCTTAAGGAAGTGCAGAGCCTAACGGGAAGGATCGCAGCCTTGAACCGGTTCATCTCCAAAGCCACGGATAAATGTCAGCCATTCTTCCAAGTAATAAAGAAAGGGAAGCGAACAGAGTGGACCCCAGAATGCGAGGAGGCCTTTCAGAACTTAAAGCTGTACTTGCAGCAAGCACCTCTGCTATCGACACCAAGAGAGGGGGACAAGTTGTCATTGTATTTGGCGGTGTCTAACCGTGCCACGAGCTCTGATATATTATACTAGCAAGGCCCTGCTTGACGCCGAGACCAGATACCAGCAGTTGGAGAAGTGGGCCCTCGCCCTCGTGGTCGCTGCTCGCAAGCTGAGACCGTACTTCCAAGCTTTCCCCATCTCGGTAATCACAAACCAACCTTTACGTCAAACTCTACATAAACCAGATTCCTCTGGTAGGCTCATGAAGTGGGCCATGGAGCTGAGTGAGTTCGACATTGACTATAAGCCACGAGCAGCAATTAAGGCACAGGCAATGGCTAATATCATAGCAGAGTTTGTTGAGCCGGAGGCCTGGTCGGAGCAGTTTGATGAAGCATCGGACAGTGGTGAAACCCGAGTTTGGCAGGTGTTTGTTGACGGTTCATCAGGGGAGCAGGGATCAGGGGCCGGAGTTGTTCTGGAAGGACCTGAAGGGGAAGAGGTCTCTTATGCGGTGAAGTTAGACTTCGCGGCAACAAACAATCAAGCTGAGTATGAAGCTCTGATAGCAGGTTTGGAGCTGGCTAAGGCCATGAAGGCGAACAGAGTGAGGATTAGAACTGACTCGCAATTGGTCGCGAATCACATCAGTGAAAAATTCCAACCGAGGGAGAAGAAGATGGAACGGTAACTCAGAATAGTGAAGCAGATGATGGGAAGATTTGAGGCAGTAGAGGTGGCTCAGATTCCCAGAGAGCAAAACAGCCGAGTAGACATCCTGGCTCGAATGGCAGCGGTAAAAGACCCAAAAATGCCCAAGTCAATCCCCCTGGAGGTGAAATCCAGTCCGAGCATTGAGCCGAAGCTGAAGGAATTGAGACTAGAGCAGGATAGCTCGTGGATGGATCCCCTGAACTCATATCTCAGAGATGGGATTTTACCACCAGACAAGCTGCAAGCTCGGAAGATCAGGGCCCAGGCCTCGAGGTACACATTGATTGATGGGGTGTTATACCGACGAGGATATACTCTCCCTTTCCTCCGGTGCTTGAATGAGGACGATGCGGATTACGTAATGAGAGAAGTACACGAAGGGATTTGCTGGAACCATTCTGGTGGGAGATCCCTGGCCTACAAAGTTTTGAGTCAGGGGTATTTTTGGCCAACGATGCATAGGGATGCGCAAGAAAAGACCAGGAGCTGCACAAGTTGCTAAAGTTTTGCAAGCTTCTCCAACCAGCCACCAGAGAAGCTTACTTCAATGGCATCCCCTTGGCCATTTGCGCAATGGGGAATAGATCTAATTGGCCCAATGCCGAAGGGGCGAGGAGCAGCGACACATGCAATAGTTGCAATTGATTACTTCACAAAATGGATAGAAGTAGAGGCCCTCAGCAGCATTAGGGAGAAAAAGACAACCGATTTTGTGTGGAGGAATCTAATCTGTCGATATAGAATCCCTCATGCCTTGATAACGGACAACGGTAGACAATTTGACAACCATAGCTTCAGGAATTTTTGCCAGGACCTCGGCATAGAGTTGAAGTATTGTTCACCGGCTCATCCACAGTCCAATGGGCAAGTAGAAGCAGCCAATAAGACGATCAAGAAGCTCATCAAAACCAGACTGGGAGCTAAAAAGGGAGCTTAGGTTGATGAACTGCCAGGTGTATTATGGGCATACAGAACAACCCATAAGACAGCGACCGGGGAAACTCCGTTTGCCTTAGCCTTCGGGCACGAGGCAGTGGTGCCAGCCGAGATAGGAACGGCCACGCATCGAACAGAATATTTCAACAAGCAAGAAAACGACGACCAAATGTGCTTAAGTCTGGACCTGCTAGACGAGAAGAGGGAACAAGCATCGAAGCGGGTAGTCATTTACCAGCAAAGGGTTGCTCGGTATTACAACCAGAAGGTTAATTTGCGGTAATTCAAAATTGGAGATTGGGTATTGAGGAGAGTGAACCAAAATACAAAAGATCCAACTCAAGGGGTACTTGGTCCAAACTAGGAGGGGCTGTACAGAGTCAAGCAGCTGGTTGGACCTGGAGCCTACAAGCTGGTTCGAACGGATGGCCACGAGGTGAAGCGACCATGGAACGCGGTGCACCTTAGGAAGTACTTTCAATAAGATTTGTAAGCCCCAATACATATTTCCATTCGTGATTTTTGCTTCATGTTTTATGCTTTATTTATTTTACATCAAGCAATACCCTGTAAGCTGAAAGTAATGAAAGAGGAAATTTGGCCTGCCGTGCTGCTCACAAAATTTAATAAGGCGTGTAAAGGCTCACGTCTCAAAGCCTGTTTTATGGCGAGGCCGAAGCCAAGCATGCCAGGATCTGCTCGGCCAAGCGAAGGCGAGCAGAATCCAAAACTCAGCAAAAACTCGCTAAGGCGTGTAAAGGCTCACGTCTCAAAGCCTGTTTTATGGCGAGGCCGAAGCCAAGCATGCCAGGATCTGCTCGACCAAGCTAAGGTGAGCAAAATCCTATGCCTCAAGAATTTAATAAGGCATGTAAAGTCTCACGTCTCAAAGCCTGTTTTATGGCTAGGCTGAAGCCAAGCATGCCAGGATCTGCTCGGCCAAGCGAAGGCGAGCAGAATCCGAAACTCAGCAAAAATTCGCTAAGGCGTGTAAAGGCTCACGTCTCAAAGCTTGTTTTATGGCAAGGCCGAAGCCAAGCATGCCAGGATCTACTCGGCCAAGCGACGGCGAGCAGAATCCGATATTTGGAAAAAATTCGCTAAGGCGTGTAAGGGCCCACGTCTCGAAGCCTGTGTTATGGCAAGGCAAGGGCTGAATGTACCAAGACCAGCCCGACCTCACAGAGGCAAGCAGAAGCATAAACATTCAAAAATTTAGCCAAGTCATAAAAAGGCTCAAGAATCTCAAAGCCCTTGTTGGGGGTGAGATAGGAAGTCAAACATAACTAGGATCGCACCAGATAAGCGAAAAGATAGAATATTCTATCCGAGGTTCAACAGAAATTTCTTAAGGCAAGACATTTCCACAACCACAATCCTAATGCAAAAAATAAGTAATAATATATCTTATTAGGATAAGGATAAGTTGCAAAGTTATTACATAAGAAATGAAGGACTACTACAACAGAGATCAAAATTTAAGAAGGCGGGTCGATGGGCTGAGCAGTCCCCTCAACAGGTTGTGCCGCGTCAGTAGCAACAGGGGCATCACTAGTAGCGCCTGGAGGAATACTCGCCTCACCGAGTGCAGCAGGATCAGCACGAGGAGGAATGCTGGTCTCACCGGCCGCTGCAGGGTCAACATGGGGAGAGGGATCCTCCTCGACCGCAATCAGTTCCGCCTCCTCGGTGTCCTCTTTCGCTTCCTCTTCATCCATATGCTGGGAAACAGCTTCAGCAAAGCTATCCATGTTGAGATCTGGATGCTGCTTCTCAAGGACGGCCACGATGCTGCGGTAAGAATGTCGAAGCCCCTGGTTGTATCGAAGTTCCGCTTCGTTCTCTAGGTCCTCGAGCTGGATCCGGTGAGATTCGCGAAGAGACTCAAGCTGGGCCTCATACGTGGCCTTCTGCCTTCGCAGTTCTTCCTGCACCCTGGTCAGCTCATCGTCGAGAGTAGCGGCTTTAGTTTTGGCAAGAGCCTCCTTCTCCTACAACTTCAGGTTTTTGAGGTTCAAGTCCCTAGCTCTCTTCTCGGCCTTGTCGGCTCTGGTGACCGCCGCCTTATTCTCCTCCTTCATCTTTTTCTCCTGCCGGTTAGACTTGGCCTGGTAGTAGGCGAGCATGCAGCTGAGATGGATAGCTCTGAACTGCATGGCACCCATCAGGTCGGGCAGGGCCAATCTGGAAAACTCCTCCACATCCTTCTTGCTCACATGTACGGAAAGATCGTTCATGAACGAGACCAAGTGATCTGGAATGCGGGGAGTGGGTTTCTTGGAAACAGAGGAGGAACCTGGCTCAGTGGCCGCTCGGCTACTCTCCACAGTAACGGCGGGGGGAGGTGGCAAGGTTTTCAGAGGAGAGGTCTGCTCTACTATGAGAGCTCGCTTTGCAGCAGGAGCCTCCTTGTCTTCACCCTTCTTGGAAGTCTGAGAGCGGGTACGCTTCCTGCTCAAAGCGGCAATCACGGCATCTTCCATTGGAGGCTCGGTAATTATCAGACCAGATGCGATCAGATTCTCGAGGCTTAACAGCTCGCAGTAGGGGCAGGACTTAGCCAACACAGACTCCACTAGCTTCAGCGGCCCAGGCTCAAGAGGGAAGTGAACACCTCAAGAAACTGCAAAACGAGCAGACAATTGGTTGAGATCAAAACAACAAAAGTGAGAACTATTAGGGAATAAAGACGTCTGAAGCGAGCAAGCAACCTGGGACCATGAATCGAGATAGGACGCGGTAGTCTTTCCCGTCAACCCGTGCAACTTGACCCCAAGGACCCCCAGCAAAAAAGAACTTGCTCTTCCAAGACTTACCATCCCCCGTCGGAAGCCTGGTCACGGGTTTCCTGCTTTTAGAGCTAGATTGAAAATAGTACCAGCCGGGATCTTTGGGGCTGTTCTTTAACTGATATAAGTGACGCAGATCGTCAATGGTGGGCTCGCGTTTACAACACCTATACCACAAGACGAACAGACCAGAAAGCACCCTCCACCCGTTGGGGTTCAACTGACCAGGGGATAGATGCAACTCGCTAAATATCCGGGCAAAGTATGGATGCAAGGGGCACCTCAACCCGTGTTTGAAGCTCTCCAAAAACAACGTAACATAGCCCTTAGGAGGCCGACTAGGGGCGTCCTTTTTCCCGGGGACCCTAAGGGGTATAGCATCGGGGATCCCGTATTGATCCCGAAGAGCCTCAAGCTCGTCTACTGTGGTCGTGCAAGTGATCAGATCAATCGAGTAATGATACGACTGTGCCCTACCCCCGGCCATACTCCTAGTTTCGGGTTGAGACGACTCTGGTAAAGGCTCCCCCTCCCCCCCCCCCCGAATCACCCTTCCGCTCGTCACTTAAGGTGCCTGACGAGCCCGATGTTCCCACTTCTTCGCTGTTTTGGCTCGAGGAGGTCGTTTCTGGGGACATCCTTCTAGCCCTAGTTGCGACATCAGGGTTACTGGGCTCTAAAGAGATCCTAGGGTCGAAGGCGGCGTCGGCGAGCAGACTAGGTAAGAAGTCTAACTCCTCGTCGTCGTCTATCTCGATGACTTTCTCCTTACCCTTCGACATTTCTCAACCTACCACCCTAGCACCACCACCAACTAAGACCCAGACAACAGAAAAAGAAAGAGAGGTGTCTACAACTATTGAAGAACGAGGAAATAGAAGCGGTACCTGAAGAACCGGTCGTCGAGGAGGAAGTCCTAGTCGGAATGAGTGTTTCGACTGGAGGGAATCAAGGGTGGAGATGTATTTGCCGAAAATCGTTCGCCGGAAAACAGAGAAAACAATGAACGCGCTGGGTAACAAAGTGTTCTGAAATTTCCAAATGAGGGAAAACGTCTGGGCTGCCAGTCTTTAAATGGGCCCAAATCCCGAGGGCTCGCGACTCTTGGTTTGAAATTCAAACGGAAGGCTTGATTTCCGCCACGTCGCTTCACCCGCAATTAAATGCGACACGACTCTTGGCCGCTTTCTCACCTAACGTAAGCCAAGATTGTTGAGTTTCTACTGTCGGTTCACTTCATTAGCCAACACCAGAAACTGGGAGACCTGTGTTTGGGGGTATTCCACCGAGACCTGAAAGAACGAGCAGGACTAGACGAGCAGGCAGCGGGAGGTAGGGCTTGCTTGGACAGAGACGAACAGAGGAAAATGGAGCCCGTAGCATGTGGCTGGAGCAGTCAGGAGATACACACAATCGCCTACTACCGCAGTCAGGAGGATACACGCAACCACCCACTATCGCAGTCATGGAGATACACACAATCACTTACTACCGCAATAGTCGAAGTACACGCAACCACCTGCCACAGCAGTGATGAAAACACACGCAACCGCCTGTCACGGAGAAGGAGGAAGGATCCTCAGGAGGTCTATAAAAAGGCAGCTCGCGAAGGTAAAAGGGTTGAACTTTTTATGACTCTAAGGGGCTAAAAAGGCAAATAATTCATAACCGATAAAAAACAGAAGGCCAAGAAATTTACGGCCGATCTTTCCCCAAAAAACCTTCTTATCTGACTTGAGCGTCGGAGGGTTTACGTCGGGAAAACACCCGGCGTACTCTAACTTGTTCTGTGAACGCAGGAAACCAATAAAAGTAACTGAACGAGGAGAAGTTATGGTCGAGATAGAGTTGAACGAGCAAAAAATCTAGTCTCGGAAGAACACGACCAAAATTTTGCATCAACAGTTGATTTTAGTGAACAAAAAATAAGTCTGGACACAACCAAATTTACAATTATCTTAAAACTCATCTCCATCGATTTCTCTCGTTGTGTCATTTTAATAATTTCAAAAACCACAACTGCATCATAATTGTGGTAATTGTCATTGAAACCGGAAACAACGGCGAATGGGAGGAAACTAAGACTAAGGCAACTTCCTCGTACATACCCTTCTCTCTTTCCAAGTCATGATGTGACGTCTTATGGTTGACGTGTCAAAACCTCATTCGCTGACGGACGCAAAGTCCCCACTTTTAAAACTTGTTCGAAAAGCTTCATCCATTTGTCGATTCTACCCTGTAATTTCGAGTATAAACAGACAGAGATTAGGGGTAGAAATGGAATAACAGAATAAAGAAAACGAGTAAACGCGGAATATACGAGGGGTTTAATACGCGGGGTTTTTAAAGAAGACGAAGAAAACCAAGTCCTTGTCTAATTTGATAGAGTTTGGTTGCTTTTCCTTTCTTTTTCTTTTAAGGCCATTTTAACAGCTGAAAAAAAAAATAAAAAAAGGTTGATACTAGTAGTAGTGAATATCTCTGAGAATTTGATAATAGGGTTTCTTACCGATGGCAGTGTTGTCACTGAATTCACTGCCACTGGGGTTCAGATTTAGACCAACGGATGAGGAACTGGTTGATTTCTATTTGAGGATGAAGATCAACGGACATAACGATGAAGTCAGTGTTATTAGCGAAATTGATGTCTGCAAACGGGAGCCCTGGGATTTGCCTGGTAATTAACTTTTTCTTCATATATTCTTGATTAATAATGACAGTAATAATTAACTCACTCACTAACAATTTGAGTCTGATTTATTTTTGTAGATTTATCAGTTATAAAAACAAAAGATCGAGAATGGTTCTTTTTCTGCCCACAGGATAGAAAGTACCCAAATGGGCACAGATTGAACAGAGCAACAGCAGCTGGGTACTGGAAAGCAACTGGTAAAGATCGCAAAATTAAGTCTGGTAATCACTTAATTGGTATGAAGAAAACGCTTGTATTTCATATGGGTCGTGCTCCTAAAGGTAAAAGGACCAATTGGGTCATGCACGAGTATCGAGCTACTGCTGACGATCTTGATGGCACCAAACCCGGCCAAGTAAGAACAACGCTCACTTTGTTGTTTGATTTTGTTAAATGTTATTGCCTAATTGCTCGTTTTTAGGCTTACTATGGAAGAAAAAAATTATGTGTTGCAGAGCGCTTTTGTACTTTGTCGTTTGTTTAAGAAACAAGATGGGAGTGTTGAACTTTGTGTCGAAGTCGAACCAACTGAATCATCTCCTACTTCGGCCAGATCTGAGTTTGCGTTAGATCAAACATTGCTGGACTGCAAACCTTCTGTTTCTCATTTGGCGGAGAAAGTAACATCTAATTTGCAAGAGTGTCAGACCAAAGGCTCGGAATTTACAGCTACTGAGGTGATAATCATGTGCTCAATCTCAGTTTTTTTTTTTCCTTCTGTATTTTGCACAATGAGAAATGTAATGGAATAATATAATCTATATTTTCTACTTTAGATTGATCAAGCCATGCAAGAAAACTTTGGTGATGTGTTTACTAAAGTGATGTCGGAGCCACTAGATTGCACCCTGTTTCCTCCATTGCATTCGCCCTCTCCAGTGGAGAAAGGATCTTCTTCCATATCTCATCCTGTCCGCAATGATTTGACCACCATTGATGAGAAGGGGCAGTTACCATCCGAGTCAGATGCCTATATTACGGAGTTCTTGGATTCTATTCTTAATACTTCGGATGAGAATTTGTTTGATGAGAGTGACTGTCAGTGGAATTCATTCTTTGTGAGTGAGACACCAAGTAACATGACTTTTGTTAAGGACAGTGGATCATGCAGTGAGTCAGATGCAGAAGTAGCCCAAGCTCGCGTAAGTGTTGCTTCAGGACTTTCATAATTTTATCAAGTTTATGGTATATTCTTGCAAATAATGCTGATAAAATTATTAGTTTGCTGTGTTACTATAATGGGAAGTTTTGTGTTTGCTTGACATAGTTGTTCTACATGCAGCAGCCCAACCCAGACATTACCAGTTCTTTGTGTTTTAAGGATAACATTGCAAGAGCAAGTCCTTTAAAGATGTTAAGAACTCCAGAAGACTTCAGAACTGTGACCTCTCAAAACAGTGATAATGAGCCGTCAATAAATTTCAGAAACTCATGTTACTTAGATGACTTCTGCTACGCAGATGTTGAATCTTGCGAGCAGGACGTTTTCTCTTCTGTTTCTACAACTGGCCAATTCCATGATGCATTTGGTGGTTTTGGTGATTCGAACAATCATGCAGTTGGAGTTGCCAGCGGAAATATTGTTGCAACTGGTATTAGAACTAGGATGCGCAATCCACAAAGTATTCCATACAGAGAGGGCTTTGTGAATGTGAAGCAGGGTGATGCTCCAAGAAGATTACGGCTGCAGTGTAAACTTCAAGTTGGACCAGTAAGACTTCAGAGCTGCATGCCAGAGGAAGATGAATCAAAACCTATTGGTGCAGAGGTTAGAAGCTTTTAAATGGAGATCGTCTTGAAGTTCTGATGATATCTTTACGTGTGGTTTATGAATTTGATTAAATTTCGATGTGCAGGGTGTAGCAGATGCAGAAAAGGAACTGCCTGTTAATGCTGCTACTGGTGCGATGTATGAACTAAAGGGAGATTCCCATCTAGCATCGAATGAAAACAGTAATATTTCTGAAGAACAGACTACAGATGAACGAACGAAAGAAAGATTAAAGAGCACCATTTTGATGGATAAAGATACCTCAAACACTTTTCGAGCTGGTCACTCAAATCGCTCATTTGCTGTTTTGTTTAGGGCAGCTGCAGTTGTAGTAATGTTTGCAATCTTGGTCAGCACATGGAGATGTCTTTGCCTTAATTTTTGAAGCTTGCTTAGATTTCTTATCCCTTTGTTTGTATAATCTTCCCATCTTCTTTCTCTTTCTTCCTATGAGATGACTAACTTCGCTTACGAGATACTTATTTATTTTTTCAGATGTTATCTTTCTGTACATATATATGTAGGTAGTGCAGTATATGCCTGAACCTAACTTTGTATTTTGATCCTATAATTTAATATTATAGCTAGACTTTTATTATTTTTATTATACTTCCTGGATGAATCCACTGACTAAAACACTGAAAAGTATTAAGAGCAAACTTGTTGCAATTTTTCGCCCTACCAGTGGGCTAAGATAGAGACGCAATGCTCTCTTCTATTCTTCTATTGACTAGGAATATCAGCTTTATTGGCAAATTCATGTGAAGCTTCTTGTTTTTCTATAGCCTAAAATTAGATTCTATATAAAATGAAAGTATACTCCGAAAATCATGCACTACACCTTATTTAGTGTTTAGTACATATTTGAGATTATCAGATTTTCAAATAAGTGATTTAGTAGTGTTTGATAAACTTACATAAGAAGTGATTTTCAAATAATACATGTAGTCTTAGGTGGACTGTAAAGATCTGAGTTTCACTTTAAAAATCAGATTATTTGAAGCTCAGTTTTTGTACAATACCAAATATCTTTATTATATATGTGTGCGCGCGCAAGCGTACGCGTGTGTGTGTGTCTTTAAGACTACCCCACATATGGGGCTTGAAATTTTATTTATTTATTTAAAAAAAGGGTGCAACATAAGTATTTTCTAAGAGGTTACCCAATACTCGTTTAATCCAAACATGCTTAATTGTGTAGTTTTAATGGATTCAGTGCATTAGTATTATTTATTAATTAACATTTATTGTTATTGATACTTAGGGAACAGGGAATATACATAAAAAGTTAAAAGTGAACCAATTTTAAGTTTGTGAAATAGTTTGCCTCAAAATAAATATTTAATTTTACAACTATAGCCAAAAGCATAATTTGTCCATTTTACTCATTTCAAATTTTCAATGTACCTATGTAATTTTATGGTTAATTATTTAATAATACTATTATATAATAATATGAAGTTATTAAATATGTTACCAAATTATGTACAAACATAATTATTTTAAATTCTATATTAAAATAGATTTGCATGAAATCCCAAATATACTCTTAATCTCTGCTGTAGGAACCCTAAGGTGTAATTAGGGGTGGCAACAGGGAGGAGAACGGAGGGGACCGACATCCCATCCCTAATATTCTACATATCTACCCGTCCTTATCAAAATTACTTGAGAGGAGGGTATGAGGATCCTCAAGTAATAATAGGGCATCCCCGAAGGTTTTTAATTCTTAAATAATTAATATGTTTTTAGTTTTCAAATTTGATTTAATTATATTAAAATAAAAAATTTAAATAAAGAAAAGTTTGACAACATATCTTACATTAACATTAACTCATTATAAAAGTCACATTAAAAAAAAAAAATCATTAGAATAATTATCTTCATCAATCTTCATAATCTTATAACAAAAAGAAAACTTTATATCAATAATAAAATGAATGAATGAATGAATCTTATTTCATTCTACTCCATCAAACTTTTGGTATACGTAACATCAAATAATGTCTTTCAAAACAACATTCGAATAATATGATTTTTCTACAATATTGATGTGTGTGTTGTCTATGAGCTATCATATCTCTTGGCCACCGACTATGATGTGACTAACACTGTGAGCTGGGCTGTTGGCTGACGATGCGAACATCTTGGTTGCTCAGTCGCCAGTGATGCGGCATGCTATTGAGTTATGATGAGTATTTGTCGTGTTGCTGGTTGACGAAGCGACAAACTAGGTTGCTCGACCACTAGAGACGCAACATGCTATTGAGTTATGATGATACGAGGACGAGTTGTGGCTACGGCACAAATAATTTGGAAAGGATGAGTGAGACTGTGAAAGAGTGACTAAGAGTTTGATTTGTTGATTGTCGGGTGGCGGGCTTTGGGCTGCAGTTAAGTTCTATTAAAGCCTTTATATTATTTGTATAAATATTTAATATTTTTATTTACACTAATATTTAATATTTTGTAATTTATTCTAAAAAATAAAAATAAAAAATTAAAAGGGATAAATGAAAAAACGGGGAGGGGTCCACCTCATCTCATCTATTTCTCAAATTAGAAATTGAAAAAAAAAAAATCATTACGTTGCCACAGAGATTTTTGCTATTGCTAAGTGTAATGTACCCTTCCCCAATTTTGCAAAATAAGCCCCCGTTTATAAAAGATTGTACATCACACCCCATCAACCTTAACGTGTAAAAGGATGATGATATTTATTGGAATAGAATCTTCTCTCAATCTTCTCTCTACTGAACTTTTAAATATCTTTCGTTATATATTTTTTTTAATGATAGTGTATTAATAAAAATTAATTTTTTAATTTTTTATTTATTGACAATGTATTTACTCATGTATGATCGGATTAAGAGAGTCTTATTCTAAAGATTTCTGCTATTTACCCTGAGTCAAACCCCAAAGTCAATAAATAACGCTGTTTCAATCCCTTTTTTTTTTCCCTTCCATTCTCCCTAAAACGAAGTCGTTTTAACTTGATTAAGGCAGCAATGACAGCCCCAAATTGCTCAATTGGATCAATTCATACTTCATAATGTAGGAAAACTGGAAAAGAATTCTTTAACAAGAAAGAAGAAAAACTGGAAAAGAATTCTTTAACAAGAAAGAAGCTCAAATGATTTAAAAATTTCTACATCCTTCTGGGTTTCTGAAGCCTCTCCGACAAACTTAAAAACCATAAAGGAAATCAGACAAAGTTAAATAAAAAATCTGCTGAAGAACTTCACAAAATTTACAGTTTCTGCTTTGACCAGTGCGACTGTGTTAGCTTAAGCTAGAACTCAAATGCGGAGAGCAAAAAATTTTGGTAGCTATAAAAGCTTGTTTATTGAATACTGAACCGAGACTTTTATATAACCCTTACAAACAGGAATGATCCAAAGTGCTAAGATTAAGGAAAAACAAGTCAAAAAAAAAATCTGCACCCTGCAAACTAGGATTTATTCAACACGAACTAACAAACTCAGAAACTAAAGGGATAATCTGTTAAGACTTAGTCAACAAATACTTAACAAATCCTCCCTTAAACTGAACTGCAAAATTTACAGTCAGTTTATCTCTTGAACGATGCATACTCCAAGCTGTCCTCTCATCTTCAAGAACAAATCCAACTTCAATGGTTCTGTCATAATATCAGCTAATTGGGTCTTTAGAGCCACAATGCACCAAATCAACTACACCATTTCTGGTTAATTCTCGAAGAAAATGGAATCGAATATTGATATGCTTACTCTTACCATGCATTATAGGATTCTTCGAAAGCTTAAAAGCAGAACTATTATCATAGAAAATGGTGCATTTACTTTGATTGAGACCAAGTTTCCCTAGAACCCTCTGCATCCAAATACTTTGACAGGCACACAAAGTAGCAATTATAAACTTTGCCTTTGTTGTAGAGAGTGTCACAACTGGCTGTTTTTTGGAACTCTATGCCACAGCTCTAGAACTCAGTTTAAAGACATAACCTGAAGTGCTTTTTTGATCCTTAATATCCCCGATATAATCACCGTCAGAGAAAGCAATCAAATTTTCCTCACCACCTTTCTTGTATAATATTCCCATCTCTATTGTTCCTTTCAAGTACCGAAAAATTCTCTTCACAGCCTGTTGATGCAACTCAGTCGGTGCCTCCATGAAATGACTTACTAAGCTCACTACATACATAAGATCAGGTCTGGTGGCAGTCAAATACATGAGACTGCCCACCATTTGCTTGTAAGTGGTGGAATCAACCTTCATGCCTCCTTCATCTTTCACAAGTCTACAGCCAGGCACAATAAGATTTTTCACAGGATTACAATGCTCCATTCCGAACCTTTCAAGTACCTAATTAACATCTTTGGCTTATGAAAAATCCAACTAAACCCTGCACCACCTCAACTCCGAGGAAATATTTCATTCTTCCAAGATCAGACATTTCAAACTCTTGCTTCATTGACCTCTTGAACTCCTCAAACATCTTCCCATCATTCCCAGTAAAAATGAAATCAACATACAAGCTGACTATAATGATTCTTCCAGCTCCACCATTCTTTTTGAACAAAGTATGCTCATTTGAACACCTTTCGAACTCTTCTTTGATAAAATAAGACTCAATTTTACTGAACCATGCTTGTGGGGCTTGTTTGAGCCCATACAATGCCTTCAACTGATAGACTTTGTTCTCAGCACCCTTCACTTCATAACCTCGTGACTGCTCGATGAAAACTTCTTCAGTGATCTCACCGTGCAGGAAAGCACTCTTAACATCAAGCTGAAACGCCTTATAATCTCTGCTAGCAGCTCGTGCAAGAATTAATCTAATAGAATCCCAACGAGCAACAGGGGCAAATACCTCAGTATAATCAATGCTGGCTTGTTGTGTATATCGTTTTGCTACAAGCCGAGCCTTGCATTTGTCCACTTCTCCCTTCTCATTCAGTTTAGTTTTGAAAACCCACTTTACACCTATTTTCTTGGCTCCCCTTGGCAATTCTGTCAACTTCTAGGTAACATTTCTTTCGATGGCTTGAATTTATAGGTCCACGACATCTCTCCAAGTGGAACTTTTAACAGCCTCGTCGAAACTTACTGGACCACTTAATGATTTGAGCATAGCTAGCTGCTGCATTTCTTCTTCTTTAGAAAAATCCTCACCGCTTACATAGTCCTCCATCCATACTGGTTTTCTTCTGATCCTCCCTTGAATGAGAATTATTTACATATGTTGATGTAGAAGAACCCGAGCCACTAAATTCACTTTGCTCAAGCTGTCCTTATTCTCCAATGGCACTTTCGTTCACAGATTCCTCACATTCTTTTTCATCTCCCCTTTCAAGAGTATCACTTCGAGTTGCTTCAATTATTTTCTCCCAGCTCCACTTTTCTTCTTCCTCAAACATCACATCTCGGTTTATAACAATCTTCTAAGATTTAGGATCATACATTTGAAAGGCTTTCGATTCTTCACTCAGCCCTAAAA
Source organism: Citrus glauca (assembly GCA_029633175.1). Lineage (NCBI taxonomy): Eukaryota > Viridiplantae > Streptophyta > Magnoliopsida > Sapindales > Rutaceae > Citrus > Citrus glauca. The sequence continues at coordinate 23,057,651 of JAQOOD010000003.1, read as the reverse complement.
ACAGAAACTTGAAGCTCTTATTGTCAAGTTTCTTCCTCTTGATGTCTGGTATATGAACATGTCCGATACAACTAAACACTTTGAAATACTCCACTGAAGGCTTGAGTCCACTCCATGCTTCTTCAGGTGTTTTGTCTTTCACCGCTGAGGTAGGACATCAATTGAGAATATGCACTGCCCAATTTACAACTTCTGGCCAGAATTCCTTAGGAACTCCTTTGTCAGTCAACATGCACGTCACCATGTTCAATAAGGTTCGGTTCTTTCTCTTTGCAACCTCATTTTATTGTAGGGAGAAGGATGCAGTGAGTTGTCTGACAATCCCATTTAAACTGTAATATTTGTTAAATTTCGATGAGGTGAACTCCTCACCTCGGTCAGTACTCGGTCAGTACATAAGCAAGAAATATAAGTCGCTTTCTCTTTTTCTATCATGCTTTTGAAGATTTTAAACATAGCAAATGCTTCTCACTTAGCATGCAAGAAATAAGTCCACATCTTATGACTATAATCATCTATAAAAGTGAGTACATACCTCTTGTGGCTATTTGATTTAGGAGTGATAGGACCACAAATGTCAGAGTGCACAAGCTGCAATGGTTGATAAGCTCTCCACAAACTTTTCTTGGAAAAGGGTCATGGTGCTACTTGCCAACAACACAATCAGTGCATACTTTGGCAGAAGGTTTGAGAATCGGCAAACCCTTCACCAGCTTTTTGTATGCCAAAGTTCTCAGGCCTTTCATGTTCAAGTGTCCAAACCTCTGATGCCACAGATTAGTTGTTGTGTCCTCGGATGCCATTTGAAAACAAGCTTGTCCTGGAGCATAAGTAGGTGCAGAAGCACACAACATAAACATCCTATTTGCTGACATGTTTGTTTGCATAATTAACCATCTCATTGGATGATAAATCTTGCGTACACCATATTGAATCACAATGGCCAAATCTTTTCTTAAAGCTGTCCAATACTAATCAAATTACTCTTTAGCTCGAGAATGTAAAATACCTCTGTGATCACCTTAGTTGTTCTAAGAATTTGTATCCTGATGTTTCCCTTTCCCATGACAGCCATTTTTGAGTTGTTGCCGATTTTTACCATTTGCCTGAATGACACATCGAGCTCAATAAACCACCTCTTATCTTTACTCATATGATTGCTGCAGCCGGAGTCTAAAAACCACACCTCCTCTATTTTGGAATTATGCATCTCAACATAGGACATGAGTAGCATTTCTTCGTCTTCATCCAACTCAGCGTAGTTGATATTTTTGTCCCAGTTGGGACATTCATACCTAAAATGTCCTAACTTATGACAATTAAAACATTTAACGGTGGGTCAACAGGTTGTCTTCCTCGACCTCTTCTTCTTCCTCTGGGATTTCCACGACCTATGCCTCTTCCTCCAAACTTGTCTTCCTCACTTGCGCCAAGCCTCTCACCACTTGTGACCTTTAAAGCTTGCTCATCGCCACCATTTTTCTGAAACTTATGCTCATGAACAAGCATTGAGCTCTGCAGCTCATCCATAGAGAGCTGATCAATATCTTTTGACTCCTTAATGGAACATACAATGTAGTTGAATTTTTCAGTGAGGGTACACAAGATCTTCTCGATGATTTTCATGTTCGACATATCTTCTCCAATATTCCTCATGTCATTGGCTACCAGCATCACCTTTGAAAAATAATTAGTGACAGACTCGCCTATCTTCATCTCCAGAATCTCAAATTCTCTGCGAAGAGTTTGAAGTTGAGCACGCTGTACTTTGATGTTTCCTGTTTAGGGATATTTCGACGAGACCAGAAAAAACGAGCAGGGCTAGACGAGCAGGCAGCTGGAAGTAGGACTTGCTTGGACGACGATGAGCAGAGGGAAATGGAGCCCGTAGCATGTAGCAGGACCAGAAAAAACGAGCAGGGCTAGACGAGCAGGCAGCTGGAAGTAGGACTTGCTTGGACGACGACGAGCATAGGTAAATGGAGCCCGTAGCATGTAGCAGGAGCAGAACCATCCTGCTCCCAACCACGCGTATTATCTGCAAAGTTAATTTGCTGTTGAAGGCACGAGGCCGTTCCCTAAGACCTCGCAGTGAGAAAACCCGGCCAACTCTAGTTGAAGTGACACGCCCAACAACTCGAGACATGAGACCACGCAAAATACGCCACTACCTACCACTGCAGTAATGGAGATACACGCAACCACTTGCCACGGCAGTGATGAAGATACACGCGACCACCTGCCACAGCAGTGATGAAGGTACACGCAACCACCTGCCACAGCAGTGATGAAGGCACACGCAACCACCTGCCACGGAGAGAGGGGCAGAATCCTCAAGAGGCCTATAAAAAGGTAGTCGACGAAGGTAAAAAGGTTGGACTTTTTATCATTCTAAGGGAGCTAAAAAGCAAATAATCCAGAACCGATAAAAAACCTAAGGCTAAGAGTTTTACGGCCAATCTTTCCCTAAACCTTCTTATCTGACTTGAGCGTCGGAGGGTTTACGCCGGGAAAACGCCCGGCGCACTCTGACCTGTTCTGTGAGTGCAGGAAACCCATAAAAGTAACTGGGCGAGGAGAAGTTCTGGTCGAGATAAAGTTGAACGAGCAGGAGCTTGGTCTCGGAAGAGCACGACCAGGATTTTGCATCAATATTTCCTTGATATTTTCTCTTCATTGAATCCCACAATTGCTTGGATGTGCTCTTCTGAATGATGGTATTCAGAATTGGCTTGTCAATTGCTGAGAAGAGATAATTTTTTACCTTTAGGTCTTTTACCTTTAAATCCTCTAAGTTTTTCCTTTGTGTAGCCGTCAATGTCTCTCCTTTAGCGGGCTCACTGTAACTTGTTTCGCCGATGCTCTAATATTCTTTCGATCTCAAAAGGTTTTCCATCAACATGCTCCAGTGATCGTAATCTCCATCAAACTTGGGAATGCTTGGTTGTGCAAAGTTGCTAGCTTCGGCAGCCGTCTCTCTTTCACTCTTCTTACAGTGTTTTACTCACTCTCTTACAATCCGACCCCTTTGTGAAGCTCTAATACCACTGTGAGCTTAAGTTAGAACCCAAATGCAAAGAGCAACAAAACTTGGTAGCTGTAAAAGCTTGTTTATTGAACACTGAACTGAGCCTTTTATACAGCCATTGCAAATAGGAATGATCCAAAGTGCTAAGATTAAGGAAGAACAAATTAAAAACAAATCTTCACCCTACAAACCAAGGTTTATTCAACACGAACTAACAAACTCAGAAACTAAAGGGATAATCTGTTAAGACTTAGTCAGCAAATACCTAACAGATTGTTCTTGCTTATAAGAATAGTGATACTGCATTTTGATTATAGTTGTTGTACTATACTTCCAGAATTTATTTGTCCATTAGTTTCACCTATGATCTGCTTGGGCATTTCAGATGGTTCTCTTAGCCCAAGCTCTTTTTGTATAGAGTGAGAAAAACCCAGATAAAATACACATGTAATGCTAACATCTCATTAAACTGCTAACTAGGTTTTCATGCAAGTATCATTTACCAATGACAATGATACCAGTTGTGAAATGAAGGGGAAGAAAGTAGTGGTTTTACATAGTAATAAAAGGCTGTGGTGAGAGTACGAAGAGGAGAGAGAGCAATTTGGGGCTGACGTTGTTGCCTTAACTAAGCTAAAATGACGTCGTTTTAGGAAGAATGAAAGAAAAAAAAAGAGAAAAAAATTAAAACGGCATAGTTTATTGGTTTTGGAGTTTGACTCAGGTAAATAGCATTTTCGTATCCCAAAAATGATACCTACAATAGGTAAGATTCATATAAAACCGGCCTATCCACATACGCCCCATAAATAATTACGGGATCCTGAGCCAACGGATTGTTATTGAGATGGCGATTGCCTTTTTGCTTCTTCTACTACCGATCACTTATCTCACCACGACCACAGCAGTTGATGAAATACTTACAAATCAAGTTATGATATCAGCTCAACAAGATAAAGATTGGCTAGTCTCTGTAAGAAGACAAATCCATGAAAACCCGGAACTGCTATTTGAAGAACACAACACGAGTGCCCTCATTCGCAGAGAACTTGACAAACTTGGAATCCCTTATGCATACCCAGTCGCCAAAACAGGCATTGTAGCACAGATTGGCTCTGGTTCTCGCCCTGTCGTCGTGTTGAGAGCTGACATGGATGCTCTCCCTTTGCAAGTAAGTATGCTACTATCTCTAATTTATCAATGAATGAATATATGGAAAGCAACTATGTTGTTGCTGATGTTTAGGAGCTCGTGGAATGGGAGCACAAGAGCAAAATTGATGGCAAAATGCACGCATGTGGACATGACGTCCACACCACTATGCTTCTTGGTGCTGCCAAGTTGCTTCATCAACGTAAAGATAAACTTAAGGTTAGTTGAGTGCTTATTTGACTGGTGCTGATATTTTCTAATTATGGAGTTTTTTTCCCAAGAATTTTGTTCTCATATAGTTAATTAATATGACTGTTGCTGATGAGTACTAAGATGATTTTGTTCCATTTTATTCGAGGAATGGGATAGTGCTAAGTACCATGGATGGACACATCTTTGAATTTATTGGGTGCTAGATGATTCCTTCAGCTGTTATCACTAACTCTGTGGTACTTAAAGGAATCAACAATGAGTAATAGTTTCAAAGATTGCTTGGTAATTCTGGAATGCCCCTAGCTTTGTTCATAATGGAAACAACAAGGAAAGACTGGGCAAAAACCATTTATTAAAACAGTAGAACAGAATTTATTGATGGGCTAAATCTGTTTTTGACCCAAATGTAGCTAAATTTGATTAATTATCTGTTAGTGATAACATTTAAGGAAGGTCATCTGACGTTTATTTATATTTACTTTTTACTTTGATGATGATTTTGCATTTGAGTTGTGGGGTTTAAGTGGTATATTTAAGTTAATCCATTCATCTTCCTGTACCCATGAATAAATTACATCTATTATGCATAGGTTTGATGATGTGCTTCCCCATCCCTTTCAAGCTATTTTGTGTCTGGGTTCATCCTCCCCCAAATGTTTTCAGTCATATTGATTTGGAACTTTATTTTCAATCTGATCTAATTTGCACAATTTTACTTGATTTGCGTTGAAAGGGAACTGTGAGAATTCTTTTCCAACCTGCTGAGGAGGGAGGTGCAGGTGCCTTTCACATGATAAAAGAAGGCGCTCTTGGTGACTCTGAAGCAATATTTGGAATGCATATTGACGTAGGAATACCTACAGGAAGTATAGCATCAATTTCTGGACCACACTTGGCTGCTACATCTGTTTTTAATGTTAAAGTAGAGGGAAGAGGCGGACATGCTGCAATGCCCCATTCAACAATCGATCCTATACTTACTACTTCATCTGTGATATTGGCATTGCAGCAACTTATTTCAAGAGAAGCAGATCCCCTCCAAAGTCTAGTATGTCTCAGTCTCCTTTTATCAATTTATTCTGAAACCTGTGAACTTTTGCCATTGAAAGGATGAAGAATTCTCCATTTCACTCTTAATAATTTTTACTGGAATTTTAACTGCATGAGTGAATGCATAGAAAGACTTGAAGTGAATATATCATTGTGTAACTTAATACTAGTTTGTCATTGGCTGAAGGTGTTGTCTGTTACTTATGTTAGAGGGGGAACTGCATTTAATATAATTCCACCGTTTGTTGAATTTGGAGGCACTTTGAGGAGTCTTACAACTGAGGGCTTGTATCAACTCCAAAAAAGGCTGAAGGAGGTATACAACATTACTTAATTTCTCATTTTGGTTTCAAAAAAGGAATCACAGTGCTCACTTTGTTCTTCATGTCGAATAGAAACATGCTAGTAATTTTGCTGGTTGTGGTGTCATGCTATTTTCTGAAGAAAAATTATTAGGAGTTCACAATTCAATTATCAGTTTAGTCTTCCGTTCAGGTAGTACGTTTGAAAATTCTTGGTGCTTCATTTTCTCCGCTGTCATTTTCATTTCATAGAAGTTCATCATCTTAAATTGAACTCTTTGAATGGTCATATTTCATGAATAATAATGAACTGAAAGAGGAAGTTATTTTGGCAGTCCTTAATAACTGTAAGTAGTTTGATAGGTTGTGAAGCAGCAGGCAGCTGTACACAGTTGTAATGTATTTATTGACCTGAAAGAGGAAGAGCACCCACCATATCCTGCTACTGTGAACGATGATAGCTTGCATCTGCTTGTTGAGAGGGTTGGCAAATCTTTGCTTGGTCCCAAGAATGTAGGTGAGGCCAAGAAGGTTATGGCTGGGGAGGACTTTGCCTTTTATCAGCAACTGATCCCTGGAGTCATGCTTAGCATTGGAATTAGAAATGAGGAAAAGGGTTCAATTCACCCTCCGCACTCCCCATACTTCTTTCTTGATGAGGATGTCCTGCCAATTGGAGCGGCATTATACACTAATCTTGCAGAAACATATCTGAATGAGCATCAACATTTCAATGTACAGTAAAATTGTAAGAAATGGCAAATTTTAATCCTTTTTCTCAAATCATTTTTAACTTTGTAATATTGTAAATGCATGGAGGCGTAGATTTTTAACTTGCCCGCAAAAACAAAGTTCACAAGTGTTGGAGATGTCTAGACTCATAACATAAGCGTAAAGACATCTTGTGTTTTAAACTTGGGGGAGGACTAGAATTTTAAGTAGTGTTTGTTCTGATAACGACTTTCTCCTTTATTATCAAAACAAGTGCAAGGATTTTTTGGTAGTGTTTTAAGCATCTCCCTTTCTCGTTTCTTTCATTTTACAGTTGATCCACTCATCCACAAAAGATAATCTCAACTACTTCTCAGGCGAGTCAACAGGCACAAATTTTTTCCTTTAGCAGCATTAGCAGAAATCCAATCCTTGCTTCATTTTCAACTACTTAAAAGTGGAAAATGGGTTTTCCTTTAATCGCCTCTTTGCTGTTTATTTTGCTTTTTTCACTTACATATCATTGCACAGAGGTCCGTACAGTTTGGATGAAGCTTTTGCAGATCAAATTTTAATAGAAATTGAACGAGATAAAAATTGGTTGATCTCTATAAGGAGACAAATTCATGAAAACCCGGAACTTCGACTCGAAGTGCACAACACAAATGCTCTCATTCGCAGTGAACTCGACAAACTTGGCATCACTTATTCATGCCCGCTTGTCAAAGCTGGTATTGTGGCAAAAATTCGTTCTGGTTCGCATCCCTTTATAGCTCTTCGAGCTGACATGGATGCCCTTCCTTTACAAGTATTTTGTCACCTCTTTCATTGGTCTCTTTTAAGAATTAATTTGAGTATATTTAATAGTTGTGTATGCTGTTGACTATGGATGACCTATGGATGATGTTGAATGTATAGGAGCTCGTGAACTGGGAGCATAAGAGCAAAATTGATGGCAAAATGCATGCATGTGGACATGATACCCCCACCACCATGCTTCTTGGCGAAGCCAAGTTGCTTCATCGACGTAAAGATCAGCTGAAGTTTTTACCCCCCTATTTGCAGCAGCTAGAAATCTTTTATATACTATTGTTTCTGATCAAGCTGTCATGAAATTTATTTTCATAAGACAGTTTTGTTCTTAAATAATAATTCAACATGATTGCCTAGTCATTTGTGTTTGGGATTCGAGGAAGAGAGTTAATAATGTATAGTTTAGTTCCATTGTATTTAATCATACTTATTTAGTATTTTAAATCCAAACTAATCTCTAGTTCAGTAATGTGCTTAAGTTTCTGTCATTTTGTGTTGGGAGGGAACTGTGAAACTTATTTTCTAACCTGCTGAGGAGGAAGGTGCTGATGTTTCATACATAATAAAAGAAGATGTTCTTGGGGACACTGAAGTTCTGAGATAAAGGCTGTTTGAATCTAAGTTCTGGGAAGCTTGTCATGAAACCTATTCATCACATAACTGCCATGCATCTCTAGCAAGATGGAGCCACAAGATCAGGAATAGATAGAAAACAGAGCATAGTTGACTAGGGAGAGGACCAACTTCTCTTGAAATGAGTTGTTGCAATGCTAATATTGTTGTCGAAGTAGCTAGTATTGGTCCACTGTGGTATGGGGTTGGGCAGCGTGCCCAACTTTTCCCTCAATTTTTGCCTGGAAGAAGCATACAGCTGCTAAAAAGGCCCCCAAAGGGATGCTATGCTTCCCTACTGCAGTGAAAGCAGCTACGGATGTGGTTCACGCTATTTCCCTAATTTTTCTGCTCTTTGTTTAGACAATTTTTAGATGGCTCTGCATTTAACAGGTGAAATGTTTAGATATATATTTGGAGGTTTCCATGTACACACACTTGAAAGAAAGAGCTTTTGTGTATTTAATAAATAAAAATATAATTTATCATAATTTAATTTGTTTGGTAGACTAATAATGTTAATATATTTTTAATATGTAGAATATTTTTAAAATATAAATTATTATATTTATTTTAATAATATATTTATATTTTTCATGAAGATTTTAAATAAAATTTTGAATTAAATAGATTTTACGATTAATAAAATCTATTACGACTAATTAAATCTATCTTACATATTAATAATACTAAAATTATTTTATATAATATTCAAAATATTTTAAATTTTTATATATTTTTTAATATTAGTTTTCTATTTATTATAAAATTTAGTTTAATATAATAAAATATCTCTAGTAGGTTGTAAAGTATTGAAATAATTTTTCAAATATTGAAATTATTTTAAAATGTATATTATTATTACATTTATTTTAACTATAATCCTATTTATTATAAAAAAATGGAATCAAATTTTTGAAGTTAATGGAGCTAAACGGTGTTATGGTCAAAATGGGGTCTTGGTATCCCTTGTTAAAACCTTGGGGTTTACATAACTATTTTCCAAAATTTCCGGGATGTAAATGTCATTTTTCCTAATACATTATATTAAAATAAATAGTTAAATAATAAATTATATGTTAAATTATGTATCAAACACAACAATTTAACAAGAGAAAGACAGAAAGCAAATAAAAGAGACAACGTTTAAGGAGGAATTTTATTCATCTCAAATACCAACAAATAAGGCGTAAATGTCTACTTTTATAATGATACAACTACAAAGTAGTAAGTAATACATCGCAATTATATGAAATAACAATCCTTAGATTAGAGAGACAATGAGAGTTATAAAAAGATTAAAGGTTACTTTGATAAATATCCACATAAATGATAGAATTTATGACACACCCCTTGAATGTTTATCCTATAAAGAATATGCCTCATTAAAACTTTTGCTAGTAAAAATCCTGTGAGAAAAACACTAGTGAAGAAAAAAAATAGTATAATACTCATTTGTATCTTGAGAAGGTGTAAATTGCCTCATTAAAATCTTAGTAGAAAAATACAATAGGACGAAAATGAAAGGAAAAAGAGTATAATGCATGTATCCCTCCATATCAATAACTCCCTTCAATAAGCACACTTCCCATCAAAGTGACATAGCTACTTAAATGATCAATCATATTTTGTTGTAATACTTTGGTCAAACAATCTATAAGATCAACAAAATCTTTTGAAAGCTTGAATTCTTAACGTAAAACCGTCATTTTGATTGAAGAATATCACTATGTATATATCTTTATAACTTTTTTCTTCTCATAAATAAAACTAAGCTTTAACGCCCATATCCAAGGGGAGTGTAATATGCTTTTCACACTAGTTTGACATTTTCAAGTTTATGTTGAACATAATTTAATTTGAATATATGCAATTTTCCAATGCCATTGTAGGCACAAGTTAGAAATAAAAGATGGTTATTTGGGACCAAGATGCATACAACTTATTTTAAAATAGAACAAATTTGAATATGAAATCTTCTAGTAGTTTCATAATATCAGCAGTCCATTTAGTAAATTTCAATACAAAAATTGAAGGAAATTCTGTCGTTTCAAGATCTTTTATCTTGAATTTCATTTTTAAAAGAAATAAAATCATAAGCTCTTTGAGAGTCTTTTCCATTTTTATATCATCAACATATTTTGTAAGGATTACGAATTTAATTTTTAATTTTTAATTTTTAATAAAATCACATAGTAAAATGGATAGTGAAATATCCCACTTGTAATAAATTTTCACTCAAATGATTACACTTTAGGTTGCTATAGTACACACAAGTCTAATTATGGCTTTATCAAGAATATATAAAGTGCAAGTCATTTAATTTAGTACTTCGGGTACTTGTTGCAAGCATTTTATCTTTTAAGGATAAGTACATAGATTCTTCTATTTTAATTTTTACATACATGTAAAAAAGCTCTTTATATTTTCTAATTAATTTTATGACTTTTAACATATGGAATGCATGTCCAAATTTTAGCCAATCATATAAATCGATATTCTTTCATTTTTTTTTAGTTCAGGATCCTAAATATTTGTTTACATATTATAGTAAATTAGCAAGTGATATAAGGTTACAAACTTTGTATGCAAATATACACTAGTTAGGTTCCTAAGAAAGACTGGAGGGGTCACAATGGTCCCACTTAAAATCAAAACTTCTTAGGTAACATAGATAGCCTTTGTGACAAAACTTTTCTAGGGCACATAAGTTTACATATCACAAGTTTATAATAATAATAACAACAAAAAATAAATTGAAAAAACAAAATTATAACATATCATTTAATATGTAATACGGCAAAAAAGCACTAAGCCGAGCCTTGTCAAGATATAATGTCCTTAAAACATATCTACCACCTTCATAGTGGTGCTAGAATTATTTTGTTATCTGTCTCTCAGGATACAACAGATTTGAATAGTGTTAGCAAGACAACCTTACTATTCATGCAAACGTTAAACAAATGTTTGAACTCTATCACACTGAAGCTTAAAGTCACAGTGTATTTGCTGAAGAGAGGAGTAAAAAATCACTTGGATTTTAGTGTATTTTGCAAATGAACTTGAAAGCCAATTAATAGGTTTCAAGAGAGGGCATTAGTTCGTTAAAACCCCATGTGGGATTTTTCTTCCATTTTTTTCACACTTATGGGTGCTCTTTGAGATCTAATTTGTCATTCACCAAAGCGAAAATTTCAACATTCTTTGATTTGTTGCAAAGAGCTCATGGACAAGATTTCAAATAATTGTAAGTATATAGTTTCAATATTCATCTTGCTTAAAATTGGCCTAAAAATAACTACTTTATGTTATTCTTCTAACAATCCCCCATATGAATGAAAATTGGCAGGAGACACAAAAACGATTGTTTTAACATCAAGATCATTTGATTATGGTGATAGAATTTAACGAATCAAAGCCTGCATAGGATCGGTAGGTCTCAACCTTTGAACCTTTCCTTGTGAAATTTATTTACTTTATTGACTGACTAGTAGACGCAATGTCTTTAAACTATTCTACAAATTATGTTATATATATATCACACAATAGTTTTTCCTAACACTAACGAATTATCATGATTGTGTTCATTTTGACCTTAGACATTTGCTTGGTTCTGCAAGAGTCTCTAAAAATTGAGCCCTTAACATCTTCATTTGAAGTGACCCTACTTCTCTCTTATGTAGTTAATTTCTTAATCAAAAGTAGCCCACTCTGCTTTGCTTGGATTCCTAACACATAAGAAATCATTAAAAGCATAACTTACTCTTTTCTTCCTATAGGGCATCACTATTTTTATTATAGAAATGGATAGGAAAGTAACCTCCACAATGATGAACAAGGTATTTTCCAATTAGTTTGTCCCTTTTGAACCTAGTTTTTGGTATCTCTAGTAAGCTATGTTGGGTTTTCCTTCATAACATATACTTTTTCTTTAATAGTCTTTAGTCCTTTTTCCCTCGATGATTTTTCTACTAACCCTCTGCTTAACCTTTTGGTTAGTGGATCTATATTGTTATCCCTTAACATTACATTGTCAGTAGAAATAACTTCAATAGAGAGTAGTTGTCTAATGGTATTATCTTTACAACCAAGACTTGTCAATATACATATTGCTCTGTGCCCTTTCAATTGCAAATTTACTATCATAATGTATGCAAATTACTGGCATAGGCTTTGGCTATTTTGGAATACCTATTAAGAAATTGTGCAGCCATTCTACTCCTTTACACCACATTTGTCTAATGCAACGAATTCATAATTTATTGTTGACTTGTCAATCATTGTCTTTTTAGACGATTTCCATAAAATGGCAACACCTGCCAATGTAAACACGTAGCCATTAGTAGAATTTGAGTTTTTCTAATTAGATATCTAGTTTACATTAGTATACCCTTATAGTACAGTTGGATATCTAGTATTGTACAACCTACAATTATGAGTATAGCGTAAGTATAGAAGTTCTATTACTAAAGTTTTCCAATGATCAGCCCTTGGATTATTAACACATCTAACAAGTTTGCTTCTTCTATAAGCTAAGTCTACCCTTGTAAAACTTCTAATGTACATTAAAGTAGATATTATTATAAAGTATTTGCTGTGAAAATTCTATTGTACTCGTAAGAACATGAATATATTGTAATATAGATTTATTGTGACAAGTGTTGATATCACGAAGAGGTAGATTTAATTATGCGTAGGGTTAATTTTATTAAGCATGTATATAAATTAACTAGAGATTATTTTTTAGTAGTACTAAGATTTTTTAGCGATACTTGAGTCTCTAAATTCATACTCAAGTACTCACTATGGGCTTAATAATCCGTTTTAGTTCCAATTAATTTATGAGCGGTATTTTCACTGATCATAAGCATCACTCTAATAAATTTGGTATCAAGTGCTTAGTATACTAGAGGGTAATGGTCTTCTGCTAAGTGTGGTGTCAAGTACTCGTTGTGCCAGATGATAATAATCCTTCTGTCGACAACGTGACAAGACTGTCAACTTAATAACTTAGATAAACTCTATGTCAACACTGAGTCAAGATAGCTTGCAAGTACAAATTACCAGTGTGGAGAGCGATTAGTGTTAAAAATTATATGTTTATTAAGGGATAAAAATGTTATTTTGTTTTATTAAAGTAATTTATATTTGTAATTATGTAATATATTGTGAATTTCTAATTATTTTTCTAAATAATTGATTTTGTGTATTTTTATGTGTTTATTAGGTAAAAATAATAATTTCATGCAATTTGAGGCTTTGAACAAATGCATGAATGTCAAATTTGGATTCTAAAAGTCCGAGAAATTATATCATTATCGAGGAGGATCCAAAACTTTTGTTATAATTTTTTATGTTTTTTACTACGGTAAATGTGGTAATTGTAAAATTATAAGTTTGTATCATATTAGGTATGGTAATTGTTAGTGGAATGTGTTGGATATGCTTGAGTGGATAAGTTAGGTTTATATTTTATTAGTGAGATTATTAGTGAGACAAATGTAAAGTTAAGATGTAATTAAATTTTTTAATTTGTGTAGTGTGGATTTACCATGTATTAATATAAATAGAGGGGGGTGAACACTCCTCTCCACACTTTCTCTTCTCTTCTTTTCCCCCAAATTCTTTTTCTTATCTCTCTTTGTAATTTATTTTCAATCAATAAATTAGTTTTATTTTAATTTTCAAATTTCATTTTTAATTATGTGTTTTTCAATTTTAGTAATTTCCTTTATAAAAAAAAATGTTTAGCTGAATATTAATAGTTAGGGGAAGGTGAAACTCTTAGGAAATAAATATGATTTAATGGAATTCTATTTTTAATTTCATAAATTAAATTATTTTCTATTTAATTTTATACATATTTTATATTATAAGATTTTGATTTATTGTAGACAAACAAGGGAGTTTGGCACAATAAATTCTTTTTATTAAAATATAAGATATGGTAAAATGGTATTTTGACTTATTGTATACAAATTAAATTTTGGCACAATGAATACCTAATCCATCATAAAATTAAAGGGAAAATAATAATAATAATTTATATAATTAATCTTTTGGGCAATAAATCTAAAAAATGGTAAAAAGAATTTATTAAGTTTTATTTACTACTAAGAGTGAATCCATAACCCTAACTAATTCAATTTCATAGTTTTATTTAAATTAAGTTGTTTATATTTAAGTTTATTTTCAAATTTTAGATAAAATAAAATAAAAAAATTAAATCTTTTCTCTGTGGATTGACCTCGGACTCACCGAGATATATTATAACTAGGCACTAATATACTTGAGAGTAAATCAAACAATTTTAAGTCGTGTCAGAGAGCCTCTTGGTGGTTGACAAAAGAGGCTAGCGATTTAGTGTCATATTGTTTTATGAAGGTCAGCTTGGAGAAAAACTTGTCTTGGTGAGAGGCGTAGCAGAACTTCTGAATGAATTCAGAAAATAACTTACCAATGCTAGCTATAATTCCTAGCTTCAGAGATCGAAACCAAGACTTGGCCAAGCCCATGAGAATGTGTGTAAACATATGGAACATGGCCTTTTCTCCAATTTCTTTTATGAGCATTTGATGCCAATACAACTCAGCATACTAAACAATGTCGAAAGTGCCCCAATATTGTAGAATCTAAAGGATGCTGAAGTTAATTGCATGGGTTGCTTGGTGAATTTCCATCGTGAATGGTGATTGATAAATAATTGATACTTAATACGGAGCAAGAAATTGAAAAAATCCTAATTAGATTGAAATTTATAATATTTAGGAATATTTTAATTAATTTGTATTCTATTTTGATTTGGTTTCCTATTTAGAGTTTCATTGTTTAGGTATAGTTTATTTAAGCTGTATTCCTAATTTAGGTATAAGTCTTATTAAGGTAGGTTTTCTAGTCAAATTAGGGTAAGTCGTAGTTAGTATAAATAAGCATCTTTTGTAGCTTTACAAGAAGGCCTTGAGTATTTGTTATTGATTATTTCTTGGAATAAACTTGAGATTCATGTTCAATAATATTTTTAATTTTCAAATCTTTGTGTGAGTATTTGAGTTTAGTTAATCATTGATATTATGCGGAATCAATGAGTCTTAACCCCTAAATTCACAGTATTCTTTTGAATCAACTTAAATTTAGTTTAATCTTTTTATTTTGGTATTCTCTAGAATCAACAAAATATTTTGAACATTAAACTTCCATTACATCCACTTGGTATTAGAGCTAAAACCCTGGTTTTACCAATCTAACCCCATTTACCTCAAAACCTTTTATTTTCCTCATTTTGATTTTTCCGTTTAGACCAAAAAACAAAAACGTCAGCCTTGTGTCGGTCATTGTCCAAGGCTGCTGACTTTGATTTTTAGTCACCATTTATGCATTATAAAAATGAAGTTAAGTATCAATTAGATAAGAAAACTAAGGACTTGAGAACTAATAAAAGTGGTGAGTAAGTTGCTCTATTTAAGTCACTTTATGAACAATAAGGAATTATACATCATACTACAACTCCTTATTCAGCTCAATCTAATTAGCTGAAAAAATCATAAATGAAATGATAAAAGTAATGTTAATAAGCTCTAGACTACTTCAAAATATGGGGGGAAGTTGTTTTATTAGCCAATTACATTTTAAATAAGGCATCTTCAAAGGTAGCAGAGAAAGCCCCTTACAAAGTATGGAAAGGTAGAGTAGCTTTTTACAAATACTTGTGATTGTGGGGTTGTCTTGCTAAAACTGTCAATCCTCAACCAAAGAAAGTGAAGATAAGAATGTATTTTCATTAATTATGACATAACTACTAGTGCCTTAGATTTCTTGTGTATAAGTTGTGTATTCTAGATTTTCACAAGAATATCTTGAACATGTATTTCCTTTTAAATTCAAGGAGGATTAGAGTTCGATTAAACAAACACATGGGGCTATCATTGAATATAGTGAAGGCAAAAAAACAAGAGGTTCATTTTGAGCCTAGACGTAGTGAAAGAGCTAGAATAAAAAAAATTCTTTGGTCTAGATTTTCTTATCTTTTTCATGGAGAGTAAACCACAAAACTTCATGGAAGTTGTAAGTTCACCGGAAGGCACTTTGTGGAAAGACGTTATCAACAGTGAAATTGAATCCATCTTACAAAATCATGCCTGGGAGTTACGTGATCTTTCTCTAGGATGCAAACCTCTAGGATCCAAGCGGATTTTTAATGGGAAAATGAAAGTTGATGGATCAATACAAACTAGACTTATAATTAAAGGATATAAGCAACAAGATGACTTTAATTGCTTTGATACTTATTGATAACTCTATGAAATGAGAGTTACCATGACACTTTTAGACTTAAATAAGTAATATTTAGAGAGTAAATGATGTGTTTTTATTGCATTTTAGTTATATTTTGCATGAATATCCATTTTTTTTATTTTTAATAAATTTAGTTTGATTTAGAATAATTTGTGTGCTAGATCATATGCATGACTATAGGTGACTAGAAGCTCAAATTTCAAGGAAGAAATGCTGCCGCAACAGACTTATAGAGACAATGAAAGAACTTGGCCATATAAGAATTGAAACAAGTAATATGCGATAGCATCATTACTGTAGCAATTCTGGAGCAATGACAGAGAAGATTTCGCACCCATCAACTAAAATGGAAGATAGGCGCCTTAGACTTCTGGTTGCCCTAATTCCAAGTTATAAAATGAGCACGCTTGGAAAGAAAAAAGAAGAGTTGTCACCTAAAGGGATAAACCGCAAAGAAACAACAAGAAAAACAAAAATCAAGAGAGAGATTGAAATTTGTCCTAGAGGAGAAATTACAAAGATCAATCGAAAATCAATTCTTATTCTTTTCTTGTTTTCTGTTTATTTATAAGGATGTATTGGATGGCTGAAACTCTTTTATTTATTTTCCTATCGCAAATTACGAATTAAATTATATTATGGTTGAGTGATAACGATCTTAATGGATGTTTGAATGACATATGCATGTTGCTTTGTGTTTGCTATTGCATTTTATTTTAATTGTATTTATTTTAATTCCTTATTTCAGCTGATCACCCATTTAGGGATACCAGCTAAAGATGAACCTAAAAAAGGTCTGACTTAGTAGATCTCATTAAGACAATATTTGATTTTAGATTGGATTTCCCAAGTTGAGTTAACCTCAATTTGAATAGGACCATACTTGATTTAAAATTAGTGATAAACTAAACATAAGGATTCACCTTGTAGGGCAAAGGGAATTTAGAACGTTTAATGGTATATTTAATGTTGGCATAACAATTTGTCATTGTTAGGTTGCATTAAATATAAGATATCCAACAGACGACAACTGAGGATGTATAGGAGATTCTGCTTAATGCTATAGTTGATACTGTAGCAACGATACTGTAATTGAAAAAATAGTTAATGCCATTAAGTGAGTTTATTCACTTAACTATTTTATTTCCATTGGTTATATCCTTGTGTTTGACATGATAATTTTCTTATTTGCATTTTATTTATTGCATTTTTATTTTACTTAGGTTATTAGTTTTATAAAGTGTCTTAGTTTAATTAGAACAAACTGTACTGTTAAGATTGATATAGCAAATCTGATAACATCAATCTATGTGGAGACGATTTGACTACTCAGCAGTATATTATTTGTTGTGTATACTTACAAGTTGACAACCATAACATTAGAAATCACACACACCACTTATTCTCTTGCAGCAATAATAATTTCCATTAGGATGTTACTAGCAATTACAACATTACACAATTTAGAATATATCAAATGGATGTAAAAACAAGCTCTCTAAATGGATATTTAAATTAAGCAATTTACATAGAATAGCCTAAAGGCTTATATCTCCAAGACAATAAAAGAAGATATATAAATTAGTGAAGTCATTATATGGTATGAAGTATGCCCCCAAACAATGACATGAAAAGTTTGACTAACAATGATGGGAAATGGTCTTAAGATCAATGAATGTGAAAAATATATATATGTTAGAAAGATAGAAAATGGTTATCTCATTTTGTATCTTTATGTTGATGGTTAGATGTCAATTTGAAATTTAATTTTGACATTAAAGATATGTGTTTAACATGTGTCATTTAGGGAATAAAAATCTCAAGGACATCTAATAGACTTATGCAGACACATTATATGAATAAAATTCTTGGGAAATTCAATAAGGATGATTATGTTGTAATAGGAACTTCTATATATACAAGTTTGCATCTATCTAAAAATAAGGATAAATGTATATTTCAAGTATAATATTATCGAGTGTTGGAGAATGCATAATTACCAAGGGTAAAATCTTTATTTTATACTCCAAGACTTACTAACATTTTTACTTTTATGTATTTAAGTCCTTTAAACTTTAATTGTGTGTGTTTTGTTATAATTTGAATATTTTATGTATTTCAGGCGTATTTTAGCCATTTCATGATTAACGAGAAGTCAGGCAGCGAACAGATAGCATTTTTGAGTTCAGAACAGCTGAAATCCTTAGAAATGACATTGAGGGCGAAATCATAATTTTATAATTTTGGTAGGGCCCAGCTGATGTGGCACTTACCAACTAACGTGGCAACATCTTATTAGCCCAAAAAATAATGATGTTATATTAACTAATTGAAATACAAGTGTGCAACCCAAGAGGGGGGGTGAATTGGAATTTTAAACTTTTCCTAGCAAATCCACACAACAATTTAATCTAATGCCTTAATCAAATCAAAAACAATAAATTCAATCAAGCACAATATTAAAAGAGTAAGGGAAGAGAAAAACGAACACAATGATTTTTACGTGGTTCGGCTATCCCCGCCTACGTCCACGCCTCCAAGCTCACCCGCTTGAGGATTTCACTATCCAAGCCTTTCCAAGGCTTCAACGAATTACAATTGACTTCAAGGTGTCAATGAACCTTTACAACAAGAGATTATATCCCCAATCTCTTCACTCAAGTGTCTCACACACTCAACCTCTTACAATTGAGATGAATAAATGAAGATTACAATGAAACTCACTCAATGAGTAGATATTCAAAAATGAAGAACAAGAAATGATTCAATCTTTTGTGTTTTACAAATTGAAGGCTCAAGATATCTTGTGTGCTTTTTCTTTTTGCTTGTTGGAGAACTTGAAAATGAGTTGGATTTGAGTTTATATAGTTTGAGCTTGAAAACTAGCCGTTATGCACTTGTCAGCCCGAAAACGGTTAGAGGGTAACTTATAAACGGTTCACCGTTTTGTTCCAGAATCATCATTTTAACAAAACTGGACAAAACAAGCTTTCTGGACGTTATCGGTTAACCGTTAAAAAATAAACGGTTAGCCGTTTGCTACAGTGACTGCTACAGTGAAAGCTACAGTGATACAGTGATTGCTACAGTGAAATTAGTTTTCAAATTCACAGTTTGACCTCAAAACTTTATCAAACTGTAGAATGACCCAAAACGATAGAAAACTTTGCAAATAGGTCCATTTTCAGAAATTCTAAAAATCACTTTGTTAATCTCAAAACTTTCCAAAATTATGAAATGACCCCAAAGAGTTTATTGTTCCGCACAAAGGTCCTTTTCAACATAATACCCATATTTCAAAGTTCTCAAAACCTTTCACTTTAGTCCAAAATATTTATAACTTATAGTATGACCCAAAACATATAAATAGATTCAAATAGGTCCAAATCCGAAACTCATAACAATATTAAAGGTTTAAAACACATTTATTTTAGTCCAAAACATTTTGATTTCATAGCCTCATTTTCTTATTATAAAAACACAATTTGTAAATCTTTGTTTATTCAATACATGTGATTTGTTATCATCAAAATTAATATCTATAGCTATATAAGCTAACAATCTCCCCCTTTTTGATGATGACAAAATACATTACAAAGATTTAATCTATTTATAAAAAGGCTCCCCCTTAATTAATGTAAGGTTAAAAATTTTATTTAAAACAAACTCCCCTTGCATATATGCATACTCCCCCTAGATACATGCATATTTTATAACATCATTTATAAAAAATTTATAATGTGAAAATAATGATTTATTTAAAATGTATAAAACAAAATTTGAGCTTAAAAGATTAATCATTCTTAATCTTGTTTGTTATCATCAAAATCAATATTATGACAACATATATGTTAACAATCTCCCCCTTTTTGATGATGACAAACATTTCATGTATTTAAAGAATGATTCCACAAATTTCACAAATTGCCAATTAACTAAATTAACATATTTAAATACATGGATTTTTCTCCCCCTCATCATCAAAAAGAAAACTTAATTGGCAAAGAAAAAGAGTTGTAAAGTTTTATAAATTTAAAAACATGATTTAAAAACATGTATTCTTCTCCCCCTTCATCATAAAAAAAAAAAAAACATAAAGGAAAAGAATAAGAGTAGCAAATTTATTACGCATATTTGTCCTAAGTAGAAATTTCAACACATTCTCCCCTTTAATATTTTAAAACCATGCATAAATACTTCAAGATCAAAATACATCTTATATATCTCCATATTCAAAATACATGATCTCTCCCCTTTTTTTTAAAAAAAAAATTGAAATAAGCAATCAAAACAAGATCATAGAAAAAAAATAATTCGATAAAGATATTACCAATTTTATGCGAGGAATAATTTCAGTAGAGTCTCCCCTGAAAAATTAAAAATCCTCAAATACAAGATTTAGTAATAATACATCCAAATAATTATAGATCATGATAAAAAAAAAAAAAAAAACAACTCCATATACAAAAAATCACATAGTGCATTAACCATAAAAAGATCATGAACTATTATTCCATCAATTACCAAGTCAACAACTCATGACATAAAATTATCATATAAAAACACCCATGAAATCAAATCATCATCATATCTCAAAATCATCAAAATCATTATCATAATCAAAATTCAATCATCAAAAGAATACTCAAAGTGCATATTATTCAAAATCATATTATATGCTCCCCCTAAATGTATGGCCAATTTAAAAAATTTAACCAAAGTGAAACATATTACATGCTCCCCCTAAATATATGGCCAAATTAAGAAATAGTCAATAAAAAGATTTTTGCTCAAGTAATCATTAAAAAAAAATCTTCCCATTTGTAAAACATTTTCAAAATCATTCTTAAAACTCCAAAAAATTTCCAAATTATCAAACTCTCAAATTATCTCCCCTTTCATCATCAAAAATAGAAAGAGAGAAGAAAGAAATGTAAGTCCGATTTTTGGTGAGCAAAAAATTGGTAGAGTTTCCCCTTAAAAATGAGTAAAATCATTTATACACAAGAGAGAAAAACACTTCCAAAAAGATTTGTCAACAACTCCATCACCAACCCAACAACACCATTAGCAAACCAACACTTCAATATTCAATAATCCATAAGTTTTATCAAGCAACACACATTTAGTCATTAATCATCAAAAACAATATGAATTCCTCCAATACTTACAACAATTAAATCCGAGGATTCCATAATCATAAAGCAAGGGAATGCATAAGTCATAAGAGCATAATGTCAACAATTCAAGCTCTATAATTACTAATCACATTTTAGAAATCAAGATAATTAAACTCATCAAATATCTAATGTGATATTTCAATATAACTTACACTCACATATGCGCCAAGATCTCAATGATCATGTATTTCTCTTCCTTTTGATATCATTTAAAGCAAGTAATGCATATTCAACAATACATCGATAAAATATAAAAATATGCATTTATTTACTAATCATAGATTGCATAAGATCAAAACTTCATATATATATAATGCAATCATCAATGCACATTCTTTATCATCAAAACTTAAAGCATAAGTACATTAGTTTCACAATATCCAAATATCAAACATCCAAATATCAAACAATAATTAATATCAATCCATAATGAAAGCAACAATGCATATGAAAATGTAAGTGCATAATATAATAGAAAACTATGGTACAATCCATAAGGAGAGCACACTATAGAAATGGTAATTTGAAATACTCAAAATGCACAAATTCGGATTTTCAAGTTATTGAGTAAAAAGAGTAAATTTGAAATACTCTCTCAAACGGCTTACCGATATTAAATTTCCGGTTATCCGGATTTGGTCCAAAAAGCTCCAAAATGAAAAACGGCTTTCCGGTTGATTAGAAGTGGTATACCGGTTAAGCTTTGGAAAATATTTTGAAATTTTGCAAGCTCTTAGACTTGTATTATACATACCATAAATTTTTGACTTAAAAAAAAATGATCAATAAAAAAAAAATTTAACTTTTCAAAAATGTCAATTGGTGCATGAAACATATATGCATACAAGATCAAACATATGAAATCATATCAAACAAATAATCCATCCAACAAGCATACAATCATGAAGCATTTTCAAAACTTAATAAAATGCAGAAAGGTCAAGTTCGGAATAAAAACTGTATTGATTGAGCCAGAAGTAATGTTCAAGCTATATACCGTTAGAAAGATAATTGAGTTAGCTTTCCAATAAATTTTACAGAACTGGATTTAGAGTTCTCTAGAAGGAGTTATGACCAATTCATTGCAGCTTGTGCAGACTAGGATTTTCAAGGATTTTCAAAGACTCCTTTGTTTTCCAAACAATTTTAAAACCATTTTAATGCATGGATCAATTTAATTAGCATCCAATCATAAAAATCAAATTTATAACATATTCATCATGCATATTCATCCCACAATCATGAAATATATTTACTCAAAGATTGATAATTAAAGCATATTGCTTATTTATCATGCTTAAGCATTATATAATCATTAAAATCAAACAAATCTATCATGATGAATTGACAAGCTATCACCAAATATATATAACCATGCATCATAATAGAACACTTAATGTTAAACACAATGATAATTCAATCATGTAAACGTACAAGCATATTATCACGAAATCAAGCTACTATCCATTTATCATGATCCACTCAACAAAACTAATATAGCAAGAATTGTTACCAAAACAATTAAATCATCTTGCCTCATCTTTTTCTCTTAGATCATGCTTAAATGATTATCCTTATAAGCTTCATCAAGGAACTCTCCACCATTCCTTGTTTGTGGTACCTACAAAAGAAATTCAAGTTGTGTGCTTTGGTACCCAAATACTCTTGGGTCCTTGAGTGTTAGCAATGGTTCCTTTTGGAACCCAAATACATTTGACACCATAATATACTTTTCTTTTAATAGGACAATCAAGTTTCATATGACCATTTTGATTACAATAATGACAAGTAATTTTATGATCACATGTGGAGGTACCCTTAACAAAATAACTCTTATAATATTTTTGTTTCAAGTAAGGCTTATATCCAAGTCCTCCTTTATCAAATACACATTTTTGAGAGTTGAGCAATTTTTCTAAGTTCTTTTGACCATTTGTAAATTTTAAGATAATCTCATTTAACTCATTGCTCTTCTTTCTAAGCACTTCATTTTCTTTCATCAACTCATCAACATGTGATTTTTCATGCTCATATGAAGTACTTTGTTTACATTTAAATGATGCAATTCTATCATTTAACATTTCAATATCTAATTCCAATTTTTTGATCTTTTCATTTAATGAAACATTGGATTTTTGCAAGGCATCATTTTCATTTCTCAAGTCATTCATGTGTGACTCTAAGTGCTCATATGAAGTGCTAGAATTCTCAAGCAAAGTCATGCTATCATGCAATGTCTTATTTTCTAATTCTAGGCATGTAATCTTTGCACATAGAGATTCATTTTCACTTGCGAGCTCTACCATTTTCTTTTTAAAACATGCATTCTTTTTACCAATTTTTATCCAATTATCATGCAAATCTTTAAAAGCATCATACAACTCATCATAGGTTGGATCACTTACCTCATCAAGCTCGTCATCCGATTCATCTCCAATTGCCATGAGAGCTAGATTTGTCATTTCTTGATGCTCATCCTCATCACTTGTTTCCTCATTGCTATCATCCCATTTGGCCATCATAGTTTTCTTCTTGAGTTTGTTGAGAAGAGGACACTCCGGTCGTATGTGCCCGGGCTTCTTGCATTCATAGCATTTGATTACTTCATTTTTCTCCTTTCGGTTCTTGAGGTCTCTAAATTTTCTTCGCTCACCGGATTTCTTAAAGAGTTTTATGAACCTCCTAGCCAGCATATCCATCTCTTCCTCATCCAGCTCGCTTTCCTCATCACTCTCATGTTTCGAGGCTTTGAGAGCAATGCTTTTCTTCTCATTGCCTCTTTCGGCTGCCATGTCTTCCTCATAAGAAATAAGAGAACCAATTAAATCATCAATAGGTAAGATATTTAAATCCTTAGCTTCCTCAATGGCAGTCCTTTTTGATCTCCATTCCTTAGGTAACGACCTAATGATTTTCTTAACTTTCTCGCTATTTGAAAAGGTCTTTCCTAGGGCTCCTAGAGTGTTCACTATATCCGTAAATCTAGTATACATGGAATATACACTCTCATTTTGTTCCATTTGGAACAATTCATATTGTCGAGTGTACCTACTAATTTTAGCCTCTTTTACTTGATTCGTGCCTTCATAAACAATTTCAAGTTTATGCCAAATTTCATGAGCACTTTCACAACTAGACACTCTATGAAACTCTTTCTTATCAAGTGCACAAAACAAGGCATTCATGGCTTTGGAATTTAGAGAAGCTTTTCTCTTTTCCAAATCATTCCATTCCCGTGACGGTTTTGGAATATCTTCCCCGACTTCATTTTTAGTCAAAGGCACAAATGGACCATCACAAACAGTTTCCCAAATTGCATAATCTAAAGCTTGTAAATAAATTCTCATTCTAGTTTTCCAATATGGGTAGTCATTACCGTCAAAGAACGGTGGTCTAATTGTGGATTGTCCTTCCCTAAAGGTTGAGTCACTATAGGTTGCCATGGATGTTTAACTCTAGACGGTTAAGTCTACACAAGAGCACCTCGCTCTGATACCAAATGAAATACAAGTGTGCAACCCAAGAGGGGGGGTGAATTGGAATTTTAAACTTTTCCTAGCAAATCCACACAACAATTTAATCTAATGCCTTAATCAAATCAAAAACAATAAATTCAATCAAGCACAATATTAAAAGAGTAAGGGAAGAGAAAAACGAACACAATGATTTTTACGTGGTTCGGCTATCCCCGCCTACGTCCACGCCTCCAAGCTCACCCGCTTGAGGATTTCACTATCCAAGCCTTTCCAAGGCTTCAACGAATTACAATTGACTTCAAGGTGTCAATGAACCTTTACAACAAGAGATTATATCCCCAATCTCTTCACTCAAGTGTCTCACACACTCAACCTCTTACAATTGAGATGAATAAATGAAGATTACAATGAAACTCACTCAATGAGTAGATATTCAAAAATGAAGAACAAGAAATGATTCAATCTTTTGTGTTTTACAAATTGAAGGCTCAAGATATCTTGTGTGCTTTTTCTTTTTGCTTGTTGGAGAACTTGAAAATGAGTTGGATTTGAGTTTATATAGTTTGAGCTTGAAAACTAGCCGTTATGCACTTGTCAGCCCGAAAACGGTTAGAGGGTAACTTATAAACGGTTCACCGTTTTGTTCCAGAATCATCATTTTAACAAAACTGGACAAAACAAGCTTTCTGGACGTTATCGGTTAACCGTTAAAAAATAAACGGTTAGCCGTTTGCTACAGTGACTGCTACAGTGAAAGCTACAGTGATACAGTGATTGCTACAGTGAAATTAGTTTTCAAATTCACAGTTTGACCTCAAAACTTTATCAAACTGTAGAATGACCCAAAACGATAGAAAACTTTGCAAATAGGTCCATTTTCAGAAATTCTAAAAATCACTTTGTTAATCTCAAAACTTTCCAAAATTATGAAATGACCCCAAAGAGTTTATTGTTCCGCACAAAGGTCCTTTTCAACATAATACCCATATTTCAAAGTTCTCAAAACCTTTCACTTTAGTCCAAAATATTTATAACTTATAGTATGACCCAAAACATATAAATAGATTCAAATAGGTCCAAATCCGAAACTCATAACAATATTAAAGGTTTAAAACACATTTATTTTAGTCCAAAACATTTTGATTTCATAGCCTCATTTTCTTATTATAAAAACACAATTTGTAAATCTTTGTTTATTCAATACATGTGATTTGTTATCATCAAAATTAATATCTATAGCTATATAAGCTAACAATCTCCCCCTTTTTGATGATGACAAAATACATTACAAAGATTTAATCTATTTATAAAAAGGCTCCCCCTTAATTAATGTAAGGTTAAAAATTTTATTTAAAACAAACTCCCCTTGCATATATGCATACTCCCCCTAGATACATGCATATTTTATAACATCATTTATAAAAAATTTATAATGTGAAAATAATGATTTATTTAAAATGTATAAAACAAAATTTGAGCTTAAAAGATTAATCATTCTTAATCTTGTTTGTTATCATCAAAATCAATATTATGACAACATATAT
The DNA here is from genome assembly GCA_029633175.1 of Citrus glauca. NCBI lineage: Eukaryota > Viridiplantae > Streptophyta > Magnoliopsida > Sapindales > Rutaceae > Citrus > Citrus glauca. The sequence continues at coordinate 23,031,278 of JAQOOD010000003.1, read as the reverse complement.
GTTAACACTAATGATATGACATTAACTGATGATATGACGTTGGCCGATTATGTGGCAGCATCTTATTTGATCGAAAAATACTAATGTAGCATTGACTAATGATGTGGCATTGAACAATGATGTGATAGCATATCATTGACCGGATGATGTGTCCCAACCAATCAGATCTTGGCATGTGGCACAATCCTGAGTGTCCGAATTGTTTTTATTCGATGGCCATAATTTACTCATTATATCCATAGATATAGGGCTCCCTCCTAATTTGACAATTTTGAATCTAAATTTGAGCTCCATTTTCTATAATTCTCACTCTATCTTGTATTTTTTAGGCATTTTAATAAAATTATTATTTTACTCCTAGTTTAATTAAAGCGGCTAATTTAATTTCAAGTTTGGGTTAAAGGTGAACATAATCCATGGACTTAATTTGGTAAGTTTATTTTCTTATTCCTCTCTGGTTTTTATGGTTGTTTTGACTCATTTTTGACAGACAATGTATTTTATCTAGATTTTGCACATATACATGTTCCCTAGTGAAAGATCGTTACTGTCTGGCACAATCAGTACTTTACACTATATTTAGTAGAAATAGACTACCCTTTAGTTAGGGATGGGTAAACAGTTAAATTTTTGTTGACCGGATAGAAAAAATTTGATTTGGTTCTGTTCAGTTCTATGAGAAAAAATTGAATGGTTTTTGTTCGGTTTGGTTCCGAAAAATCGATTGGTTTAGTTTGATTTAATTATAATATATTTACTTGAAAATATATAAACCAAAAAGCAAATTTCAATCACATCTACACGCCTTTCTCAAATCCCTAAATTTCAATTTGCAACTCATTGCCTGACCTCTCTCCCATGCCTCTCTCTGTCGCCCCTCTACCTCTCTTTTCTCTCTCTCTCAACATGGTGTAGAACTTTAGCTCAGCCCCTCTGAGTTTCTTCCTCACGTGCAGAGCGCCTAGCATAGCCCTTTAACAGCGGCACAACCCCTCCACTCAAGCATTGTGACACCGTCATTAGCCCCTCACATGCAGTCACCTTTGGTGTTGCAGCCTACAAGTGTCTTTTTTTTTTTTTTTTAAACTTATGCCATGGCCCGTGTGTTTGTACAAAGTTTGTATACTCTTAAGTTCATGTTGGTCTTATTGTGTTAGGAATTGATTTTGTCGATTGCTAATGTATACAATATACTTGTTGGTGGAGTTAAAAAATTGTGGGTAGATATAATGGTTGTGGTTTGTGGCTGTGAAATGGTTATACTGTATATTGCGGCCGAGAATTGAAAAATTGAAAATAGGCAAATGTATCATGCTTCTATCACTGAAAAATTGAAAATAATATTTGTTATTTAACTTATTTGGCATAATGATTAATTACTTAATTAATTTCATGAGGTTGCAATATGATATTGGCAATTTAGCATGGACATTTGAACCTAATTGAACCAAATCGAACCAAATTTTGGAACCGAAATTTCGGTTCAGTTTGGTTCCTAAATCTAGTTAGAGTTCGGTTCATAATCTTAAGAACTTATCAGTTTCGGTTTGATTCGGTTCAGGTCTCGAATCGAACCTAACTGACTATTGCCCACCCCTAAATTTAGATTTATAGGTCGTCTTGACTTAGTGTTGATAGAAAGTGCACCTAAGTTACTTAGTGGATAGTCTTTCCATGTTGTCAATAAAAGAATTATTATCGTTTGACACAACGCGTATTTGACATCACACTTAGCGAAAGATCATTACCCTTTGGCACACTAAGCGCTTGATACCATATTTATTAGAGCGAGACTTATAAGGAGTGGAAATACCCCCTCATAAATTAATTGGAAGTAAAAAACAATATAAGTATTTTATTTGAATTTTTTTATCCTTAATTTATTCCTGTCATTTTTAACTTTGAATTTTAGAATTGCTCAAAAATCATTTCCAGCTAATTTACATATACACTTAAGAAAATTAATCTTACACATGATTAAATCTACCTCCTTATGAGATCAACCCTCTTCACCTAAATCTATATTACAATAGATTCGTGTATTTGCGAATACAATAAAATTTGCACAATAAGTTTTTGGTGTCGTTATTGGGGAGGTAAGTTATTTTAATTTGTGGAGTCAATTTTCTTTGTAAATATTGTGTAAATGTTTTGAGTGTGTTTTTATAGTAAGTGTGTAACAATATAATCCGGTCAGTACCATAGCTTTCCTCTCTCTTTATTTTCTATAGTTTTGTTTTTAATTTTTACATGTTCTTTGCATACACGGTTGAAGGTCACCATTATATGATCTAGAACCTATAAATCTCGAATTGGAAAAGATACTTCGCACACAAAGACACATTGCATCACAAGTTAAAATTGAGGATAAAATTGAAATGAATTTGGAACAACAACCACAAGCACAAAAAAAGAGGCCATTTAAGGACTACTTTAATTTTTTAGCTAATTTGAGCATGTCATGCATAAGATACCCAAATGTAACTGCTATGAGTTTCAAGTTGAAACCTGGTGTGCTAAATTATCTCTCATCATTTTGTGGCTTAGAAAACAAAGATCGTACAACCATTTGAATGATTTCCATGATGTTTGCAAAACTTTCAAATTTGAAAGTTTTTTTAGATGAGGATGTTAAGCTTATATTTTTTTCCATTTTCTCTAAAAGATAAAGTTCGTTCTTGAATTAATATATTATGTCCTAATAATATCAAATCATGGGAACAAACAGTAACTAAATTTTAAAATAAATACTTTCTAGTGCATAGGAGCTATTCAACAAGGAAATCTCAACGTTTACTTAGAGAGAGGATGAGCAGTTCTTCGAAGTATAAGAGCAATTCAACAGGCTATTGTTGAAGTATCAATATCATGGATATGAAAAATGACACCAATGTAAATATTTCTTGGAAGAATTATTGCCATATGTGCATGAATGACTAATTTAGGATTTCTTCCTACAATAAGTGAATAACTCCTAATAGAAAATCCAATCATTCATGAATGTGAGAAAATCAAAGGAGTAAATGAAGTTTACATTGGCGAATAAGAATTAGACATTAGGGAAGTCAATGCAGTAGTCGAAGGACTTTCTTACCAAACAACATCATTAACAATTGCAAAATAAATAGAGCCATGTGTCTGTAATTAATTTGAGCAAGATTCATACCCAAATCAAGCCAATGCTATAAATGTTATGAGAAAGTAGTCGAATTATAACCTTACTCCAATACTTATAATCTTAGATAAAGAGTCCATTCCAACTTTTCATGGTCCCAAGTATCTAACATAATGGAATAACAACTATAGCTTCACCAATACAACTAGTTCATCAAGCTCCTTAAGTTTCTTAGCCACCATTTAGATAGTACAATCAGAATTAGAGCTACTCACAACCCAAACCATGGGAAGAGGCATTTTAAAATTTTAAAAATTTGACCCGCTTCATGCTGGAACAATAAAATCACACCATTGACAAACTTCGAAATGAGATGAGAGCTGGCATTAATTGACAAGCCTAATCGATTTTAAACCTTCAAAAGATATGATTCAATTTCCCTTTTAATTTAAACTTTAGCAATGATTGTTGAGAAAGCCAAATTCCCAAGCTACCCAGTGCTCATTCCTAAAGGAGTACATTAAGTAAATATCAGTTCATTCCAGTGGCATAAAGAGGTCAAGACCATCATAACCTTGCGAAAAAGAAAAGAAGTGAACAACAAAGTAGAGATACTGGTGAAAAAGACAACTTAAGTTGAGCCCTTAGATTATGAGGACTCATCACCAAAGGAGATAAAAAAAATCAGTCGATGAGAATACATCCCCAAAGCTCATTTTCTCTAAATGTTAGGTAAAGCAAAAAAGGGAAATTCCATATGTGAGATCATAGAAATATTTAAGTAGGTACATGTTAATATCCCTTTACTTGATGCTATAAAAATATGTCTTCTCATGCCAAGTTTCCTAAAGGCCTATGCATTAAAAAGACAAGAATTCATGTTCAAAAGAAGGCATTTCTAACCGAAAACATTAGTTCTATACTCCAATATAAAGTTTCTCTAAAATTCAATGACCCAAGCTCTCCCACTATGTCATGTATTATTGGCAACCACATAACAAGAGCTTGTGTAAATATTTTACCTTTCACAGTATTTGTAAAACCTAGATTGGGAGAATTACACCTAATTCAAGTTGTATTGCAGTTCGCAGATCGATCTATGAAAACGCCTCATGGAATTATGGAGGATGTGCTCATTCAGATAGACAAATTTTATTTTCCTATTGAATTTATTGTGATTGACATTTAACCAGTGCATGATTCAAAGAAGTACATACACAAGGTCGACCTTTCTTGGTAATTACCGATGCACATATTCAATGCAGGACTAAAAATATGAAGTTTTTTATTGACAACATAATTATAGAGTTGAATATCTTTAGCATTGTCAAATAACCTCAAAATAGTGATGATGGAATTGCTAATGTTGATTTAATTGAAGAATTAATTAATTATACTTTTCTTTGAGGTCCACAACACCATGAGGATAGATTTTGGTAAGTCTAAAAGGCCCTGACCATCTAGGCTTTAACTTTCTTGGAAAAATCTTTAATCTAAAGTTGTATAGCAAAACTTGTCGACCTGGAATTAAATCCCTTTGTTGGATGCGTTTATCATGCCATTGTTTTGTTTTGTTTTTGTAAATTCTTGCATTTTCATAAGAGAACAATCTTAACTCTTCAAGCTCACAAAGTTGAAACTTCCTATGCTTTACTGTATCATGCATGTCTATGTTCCATTGTTTTAGTGCCTAAAATGCTTTATGCTCTAGCTCCAATGGAAAATGGCAAGCTTTGCCATATACAATTTTGTATGAAGACATGCCAAGTGGTGTCTTGTAAGCTGTATGATATGCCCATAAGGAATCATGTAATCTAAGAGACCAATATATTCTAGTAGTGTTCAACACTTTTCCTAAACTCCTCTGCCTGATCATTAGACTGAGCATGATATACTGTAATAACCTTGTGCTTAATTCCATATTTAGCCAATGCTGTAGCAAATATTTTATTGCAAGCCTTCATCACTGATGATGGTTTTAGAAGTCCCAAATCTTGTGAAAATGTTCTTCTGAAGGAATCTTACCATGGCTTTGGCATCATTTGTTGGTAGTGCTACAGCTTCCACCCATTTAGACACATAGCTATAGCAACCAAAATGTATAAATTCCCTAAAAAGGGTGTTAATGGTCCCATGAAATCTATCCCCCAAAACATCAAAAAGCTCAACTTCCAAAATGTTTGTTAATAGCATTCATGCTTTTGAGATATGTTTCATGTTCTTTGACACATGTGATAGCATTTAACAATACATAAGTATCTTTAAAAATATAGGGCCAGTAGTAACCTGATCATAAAAATTTGGCTACTGTTATATGGTTTCCAAAATGTCTTCCATATGCTGCAATATGACATGATTGTAGCATGTTTGAAATTTCTTCATTAGGCATACATCTTCTGATCATATGATTTTAACACATCTTATAAAAATATGGTTCATCCTCTTGACAACTTCTAACATCATAGAGAAATCTCTTTTTCTATTTGTAACAAGATCATGTGGTAACGTTCCACTCACCAAAATAATTAGCAAAATCTGCAGACCATGGTAAATCGGATTACTGCAGCATCTATGTATGTTGTAACATTAACATTGTTCCTCAAGAAATGTCTCTGTGATCTCTTACTTGATCAAAGTGCTTTCATCTGCTTCCAGCCTTGAAAGATGATTTATTACTTAGTTCTCAATCCCTTTTTTATCTTTAATCTCCAAGTCAAATTCTTGTAGCAAAAGGATCCACCTTATCAACCTTGGTTTGCCATCATTTTTTTAAATCAAATACTTTATGGCTAAGTGATCTGTGTAAACACTCACTTTGGTGCCAACTAAATAAGCTTTAAATTTGTCAAATGTAAAAACAACTACTAGTAAATCCTTTTCCGTGGTAGTGTAATTGATCTGAGCATCAGCTAGAGTTTTGCTAGCATAATAAATAGAGTGAAAAATTTTGTTCTTCATTTGCCCTAACAATGCTCCAACAAAGTGGTCGTTGGCATCACACATCAACTTAAAAGGTAAACTGCAATCTGGTGCTATAATAATTGATGCTATAACAAGAACTTTCTTCAATTCTATAAAAGCCTTTAAACCGTGCCTATCAAAATGGAAAGGTCGGTCATGCTCCAGCAACTAGCATAAGGGTTTTGATACTTTGGAAAAATTCCTAATGAATCTTCTATAGAATCTTGAATGTTCTAAGAAACTCCTAATGCCCTTGACTGAAGTAGGTGGTGGAAGTTTATCAATCACCTCTATTGTGGCCTCATCTAATTTTATTCCCTTTCTAGAGACTTTATGGCCTAGTACAATCCCTTCTTGTACCATGAAATGACACATTTCCTAATTCAGCACTAAATTTGTCTCCTCACATCTTTTAAGCACATTTTCTATATTATACAAACAATTATTATAGTTCTCACCAAACACTGAGATCCATGAATACCTCAAGTGTTTGCTGTACCATATCTAAAAAAATAGACATCATACACCTCTGAAATATTGCTAGAGCATTGCACAAACCAAAGAGCATCCTTCTGAAAGCAAAAGTTCCATAAGGACAAGTGAGTATTGTCCTCTCCTGATCCTCTGGTGCTATAGCAATCTGGTTGTAGCCTGAATACCCATCCAAGAAATAATAATACTCTTTTCCAGCAAGTATGTCCAATATCTGATTTATGAAAGGCAACGAGAAGTAATCCTTCATTGTGGCTTTGTTATAGCTTTCTATAGTCCATGCAAACTCTCCATCTAGTCACCATTCTTATGGGAATAAACTCATTCTTCTCATTTACTACAACCGTCACTTCACATTTTATTGGAATACATTGTATTAGACTTACCCAAGAGCTGTTAGATATTGGATATATAATTCCAGCATCAAGCCATTTGATAATCTCCTTCCTCACAACCTCTTTCATAATGAGATTTAATCTTCTCTGCTACTCTATTGAGCTGCTGTAGCAATCCTCTAACAGGATCTTGTGCATGCATATGGAGGGGCCAATTTCTTTGATATCTGCTATGGCCTATCCAATGGCCTTCTTATATCTCTCCAACACATCCACCACGCTCTTCTTTTGATTTGCATTCAAAGAAGTTGAAATGATTATAGGTAATTTATTATTATTACCAAGATAAATATATTTCAAAAGTAAGGGTAGAAATTTTAATTCTAAAACAAGAGGTAGTTCAATAGATGGCATAGTAGGTTTCACTTCCCTGTTTGAAAGATCAAGAGACTTAAAATTTTTGTTAGTCCTCACAGGTTGCTTCTCTTAACCATGCTATATGAGCTGCTAAAACATCTTTATTTTCAAGTTCTTCAAAGCTATGAGTAGTTTTGTTAGATTTTGTGAGTCTTATGAGAAAGCTCAGCTAGAAAGTCTATGATAACTAATAAGTTAACTAATGATAAAAAAAAGTGACGTAACAATCATGTAACGTGTCACTACTTAATAATTTTAAAACACAATTTCTTGTGCTTTAAAATTTTGAACACAAAGTACTGATAAGATCTCTTTTAGGGGAAAATCTGGGCACAAACATAGACCAATAACCTAGTGAAATGTGGTAAAATGAGTTAACCAAGTAAAGCTTTTTCGTTTGACCAGCACGTCAGGAGCTTACAGGGAATTGGAATATAAACTCTTTGAAGATAAAGGCAGTTTTAGTAAAATACACAATATCAAAGGGCATTATTAAAAGTCAGATTTTGATGTTTAGAGTCCACATGTGAACAGTGCACACCATCATGTGACAATATCTATCTTTTGGCTAAGACTAAGAATTAATTGAAACGAAGATTCCTTGATAGAGTAATAAAAGAACTCCACATCGGCTACCCTCTACAACACCCAAGAAGTAATAAGACTACAAGCTGGAGAAGCTGCCATGTAAACAATATTGAAGGCAAAAAAAAAAAAGGCTAGATTTTTTTTGCCTCCCAAATCTATGGATGTCATATTTTACGGTCCACAAAGCGAAATCACCCACATGTCCTCACCTAAGAAAGGCTTGCCACTTAATGAGCATCATGTGTCTAAAATTACCAACCTAAGGCACACTTCATAAAAAGCTCAAGGGTTTCTCCAAATGGTAACTAATTTTTTATTATTAAAAAAATACACACTCATCTTCTTCCTCAGAGCATATTTGTTATTATTAATAGCTTCAAGGTCCATTTAACCTTGGGTCACCATTTATCACTCAAAATCTAACTTGAGCATCAAAGTGTGGTCGCTGGCTACTACTGACTCCACCTCTAACTTCAGTTTTGGATTTGTTTTACAAGACTCATTCAACTTGAGTTTGGTGGTCTTCATATTCATTTTTATCCCATCTTTTTTCTTTTTTTACCATACACTTAAGTCACCCAGCTAATCTTCTCCATCTTGCGAGAGAACATGTCAGGCATAACAATGCACCCTAATCACTCGTCCCATTTTTAAATCATTTCATTAATCTTAATCCTCAACCAAAATTTAGTTAAAATAAATTATATGCCTGGATTTTAGCTACAATGATTTTGACCCAATTATCATTGGCCGTTGATGAGTGAATATTGGACTTTTATTGTTTTTGCACCGAGGATTCCTTCTATTACATGTCTTAACTTGTGTTTACTTGATTGGCAAAAGAAGCTGATACTAAAACTAGGGCTGGGCAAACTGTTCGGTTTTTTCTGAGCCGAATCGAAATAACTTAATTCGGTTCGGTTCGGTTCTAAGATAAAAAACCGAATGGTTTGAATTTTTAAGAACCGATTGGTTTATATTCGGCTCGGTTCAAAACCGAACCGAACCGAAGAACCGATCGGTTCAATCCATTTATTTATAAATTAATTTAATCAAAATTCAAAATAAAAAATAAAAAATGCTAATTCACAAATCCCCTATTTTCTGTTGCAGTGGTGTGCTGCTACTACATCAGCTGGATTGGATCTCACGATCTAGGTAGCATAGTGGCGCGTGGTGCTTGCGGCTGGCGGCTTGAGTTGCCTTCTGTGATGTAAGATGCAGTGTACAGTACGAGAATGGCGAGGCAACGGCTTGGACTACCGTTCAAATTGTTAACATAAATATGTTAATAATATTGATTTTGATAATAACAAACTTTACATGATTTTTGATAAAATTATTGGAGTTATTTCCTAAATAAATGAAAGTCTTAAAAACTATTCCTTGCATGCTTATAAAAGATGGATCTTAATTTGGAAAATGATTCTTTGCAAAAACTGGTTTAAAATTTGTTTCTGGCAGAAAACGGTGAACCGTTTATTTCTAAACGGTTAACCAATTACCACCAGAGAGCAAAGGGTTGTCTAGGCTCTAACCGATTAGTGAAAACGGAAATAAAGAGCTTACTGGAAACTAACGGTGAACCGTTTATTTATAAACGGTTAACCGATTACAACCAGAGAGTAATGTCACCCACAGCCTTAGCCGTTTACTTAAACGGATAACCGTTGTTCTTTTGCAGGTTACTGTACACTAACGGTGAGCCGTTTATTTGCAAACGGTGAACCGATAACGTCCAGAGAGTCATTTCGTGCAAAGCCTTAGCCGATTACTTGAAACGGATAACCGTTATTCTTTTTCAGGTCACTGGACGTTAACGGCGAAAGGGTAACCTAAAAACGGCAAACCGTTTATTTGAATTCTGGCGTAACGATAACTTTGTCCAGCACAAACGGTTAACCGTTAACAGCTAACGGTGAACCGTTTTCGGGCAGACAGCAAATAACGGCTAGTTTTTCAGCTCTACTTATAAATAAGCTCATTCAAATTCAAAGAAGACTGATCACAACACAACCATTGAGCATATACTCGAGTTTGCAATCTTCACAAGAGCTAGAAATAAAATTTCATTTCATCTATTCACACTTTGAGCATCAACTTGTAATCTTTGATTTAGTGTGAGAGAAAATCAAATTGTAATATTTTATTTTGAGGGATTGTAAGTGTTGGGATACACTTGGGTTAAGAGATTGGGGAAAATCTCTAGTTGTAAAGGTTATTGACACCTTGGAAGTCAAGTGTAAGCTATTGAAGCCTTGGAGGCTTGCTTAGTGGAAACCTCAAGCCCGGAAAGCTTGGAGGCGTGGACGTAGGCGAGGTTGGCCGAACCACGTAAACATCGTTGTGTTTGATTCTCTCTTTCTCTATCTTTTAATTTTTGATCGATTCATTTATTACTGTTTTTAATTTCGTTTTAGATTTGGTTGATAATTTATTTTTAGTGTGAGTATTATTAAAAACCCAATTCACCCCCCTCTTGGGTTGCCTTATTAGTATTTCATTTGGTATCAGAGCTTGGTGCTCTTGTTTAGACTTAATCGTCTAGAGCTAAAGATCAATGGCAACTCAATATGATTCCACATTTAGGGAAGGACAATCCACCACTAGACCACCCTTCTTTGATGGAAATGATTACCCTTATTGGAAAACTAGGATGAGAATTTATTTGCGAGCCTTAGATTATGAGATTTGGGAAATTGTTAGTGATGGTCCTTTTATGCCCTTGACTAAAAATGAAGTCGGAGAAGATATTCCAAAACCATCACGGGATTGGAATGAACTCGAAAAGAGAAAAGCCTCTCTAAACTCTAAAGCCATGAATGCCTTATTTTGCGCACTTGATAAGAAAGAGTTTCATAGAGTGTCTAGTTGTGAAAGTGCTCATGAAATTTGGCACAAACTTGAGGTTGTCTATGAAGGGACAAATCAAGTGAAAGAATCTAAAATAAGTAGGTACATTAGGCAATATGAATTGTTCCAAATGGAACAAAATGAAAATGTGTACTCTATGTATACTAGATTCACGGACATAGTAAACACTCTAGGAGCCCTAGGGAAAACTTTTTCAAATAGTGAAAAAGTTAAGAAAATTATTAGGTCATTACCTAAGGAATGGAGACCTAAAAGGACTGCCATTGAGGAAGCAAAAGATTTAAATACTTTACCTCTTGATGATTTAATCGGTTCCCTTATTTCATATGAGGAAGATTTGGCAGTTGAAAAAGGGCATGAGGAGAAGAAGAAAAACATTGCTCTCAAAGCCTCAAAACATGAGAGTGATGGGGAGAGTGAACAGGATGATGAAGAGCTGGCCATGCTAGCAAGGAGGTTCAGAAAATTCTTCAAGAAAACCGGAGAGCGAAGAAATTTCAGAAACTTCAAAAACTATAAGGAAAAGAAGGAGGCAATCACATGCTATGAATGCAAGAAGCCCGGTCACATTAGGTCGGAGTGTCCACTTATCAACAAACAAAAGAAGAAAGCCATGGTTGCAACTTGGGATGACAGTGAGGAAGATTCAAGTGATGAGGAAGGATCACAAGAAGTCTCAAATCTAGCACTTATGGCAATAGGAGATGAAGATGATCTTAATGAGGTAAGTGATCCTACCTATGATGAATGTATGATGCTTTTAAAGATTTGCATAATGAGTTGATGAAAATTGGTAGAAAGAATGCATGTCTTAAGAAGGAAATTGCAAAGCTTAAAAATGAAAATGAATCTTTGAATGCAACAATTGTATGCCTAGAAGTAGGAAACAAGACTTTGCATGATGAAATTGCATTATCAAATGAGAAGCCTAACATCATACATGAGCATTTAGAATCACAAATAGATGAGCTGAAAAATGAAAATGAAATGCTCAAGAAAAAGAGTAATGAGCTAAATGAGATTGTCTTGAAATTTACAAATGGGCAAAAGATGTTGGATAATTTGCTAAACTCACAAAAATGTGTATTTGACAAAAGTGGCATTGGTTATAAATCAAATTTGAAACAAAAACTCTACAAGAGTTATTTTGTGAAAAATACATCTATTAGCAATAAAATTACATGTCACTTTTGTAATCAGGATGGTCATATGAAAAATAGATGTGCAGTAAAGAGAAACGCATATTATGGTATGAAATGTGTTTGGGTTCCAAAAGGAATCATTGCTAACTCTCAAGGACCCAAAAAGGTTTGGGTACCTAAAACTTACTGCAGGGCTTGAAGAAGAAGAAGAATAAGTGGTACTTAGACAGTGGTTGTTCAAGACACATGACAGGGAGCTATTCTTGGTTCTCAAGCTTCACCAAAATTGAGAACGGTGGAGACGTATCTTTTGGAGACAACTCAAAAGGAAAAATTTTTGGAATTGGAAATGTTGGTAAAGTATCTTCAACCTTAATTGAGAATGTATGCTTGGTTGAAAACTTGAAACACAATTTAATAAGCATTAGTCAATTGTGTGACAAAGGTTATAAAGTTGTATTTGATAAATCAAGTTGTGTTATTGAAAATGCATGTGATGGGAAAACTGTGTTTGTGGGAACTAGATGTGGTAATGTTTATACCATTGATATAGAATGTGCATCTACTCTTGAAAAATGTTTTTCCGCATTACATGATGATAGTTGGCTATGGCATAGAAGATTAGGACATGCAAGCATGGATTTGATTTCTAAAATTGTGAAAAATGATTTAGTCAAAGGACTTCCAAAAATCAGTTTTCAAAAAGATGGAATTTGTGAAGCATGTCAATTTGGAAAACAAATCAAAACCTCTTTCAAAAACAAGAATCATATCTCTACTTCAAAACCACTTCAATTACTTCATTTAGACTTGTTTGGACCTTCTAGATATGCTAGTTTAAGTGGTAAATATTACGCATTTGTAATTGTGGATGACTTTTCTAGATTCACATGGGTATTGTTCTTAGCTAATAAGGATGATGCCATTGACGCATTTCGAATTTTCCATAAAAAGGTTCAAAATGAAAAAGGGTATTCTATTTCTTGTATTAGAAGTGATCACGGTGGAGAATTTGAAAATCATGCATTTGAAAATTTTTGCAATAATTTTGGCATTGAACATCAATTCTCATCACCTAGGACTCCACAACAAAATGGAGTAGTAGAAAGAAAGAATAGGTCCATTCAAGAAATGGCTAGGATCATGTTGAATGAAAACTCCTTGCCTAAGTATTTTTGGGCTGAAGCCGTCAACACCGCTTGTTATGTTTTAAATCGGGTGTTGATTAGACCTAATCTTAATAAAACTCCATATGAGCTTTGGAAAAATAGAAAACCCAACATTGGCTATTTTAAAGTTTTTGGATGCAAATGTTTTGTCTTAAACACAAAAGATAATCTTGGTAAATTTGATTCAAAATCTGATGTTGGTATTTTTCTTGGATACTCAAATTCAAGCAAAGCTTATAGAGTTTATAACAAAAGAACTTTGGTAGTGGAGGAATCTATGCATGTTATTTTTGATGAATCTAACCCCTCCTCTGCGGAGAAAGGAGTTGTTGATGATAATGCAGAAGAAGAACAACAAGAAGAAGCATCAAATGACAACCAAGAAGACACAACAAATGGAGTTCAAGAAAAGCATCATGAAGAACAAAATGTGGAGCAAAATGAAGGTACTTCTCAAACACTCCCCAAGGAGTGGAGGTATGTTTCCTCTCACCCTAAAGATGTAATCTTAGGAGACCCCTCACGAGGCGTTACCACTAGATCTTCTCTTAGGAACACATGTGAGCATGCTGCATTCATTTCTCAAATTGAACCAAAATCTTTTGCGGATGCCGAAAATGATGAATTTTGGATTATGGCTATGCAAGAGGAACTGAATCAATTTGAGAGAAATAATGTGTGGGAATTAGTTCCTTGTCCGGAACATCAATCCATTATAGGGACTAAATGGGTATTTAGAAATAAAATGGATGAATCTGGTGTGGTTGTAAGAAATAAAGCTAGACTAGTGGCTCAAGGCTACAACCAAGAAGAAGGAATTGATTTTGATGAAACTTTTGCACCTGTAGCTAGATTAGAATCCATTAGAATGTTGTTAGCATATTCATGTCATAAAGATTTTATTCTATATCAAATGGATGTTAAAAGTGCTTTCTTAAATGGATACATTATGGAGGAAGTTTATGTGAAACAACCTCCTGGTTTTGAAAATGAGAAATTTCCAAATCATGTGTATAAGCTTTCTAAAGCTTTATATGGTTTAAAACAAGCTCCTAGGGCATGGTATGATAGGCTTAAAAATTTCTTGTTAGATAACAATTTTTCAATGGGAAAAGCGGATACAACTCTTTTTGTTAAAAATAAGAACCAAGACATACTTATTGTTCAAGTGTATGTTGATGATATTATTTTTGGCTCTACTAATGAGCTTTTGTGCAAAGAATTTTCATCATGCATGAGCAAAGAATTTGAGATGAGTATGATGGGAGAGTTGAAGTATTTCCTCGGACTTCAAATCCAACAAAACGAGGAAGGCATTTTTATAAACCAAGCCAAGTACGTGAGAGATCTACTCAAAAGGTTTGGCTATGAAAATGGAACGGCAAAAAGCACTCCTATGAGCACTACCATCAAACTTGACAAAGATGAAAAAGGTAAAGAAGTGGACATCAAAATATATCGAGGTATGATCGGATCCTTACTCTATTTGACTGCAAGTAGACCCGATATCATGTTTAGTGTATGTTTATGTGCAAGATTTCAATCTTGTCCCAAGGAATCCCACTTGCTTGCTGTTAAAAGAATTTTTCGTTATTTGATTGGAACCATAGATGTTGGCCTTTGGTATCCTAGAGGAACTCATATAGATTTGACATGTTTTTCGGATGCGGATTTTGCTGGTCATAAAGTGGATAGGAAGAGCACTAGTGGAACTTGTTTTGTTTTAGGACATTCACTTGTTTCATGGGCTAGTAAGAAACAAAACTCTGTTGCTCTTTCAACAACCGAAGCTGAATATATAGCCGCCGGAAGTTGTTGTGCACAAGCACTTTGGATGAAACAAACACTTAGAGATTATGGCATTCATCTTGAAAAAATTCCTATTAAGTGTGATAACACTAGTGCTATAAATCTCTCAAAGAATCCCATTCAACACTCTAGAACCAAGCATATAGAAATTAGACATCATTTCTTAAGAGACCATGTTCAAAAGGGAGATATTGCATTAGAGTTTATTTCAACTGAAAAACAACTTGCCGATATTTTCACTAAACCCCTTTGCGAAGAACAATTTTTTAAAATTCGGCATAAACTTGGGATGATGAAATTTTCTCATTAATGTCTCTATCTATGCTATTGAGTGTACTAAATTGATTGCTTTATAATTGTGAAACAATGTTCATGAATTGCTTGAGAATGATTGTTAAATGATGACTTTGATATGTTATTTCTTGATTGTAAGAATACAATGATTGAAAACATGTTCATAAATCATGCATTAAAATGGCTCATAATATATTTTTAGATCAATTAAATGATCTGGGAATCTATTTGTTACTAGCCATATATTAAAATAAAGTGTGCGAAAATTTTGTTAAAATAAACGGATAACCGTTTCTCATAAACGGTGAACCGTTTAGCTCCAGAAACTAGAGCTTTGTGTCTGTCACTTACTCTTTCACCGTTTGCCGCAAACGGTTAACCGTTTTCGGGCAGTAAGTTGTTAAAGCATTACCCTCTAACCGTTAAGTGCTTAGGCTCTCACCGTTTTCTACTCTTAAGCTTCTGTTCGTTACCCTCTAACCGTTTATTGTAAACGGTTAACCGTTTTCTCGGTTTTATACTGTTCCAAGCCTTTCTCCTCTTCCTCTCCAGTTACCCTCTCACCGTTTTCTCCATACCTGCGCAACCGAAGCTTTTTCTCTCCTCAAATCTTCATTTTTCTTGCCTCTTGTGTCAAAACAAACCGATTAAATCATTTCCTAATCCTTTTTTAAGCATTTTAACCGATTCAAAACCGAAAATCTTTATCCAAATCAAAATTTCCCAAATTTGAACCCCTACTGCCGCGAGTTGAGTTTATGCTTTTTTGATCCATTTTTGTTCCTTTTTCAACAAAATTGAGCATCACACTCGCATTCCTTACTCATTTCTCATCCAACCACCGATTAATTTCTTCCTTTCTCGCCTGTGTTCATCCCACCTCACTCCTCCATGGCTGAAAGCTCTCGGAGACGTGTCCGGCGCAAATCCACACCTTCAGCTCACCCCTTTCAGCCTAGGGAAGTCTCTGAATTCACCAGGACTCACTTTCCCACTCCTCCCTTAGCGAAACGGTTCGAGAACCGCTTCGATGGGCGAAAGGTAATCGACACTTACTTTGTTAATCTTAATGATTTCCGGAACTTGAGTGTGTGTAATAGCACTGTTCGTGATATGCTTTTGCCTTGGGAGTCTGGTATTAATTTTGCTGAGCGTGTCTACCCTAACTTGGTGCGAGTTTTCTACTCGAACATGGATATCTCTCATACCACTCAGCATAGGGTAGTTACTCAAGTCCACGGTATTCCCATTGAATTCGATCATGTTGATTTAGGAGAAATTCTTAGTATTTCTCATGAGGGCCATAAGATTTACACATCTAGGAAAATTTTGTGGTTCGACGATTTTCGGCACACGAATGCAGTCCGTCATATATGTCGCCGTAGAGACCTCACTGATGATATTTGCCTACTTCCTTTTCGGTCTCAACTCTTACCTCTCCAAGTCCGTATTTTGCATTCTATCTTGCAGCACATAGTGACACCTAGGCGAGGTCACACGGATGAGGTCACGAGGTTAGACGTGGGCATCCTCAATAGCCTACTTTCAGGTCGTTCTTTAAACCTCTCTTATATTATTTTGCGGCACATGCTGAGTACTCCTGCGGTTAATCACCGCCTGCTTCCATATGGTAGTATTATTACCAAGATACTTCGCTATTTTCATGTGCCTCTCATTGATACTGGACATATGGAGACTAAACGGATGGGTCCCGAGGCAATGTCAAGTATCGGTTTCTCTTGGAAAAATGGGAAGTGGATCAAAACTAGTAGCTCTAAAAACCGGGACACTTTGATAGCTCCGGAGGACGATCGGATGCTTAACGATGTCTATCGGCCTGATGAGCTTCCTGACTTTAGACTAGGGGCTCAGCCACCTCCTCCTCGTCGCCGATTTGTTCCTCAGCCTCCTGCTGATATTGACTCTGCGGAGCGTGCCACGGATGCTGATATTCCATCTGCCTTTGCGCCACCTCCTGCGTCCGAGCCATCCTCCTTTCCGGAGTCATCTACTGCACCTGCGTAGCCTTCTGATCCTCCCGAGGAGCCTGATGCCTCCATGCCACCTTCAGCTCCCGCTCAGCCACCTGCTTCTGACAGCTTGCAGCTGATTCTCGAGCGATTGAATACTCTTTCTCGAGACCATCAGCAGCTCCGATCCGATTTTGAGACATTCCAGTGGCAGAGCATTGATCATCAGCTTGAGATTATTCATGCTCAGCGCATCATTCTCGGCTACTTTGGCTATGATCCGGGCAGCTCATCCTCTCCTCCTCCACCGCCTCATTAGTTTCTGAGTTATATTTCGCACAAACAGTTTTATCTTTTTATTTGCATTTTGACATGTGTATTTCTTTTTATATGCTACTTATGGATTTGGATGCCATGATATTATGTTTATTTCTCATATTGGATGTCTTGGTTACGCTTGATATGAATTATGGATTTTTCTTATTGAAGTGTTTGTTTTGCTTCATGAAGTTGTTGAGATGGTGATGGAGTTACTTGAAATGCCAATTTTGGAAGTGTTTTTCTCTCATGTATCTTATTGGTTTGCTCATTTTTAAGGGGAAACTCTGCCCAAATTTTTTTTTCTTATTGAAGTGTTTGTTTTGCTTCATGAAGTTGTTGAGATGGTGATGGAGTTACTTGAAATGCCAATTTTGGAAGTGTTTTTCTCTCATGTATCTTATTGGTTTACTCACCCACTGACTTGCATTTTTTTTTCTCTCTTTTTGATGATGAAGGGGGAGATAACTTATAACTTTGGAAGAAGAAACCTCAAGTTTTTCTTTTGAAAATGATTTGACAAAGCTAAAAATGATATAAAAATGGGAAAAGTTTTTCAAAAAATGATGATGTTTTCAAATGCATACTTGAGCAAAAATCATTCTATTGGTCATTTATTAATTTGGCCATATACTAAGGGGGAGCCATATATTGAGGGGGAGCCAAGTTTTGAACAAAAGTTTGTCAACATCAAAAAGGGGGAGATTGTTAACATAAGTATGTTAATAATATTGATTTTGATAATAACAAACTTTACATGATTTTAGATAAAATTATTGGAGTTATTTCCTAAATAAATGAAAGTCTTAAAAACTATTCCTTGCATGCTTATAAAAGATGGATCTTAATTTGGAAAATGATTCTTTGCAAAAACTGGTTTAAAATTTTTTTCTGGCAGAAAACGGTGAACCGTTTATTTCTAAATGGTTAACCGATTACCACCAGAGAGCAAAGGGTTGTCTAGGCTCTAACCGATTAGTGAAAACGGAAATAAAGAGCTTACTGGAAACTAACGGTGAACCGTTTATTTATAAACGGTTAACCGATTACAACCAGAGAGTAATGTCACCCACAGCCTTAGCCGTTTACTTAAACGGATAACCGTTGTTCTTTTGCAGGTTACTGTACACTAACGGTGAGCCGTTTATTTGCAAACGGTAAACCGATAACGTCCAGAGAGTCATTTCGTGCAAAGCCTTAGCCGATTACTTGAAACGGATAACCGTTATTCTTTTTCAGGTCACTGGACGTTAACGGCGAAAGGGTAACCTAAAAACGGCAAACCGTTTATTTGAATTCTGGCGTAACGATAACTTTGTCCAGCACAAACGGTTAACCGTTAACAGCTAACGGTGAACCGTTTTCGGGCAGACAGCAAATAACGGCTAGTTTTTCAGCTCTACTTATAAATAAGCTCATTCAAATTCAAAGAAGACTGATCACAACACAACCATTGAGCATATACTCGAGTTTGCAATCTTCACAAGAGCTAGAAATAAAATTTCATTTCATCTATTCACACTTTGAGCATCAACTTGTAATCTTTGATTTAGTGTGAGAGAAAATCAAATTGTAATCTTTTATTTTGAGGGATTGTAAGTGTTGGGATACACTTGGGTTAAGAGATTGGGGAAAATCTCTAGTTGTAAAGGTTATTGACACCTTGGAAGTCAAGTGTAAGCTATTGAAGCCTTGGAGGCTTGCTTAGTGGAAACCTCAAGCCCGGAAAGCTTGGAGGCGTGGACGTAGGCGAGGTTGGCCGAACCACGTAAACATCGTTGTGTTTGATCTCTCTTTCTCTATCTTTTAATTTGTGATCGATTCATTTATTACTGTTTTTAATTTCGTTTTAGATTTGGTTGATAATTTATTTTTAGTGTGAGTATTATTAAAAACCCAATTCACCCCCCTCTTGGGTTGCCTTATTAGTATTTCACAAATGATGGCAACGGATCGGTGGTACGGCAGTTCACGGCTGAAGGCACAGGCATCCTACTTGCTGACGTGGTAACTAACAGCTTCGTTTGAAGATCACGGCAATTGTTTTTGGATGATGGTAGCTGCTCGAAGAAAATATATAATCAGGGCTTCTTTTTTCTTGGTTTTATCAAGAAGTCCCTTATAGTTCAATATATTTCTGATTTGGGCAGAATAGTTAAAAAGATGTTGGTAGTAGCTCGATCAACGGCTTTTTCCACCCTTTGTCTTTTTTGTTTCAGCTTCCCCACTTGTTCTTTTAGCCCATCGATATTGCTTTTGTACTCAGTTTTTGGGAATTGAAAATTGAAACTGCTTTTGTTTTTTAATTAAATGCCCTCCAAGCAAGCCATGTGAAATCATTGAAGTAGTGTTGTTTTCTGCCTTTCTCTGTCATTGCATGCATTTCTGTTGCTAAGTTGTAACGTGGTGGATCTATATATCTCAATGGAACATGGGATTTGAATATAATAATTTATAATAATGATAATACAAACCATTTGTGGGTCTCATCACTTCACTTTGATCTTGATTTATTTGAAGCTATGTGCATGCTCCTTTACAACTCATCCTAGTTTTGTTATGTTCTTTGTCTAGTCTCTGTTTTATTCTGTATCTACTCTTTCTAAACCTGCAGCATGCCCATGCCCTGCGCATTTTCCAGCTATATGAGTGCTTGCATCAGTGATTAATTGATGTTAATTAAGCCTTTGATTAATTTCAGCATCACAATGCAAACTGAACGATAAATTCTTATTATTAATAAATGAAGAAGATAATAAGCTAGAGAGAATAAAATAATATATAAATCAAAATAAAAACAAACAATACTTGTATGTTTTATCCAACAATCTATTCAAAACTTCAAATGATAAAATTCAGAAGTTTCTCTTTTTTTTTTGTAAATATTAGCATACAAGACTATTGGAAAATATTAGTATACAAACTTTTTATTTTTCTTGTTGTGAACTTATATTCTGTAAAATGCAAGTGAAAATTATAAAATGCAGTGAGATTAGCTGAAAATTATAAAATGTAGTAAGACATTTGGTTAAAACTGTAAAATACAGGTATATGTGCGAACCGAATCAAACCAAACCGAATTGTAAAACCGAATTGTAGAACCGAACCAAACCAAACTGAACCGAACTGTAGAATCGAACCAAACCAAACCGAATTGAATCAAACCGAAATCGGTTCGGTTCTACAATTCGGTTCGTGTTCGGTTTGAGTTTTTAAAAACCGATTGGTTTCGGCTCGGTTCGGTTCAAAGCCCCAACCGAACCAAACCGGAAAATGCCCACCCTTAACTAAAACACACCCACAAATGTAAGCGAGGACTATAGATGCCTGGAGCTGCACCTATGAAAGCCTAATAATTTTAAAAGAAACTAGTACTTTAAAGACTCATCTCGAAATGTTCCCCTATTGTAGCAATGTTACTAATAGAAAATTCAGATGAAAATGTGTAACCCTCAAATTTTAATATTTGATCTTTGTAATCTTGTCTTGCTTACCTTAGAATTCAATGAATAAAGTTTGAGAGTATGTCTAGAGATTTTTCTATTGTGTTAAGTATGCATAAAAGACAATTTAATAATTATATTAAGTGAAACCTCAATTAGCAAGCTTCTTCTTCAATGATCATTGAATGATTTAGGGAAAACTAGAAGTTTAAGAGGTTGAAGGGTGCCATTATTTAGAGACACTCCATAGATACAAAGGATTTAGTGATGCAATATTAAATTTCTACTATTTTGTTGTATATTGATATTTATTAAAATAAGAGGGATTCCAACATAATTCACTTTATTAGTAATTTTCTTATTTTTAGAAAATAATAATAAATGTATACTTGAACCTCTGTAATATGTTAGAATTTAAAATATTCAAAATGAAAAGGAGATCACAAAATATATGGCCAAATAAGCAGCCTTGTGAGGTCTCTTCAAATGTCTATTGTGGACAAACATTAAAATGAATATGTGACCTCCAAATAAGGGGTATACACATGATCACATCATTTAAATAATCAAATTCAATAATTCACCACTCTTACGATGGTGAATGAGGTTTTTTAGATCACAAAAGAGGATTAATCCTGTAAAGGACCTTCAAGAGTTAATGGTAAACAACTTTCTTACAAATATGTGGACTTTCAAACAAAAAAGTCAACTTAGATAAAGGCAAACAAGAATGTTGGGATGATATTCTTAAAATCTAGGGAATTGATGAATTTATGGTGAACTAATTATCAAGAGACCTTCATAGCATTTTAGAGACTTGAGAAGACTTGGGAAAAATCCTCATTAGATGTGAACTTGATTCCATCTACAAAACCTAGGGAGTCCAGGGTGAACTATGATCAAGGTAAAATTTCTTATGCCATCTTAGACACTTAGGGGGATTGGAGTGCTCCTACTACAATTGTGAACTTCTCAGCACCTTGGAGGCTGGAGAATCCCGAGTCACTTGTTTAGCAAGGGATAACTTAGACTAGCTACTATGTTTGGTTTGTAATAAGCCTTTCAACTTTCCTATCATGTCTCTTAATGGTTTCTTCTTTTTAATTGTATGGCTTACTTAGGTATCAAGAGTAATCAAGGTATTTGAAAGATAAAATGACATTATTTTAATAAAATTTGCACTTTATCTAAAAGGATGGATTGTTTAGAAAGCAATTCCTATTTGTTTAAAGAGAGCAATTGATGTTTAGAGAAAATCTGGATGCTAATGTGGGCCAATAACTCAATGATGTGTGGTAAAAAGAAACAATCGAAAGAATTCAATTTGTTTGACTGGGCATCAGGAGAGCTTATAGAGAGAAATGAGGTGAGCTCTTTGAAGGAAAGTGCAGTTTTGGTAAAATACACAATATGAAAGAGTATTATCAGAAGCTAAATTATGGTGGTTAGGGTCAGCACACGAATGATGCATGCCATCTTCTTTTGGTTAAAGATGAGAAGCCAATAAGGGTAGAGATTCTTTAGTCAAACTATGAGAAAAGGCCATGTCAGTTGTACAGGGCTACAGGGCTTAGAGGGTACCACGTTTCTAGTTATAGAGGCAAAAAAATGGTTGGAGGTATCCTTTCCTCCTATACTCATGGGTGTCACCATTAAGAAACGACAAGACAAATTACTTAAATAGCCTCACCTTTACTTAAATAGCCTCACCTAAGGGAGTCCAACAATTAAATGAGCACCAACTGTTCAAAATTACCAAAATACTCTTAGGAACACTTTTTTAACTCAAGCTTTCTCTAAAAATGGTAACTTCTTCATTATTTAAAAAATAGCCTCACCACTCTTCTTAAGAGCAAAAATGCCATTGTAAAAAGCCTCAAGCTTCAAGGAACCTTAAAGCCATCGTTTTATTACTCAAAATCTTATTTAAGGGGCTTTCTCCATCTTTAGCTCTATCTCTCTCATTTTGCTTCATCTAACCCTAACACTTTTTTTTTCCATATTTGATTTCTTGAAAGGTACTTTATTGTTTTATCCCTCTATTTTACATCTCCATAGAAGATCTTGACCATCTCATCCCCTAAAGAAGCCATTTCCTTTATTCTTTATTGAAAACTCTTTAATCCCCACAAGAGTCACATCTCCTCATGCTATTATTCACTATAAATAACTTTTGTTGAGATTTTGTTGATACTGTAAAGCAAATTATATAATACTTTATTTACATAATGGATTAGAGATGAGTTACACTCATGGATATAGGCCAAAGTGTAGAGCCATGTAAAATCTTATATGCTTATTATGATAGATTTTATGCCCAGATCGTATTTTATATGTTAATTCATACGAGTCATCCTATAGGCTTTATGGAGTTAATCGGATAAATTCTTTAGAGCTATTCTCGAAGCTCTTTTGAGCTCCCTATATCAACTCTCTAAATTAAGTCCTACAAACTCAACGGGCTCACCAGAATATTTCAAACTCAGAACATCACAACTTACCTCCCAAATCACCTCAGCTTACCTCCTAAATCATTGTAGCTCACCTTTTAGATTGCCTCATCTACACCTCCTACCTTAAACACGAGAAAATATTCCTAAACCCAAACTTAGCATAATCTCCTCCTAAAATATAAATTTTATTTATTTTTATTGGATTTGAGCTAAATCTGGTGAGAACAATCACTTAATGGTTGGAATCGGAACCTAGCAAAAATCTGGCTAAAATAATTGGTGTCACGAAATTTTTGCTCGATCATCGGGAAATGGTGCCCAAATGTTTTAGTTCATTTTTGTCAAGCCATAAACAAACTAGCTAATACATTTTCTTGGTAGTCTATAAGGTGAGCCTTAGAGGAATTTTCTTTGGGTTTGGAGTTATACCGAAAGTTGAACTTGAAAAGAGAGAGAAAGACCGTTAAACGATTTTACTAAGCCGTGAAACCTACAGCATTTAAGGGGGTGACCCCATGGTAGCCCTACCCTCTGTTAGTCATTCTCAAGTTTGAATGTAAGTTACACTAGCTGTATAACTTAGCCAAGCCCGATGATAAAATGATAGCAATAAGTTGGTGGAAAATTAAAGCTTAATGAGTAATGATTGAGTGTGAGGGCTTTTATTTTATTTAAATATAAGCCAAGCAATCATCTAGATTCGACTCACCGCCCATCCCAAAAGATGGTTATAGATGGTAACAACAGAAATAATATATTCAATCGATTCCTTAAAGTCCAATAATTCTCACCCACATAATCTCCATTTTAATTATTGAAGAAAGGAGAGTCAACAAAAATTTCTAGGACGCTTTCTTTTTGGCAGGACTTGGTTCGACCTACTTAACTTTGCATCAAATAGAAGATATATTGGTTGGTGAATTTTGATTGTTTTTGAAAAGTAATTTGAAATGAGTGGTTAATGTTGATGATCATCAGTTAGAACAAATATTTCAAAAAGTTTGACGGTTGATGTCCCATGCTGAGTCATTTCCACGTGTTATTGCACAAAGTAAAGCACGCCGGCCCTCATTCTTTCTTTATTACTGAAAAGGAGACCACAAAGATCAAACCAAACTAGGAAAGATAAAGCATTCGATTTCCTTCGAAAGGATGTTTTGATTTGATGAATGAAATTGAAGGAGAAATTTACCGGAACATTCTTCTTTAAGTTGAAATTTGGTGAGCTGGTGAAACATCAAGTTTAGGGGAACCCACTCGAGTAGAACAAGTAACAGTGATCACAAACTTCTTGTTTTTGTTTTTGGTTATTAGTAACAACTGTTTTATATTTCATTGAAATGAAGGCTAGTACTAGAAATGAAGAACGTTACGTTGTTGTTATTTACAAATGCTGCCATATAGTTACACCCATGTGCCATATGTACCAACTGCTTGCATGTCATAATGTGAAATAGATTGAAAGAGAGAGAGAGAGAGAGAGAGAGAGCTTGTGTTGGTAAAATCTACACATGCAACCTTTTTGATGCAAGAATAGGACAGATGATGAAAAGGGAAAACAAGGAAACATGAAGTTAGCTTTGTGATTTCAAGGGCAGCATCCCATGTGATGTGATATCAACTTTCTAAGTTGTAGATGACCTTTCCACGCAAAACTCCTTACATTTTTGTATCCCCACGTTTCGCCCATCCCAACCATCTCCATTTACTTTGCCAAGTAATATTTAGATTTAAATATTTGCGTAGACGGTTTAATTTACTGATTAATATTTCATTCAAATTCATGAATATCTATCAACTTTCACTTTTTCTGATATCTTGCGCGTCGTTGAATGCAATGCACATCGCGTTGTCACATTACCTTGCACATACAGAAAAGTTCTATTAGGAGAGTTGCGAATTAATTAATTTCTAAACTCCACATCAATGATACTTGGGAATAAATAGGAATATTCAGTTCATCAAAGCACGAAACTGGTTACCAGGTAAACTACTTACATGATAGAATTTCATCGGATTATCGTACAAACGACATGGTAGATATAACAAGTAGTCTGAAGATGTTGGTTATGATACCATACTTAATAAGTTCTGTAGTGTTATTAGCAAGTGTAATATTATTACTCCTAATCAAAGAATAAATGATTGAGTAAATCATTTTTCTAGTTGAATGGCGGGGCACGATCTTACTTTATTGTTGAGGTTAACATTTAAGTCATTTTGATTGCATTTGCAGGTTTTAGTATACAAATATTTTTGAAGTAGATGCAAAGTGTGCTATCACAAAGTTGATTTAAAAGAAAATCGTAGACTGATATAATATTAGTAAATTGTAATGTAATTTAAGAAAAATATAGATGATGGATGGGATATATGCATAGGTATAAGTATGCTTTATCCCACACAATAGATGATCAATAAAAAATCTTTTAGCATTTCTAAATTAGGTATCGAGGGGAACTTTTAGAATACGTTAGAGTTAATAAAATCACTTAATACTTGTATAACACATATTTTTGAATTTTATATAATCACTAATTACATGTTGATTGTTCAAAATAATTACACTGATTATATGTTGGTTGTTCAAAATAATTACACATATCATAATATAAATTACTTGTTATATGACTAATATAGTATCTTAAAAGTTTTTTAAAATTTTTTTATCGAGATTGAAAGCAAGCAATAATTTAAAAGTTGACACATCACCAACGAGACTTTCATGAAAAATCCGCATAAGAGTCGGTGGATGCACGAAGGAAAGTAATATCATTTTTGTAGTTTACCTTCTTAATTGCAGAATCTCTATAAATCTGAAGACTCTGCTTCCCTGGTTTCTCCCCTTTTTGCCACCTCTTCACTCTTCAGCCTTAAAGATTGAAAAGAAACATTATTAAACAAAGAGGGTTCTTTGTAACATTGAGTGGCACTGCATGTGCTCTGGAATCGCATAGAGTTTAGCTTTAACCCCACCGTCCATTCCCAGCACACCTAATCAATCATTCTTTACATATATGTGCATATATAAACTACTACCTAAGAGTTTAGTTTCATCACTTTCTTTTGAATATTTTTGATCAATTAGGCAGATGGGTGAGGAAGCTAAGCAGGTGAGATATATACGCATACACATTTAGAAATTAATTTGCTTGTATGGTTTATTATATTTCCCTGAATTAGTTTTTAATTTTTTTATATTTTATTGGAGATGCAGGAACAAGCCAAAGCAGATACTCCGGCAGAGCCAGTAGCCGAGGAGAAAAAAGAAGAGAAAGCAGCAGAGGAAGAGAAGAAAGAGGAGGCAAAGCCACCGTCACCTGTTGTATTGTTTGTGGATTTGCATTGTGTGGGGTGCGCCAAGAAGATTGAGAAGTCAATTATGAGGATAAGAGGTCTCTTTATCAATAAATTAATTTTGTCTATTAATTAATAATTAATTAGATTTTATATGTAAATGTAACTCATTAATTTTGAGTAAATGTATATGTTGACAGGTGTTGAAGGTGTTACAATAGACATGGCTCAAAACCAAGTGACAATAAAGGGAATAGTCGCGCCACAAGCAGTTTGTGCAAAAATTATGAAAAAAACAAAGAGAAGAGCCAAAGTTTTATCTCCATTGCCAGCAGCCGAGGGTGAACCTGTGCCGGAAGTTATCACTTCGCAGGTCCATTTAATAATTTTTATTTAATTATATATAAAACGTTAAGATTACCAATACCATAATTAATTAGAAATATTTTAATTGGTGGTTATGTTCTTCCTAATTTTTATTGATGCAAATTACTTCAGGTTAGTGGATTAACGACTGTGGAGCTCAACGTTAACATGCATTGCGAGGCCTGTGCAGACCAACTTAAGAGAAAGATACTCAAAATGAGAGGTGTGTGTGTGTGTGTATTTTAAATGGAATTTTAAAAATTATAATTTCAGTGTTCATTGGCCAGATACCTGAAATGAACAGAGAAGTTTTAATCAACTGCTACGGACATTACATTGGTTTATTTATTAAAACATACAAAACTTGGAAGCGACCCACTCAGTAGTTTGCATGAGAGTGATTGACCAACTGAAATTAATAATTGTATAAATAATCCAAGTTGAAAAATTAAGGAATCACAGAAAGGTTGAGTGGTCTAATTTCAAAGGTTGAAGCAGTAATGATACTCACCCCATCACTAAACTTTACTGAAATCCATTCTGAGTAAAAAAATAAAAAATTTTAAAAAATTAACCAGTATATATAGGAAGTGGGTTTAACAGTGGGGTGAATATAATTGGGAAGATTTTAGAGTATATGAAAATGAAAAGTCTACACCCAATTAATGTATACTTGTTATGTGTATTTATTTTAAAAAATTACGATCTAACTGATAATTATATTTAATTGAGTTACATATAACATATAACTCCAATGTAGTCTAAAATTTCTCATATCATTCATAGGTCACATGTGTTTGTGCACTTATTGTAAATCTATTAGTCAGTTGTATGGACAAGTACAACCGATATTTAGAAAAATCTGTCTATATGACTTTACTTGAATTGTTTTGCAATTACTTAATATCCAAGCATAAATTAAAAAAAAAATATCGATTAACACAACATTTACAGGAGTGCAAACAGCAGTGACAGAGCTTAGTACAGAGAAAGTAACAGTTACTGGGACTATGGACTCAAACAAGCTAGTGGATTACGTCTACAGACGCACCAAAAAGCAAGCAAAGATTGTGCCACAGCCTGACCCGGAGCCGGTGCTAGAACCGGAGAAGCAAGAAGAGAAGAAGGAAGCGGAGGAGAAGCCACCAGAAGAAGAAGCCAAACCAAAAGAAGAGGAAAAGCCACCAGAAGAAGCTAGAAAAGAAGAAAACGAGAGTAATAATAATAATAAAGGAGAAGAAATAAAGGAAGAGCCTAAAACGGAAGGAGGAGAGAACAACAACAGTAACAATATCAGCAACAATACCGATGAGGAAAATATGAAGAGAATGATTTACTATTATCAGCCACTTTACGTGATTGAGCGAATCCCACCTCCGCAGCTCTTCAGTGATGAGAATCCCAATGCTTGTTGCATTTCATAATAATCATGCATATAATTATCAACTTTTGCATTATAGAAAGTCGCTAATTTATTAATTACTGTAATATATAGTACAAATCCACTCGTGAGTTTAATTAATTGGACGTTTGGAACATTATTACAATGTTATATATGTTATGCCAATTGATTAATAATATAAGCAATTTGTATGATTATATTATTGTTATTATATTTTACGTGTATATTCTGGCTGGCTAGAGATTTTTGCCTTGGAATTACGATGTTCTTAATTGTCGTATATGTGCCGTCCAATTGTCGATGAGAATAACCCCATTACAAATTATATCCATATATACGCTTGCATAAATGCTTTAAGGAAAAAATTAAGTGCATGGGCTAGAGAGTTGAACACTCCCTAAGGCACCCTTAATGTGTTGATGAAGGAGCTGCAGCAATATTTTAATTGACAAACTGCTACTCTGAAAATTAGCATTATGGCATATATAACTATTATATAGCAAATTTCTACAGTCCAATGGTCAGATTGGTGATAAAATAGTTGGTTTAGAGCGTTTTGGATAAAATCTAAGAGCTCAAAGAAAGTATGAATAGTGAGTGACAGAATAACCGCTCTCTTGACTTTTACCTCGACATTTTTATGCTATAGTGTCGTTGAGGACATTTTGGGTCCACCAGGACACTTCGTGTTAAACCCTACTCCTTTTACTCATTTACATATTTTTTTTTAGAGTGCTGCTAAATATCAATAACAACGAGAGAAGGACGAGAAAATTATCTCTTCTCTCTTTTATCGCATTATATGCTTCATTCTCTTGTCTTTTTTTCGTTTTTCTTGATACTTAGTATTTTCTTTTTTTCTATTTGGGTTTGAATATTTGGAGCCTCTTTTACTTCACAGGCTTATGACTTTCCTTGCATGTGTTTTATTCTTCTTGGCCTTTCTAGTTTGACTTGGGTGCACACAACACAAGACTCCAAGGCACGCCGATTTGTGATTAGTTCTGTTTGTAATTGATGTGCAGTAAGTCATGGTTGTTGTAGAAAAAAAGTTATAATTATTAAATAAAAATTAATATTATATAATAATATAAATTTAAATAATAATTTTGATAAAATTATTAAATATATAATAGATTTTTCATTATATAAATAAAAAAAAATATTAACATAGGTTCGAAATTATAATAACTAGTATTTTCTAAATATTTTAATAATGTACCTTTTAAAATAAAATTACCCAATTTCAATTCCAAATGTACCTAAATCACAGCTGACTGCTGGGATGAAATTGAGCTCCTTGTTTAACTTCACACTCGTAAGCTCGCTTAATTAACTGTCGTATGGAATTCTTTTTATAATCCAGTGGACCGACGTCCAGTTCATTTCTTGAGAGTGTGCATCTCTACCTTCTTATTGATTGATACACACACGTTGATATGTTATTGAGCATTATCAATTTTACATTCAACAGAAGTAATGCTGAATTCGTTTTGAATATTTGGATATTGTTATCGCAGTATTGAATTAAAAAAATCATTTTATCCTACAATTTTTTAAAATATAATTATAATTTAATTAATTGATAGAATATTATTGAAAAATTGGATGTGCGAGTACCATTTAACTAATTGATAAAATATTATTGATTTTTTAATCATTTTGACCTAAAAAAATATAATACTCATCTCAAATATTTTCTATTTTTTTAATCAATCATACAATCACAATTATTAAATAATTTTGATCGTTTAAATTAGTCATTAGAATGACAATAGTTTAAACCAACTTGAAATAATAAAAAAATTATAATTACAAAAATTATCATTTAAAAAATTATAATTATAAAAATTAATATCTTAGATTATGAGATTTATTTATTTTATTAAATTTAGAAGTATTCTTGTAAGTAATGGTTTTTTAATTCATTTACGGGGTAAAATAATAATTTTATTTAAATTCTTAATATTAAAGTAGTTGATTGATGTAAGTTAAAAAATAAAAGTGGTGTAAAAAATATAAAAATTTTATAATAGTTATATATATATATATGATAAAAAAAATGGTGTAAATATAATTTTTCTCTATATATATATAACATACAATGGACGTCACATGCATGCCTGCCAAAAGAAAGGATTAAAATGATAAGTTTGTTAGATTCCCCCGCCAGACATTGAAAGAGATGTCAAAAGAACGCAGGGTGTAGGTTTCACGTGGAGTCCCACTGAATATTGGATCCGAGTCACTTGAATAAGCCAAGAGAGTCACGGAAATCTACTTTTGTATATGTAAAGCAAGAAAATTTTGTACCCTTTCATGAAACGCCCATCACGCTTTTCTGTTTGTCTTCTTTCATCTTTAGTACTCAAAATTTGACGACAATGCGAGGAATAACTAAAGCTAACTTTAGTTTTAAAGTAAAAAGAAAGGGAAAAAATAAATAAATAAACCAAATAAAGCCACTTTTGTAATTGTAGTGAGACGCCACAAGACTTTACCATTGTAGTTGTTTAGTTTATAGGAGAACATTTGGGCATTTTAAGAGTACTCTTCATTTTTCATTCGCTTATTGCAACATTTAAAATTTGAAGTTCAACTAATAGCGATAATATTTATGTGTATATGTGACAAAAAAAATTGATAAATAATAAGCAAAGGTCTAAGAGGAGCGAAGACTCTATCTAATTTTATAAGCTGATGCAATATGTATATCACATCCACATATACTACGTTTATATTAGTTGGGTTATATATTTTATATTTTAATTTGCATGACAACTCATTGCACTCATTGATAGAATTGTAAAATGAATTTAATAATAAGAAATAATAAAGTTAATTAAAAATATAACTATAAAAGACAATCAATATGCGCAAATGACACGTTATTAATTGGGATACTATGTATCCGAACTACAATGTAAGTGTAGCATCTAAAGTAACCTACAAAATCAATATTTTATATTTTATTAGTAATTTTTTTATTATCTCTATATTATCGTAAATTTTAAAGTTCTTTCTTGGATTAATGGATTTAAGTATTAATAAAATTTGCTGGATACATTGATGATAGCTTAAAAATAAATAGCATGACATTAAATTATTGAAAATAAAAAATTAATTTCCAATTGGTTAATTAGTTAATTGTTTAAATTTTTTTTCATTTGAAATTATTAAAAATTAATTAAAATTTTTATAATAATTCTTTTAAGTGGAAAATTAAATCAAAATTCCAATCGAAATTCAAACATAAATTGACATTTTGTTCAAAAAATCTACAAAACAGCCGTGCCCAAAAAAAATAAATTGGGAAAGAAGAATAAAATCAATCTTTTTTTTTTTATTGAGCGTGTTCACTCATTTTGACAACTTTATCATATTATTTCTACTCGACCTTCTTACTATGGATTTACACAATTTGAGAGGTAAAAATATCACAATAGTGACTTAAACTTTTGAATAAAAAATTAATAATGTGGATTTACATATAAAATAGAGGCACTTTCCAAGAAATAAAATGATCATTATGGATGATAGAGTAATGATACAGCCACAAACTCTTGTACAAACTGATGTGACATGATAAGATTGGTTGAATTAAATATCACTTGACCCACATGATTTGTTTTTATTAATTTATATTTTAATTCAACCAATGAATTAATGTCACGTCAGTTTGTATAAAATAAGTTTGTACAAGAGTTTGTGACTGTATCATTACTCATGGATCGTGTAGAGTCATGACTTACTTTTGGCAGGATTTTAGGCCTAGCCCACCTAGGTCTTAAGTTGCCACTATTTAGGGCCTGTTTTGGACTATTTTGAGAGATTTAAAAGCCATTTAAAAAGATAAAAGTTAATTTTAATATTTATTAATTTTTTTAAAATCGTATTTGGCTAAATCACCATAGCTACAGAAGCTTTTGAAAAGTAGGAAAATAGTAACTTTTCAAATTTTGATTTTGAGATGATTTTTATATTTAATACAATTTCATATATATTCTCATAGACTCATATAGACATAATATTATAAAAATCTAAAATTATCCTTATTAATTAAGAAATAAAATCATTGGCTTTAAAGAGATTATTGTTATTCCAAAATATATTGAGATAGTAAAATAAAAAAAATTCATAATATAAAATATTTATTTTAGTTATCAATTTTTATATGTACACAAACAAAAATATTTTACATACGTATTTATAAATGTTTTAATAAATTTTATTCAACATTATACTCAATTTTAGTCATTTATATTTTTACATCAATTTAACAATAAGATTTATCAAATACATACGGTTACTTTTAAAATTCACATCATTTTACCAAACGTTTAATTGATTCTCTTTACCCGTAAATTATATTTACAGTACAGCTAACAATACTTATTTTAAAACCTACAATATTACCAAAATGGACCTTCGTGTTTCTTTGCCTATATGTTTGTTCGAAGGCACGTATTTTTCTTTTTAGTTCTTCTAAATTGGATTATTCTTACCTTACTTTTTAGGGACATAATTATTATGCCCTTCTAATTAAATGTCATCTTTTATTTTCTCTTTAAACAACAAATAAATTTCTTACAATCAAAATTTATTTAAAAAATGAGAATACAAGTTGAACAAATTAGTTATTCTTCCATCTTGTATAAAGTAAATAAATAAAACTGAAATTACCTTTGATTGTTTCCCATTAAAAGATTAAGGAAAAAACTTTCAATCACGACGGTTAAATAAACTAAAAGTAAAAGTTTAGCCAAAATTGAAACTATAGATTGGTTTTCGATCGGTTAAATAAAAGGACACCAATACAGTTGCTAAGAGTGTAAAAACTTTCAGAAATAGTCTAGGCGATTTAAAAAAGTCAAGATTAAAACTTGACTTTAATTACTATATTGTAATTAAGTTCCATAATAATTCAGCGTCATTCAAAGCTTAGAAAAAAATTCGATAAGAAGAAAATCTATATCCGAATGTTAACGGTAATTTAGTGTACATTCTCTCTCTCGTTCGCCAACCATAAACGTACATGCATTTAGAAATAATAATAATAATAATAAAATTGTTAATTTGATTGCAGGTGAAACTTGGAAGCCGAAGGCCATTTGTGTCTACA
This sequence comes from Citrus glauca, assembly GCA_029633175.1. Lineage (NCBI taxonomy): Eukaryota > Viridiplantae > Streptophyta > Magnoliopsida > Sapindales > Rutaceae > Citrus > Citrus glauca. Next base: position 22,997,711 of record JAQOOD010000003.1, on the reverse strand, counting down.
GAAGCAGAGCAATGGGTATATTGCTAGATAGACGCATGGGTATATGATCCCTATACAAGTAATTTTTCAAGTGAAAGAGCTTAAAATTAATTAAGGAGAAGATGCATGCATGTGCAAGATAATATATAAATAATGTACACCTACAATCAAATTAACTTTTCTTTTCAAAGGACACATGCATGCATAGTTTAGTTGGCTCCTTTTTAATGGGGTTTTACAAGTTCCAATGTTTATTGAAATGGAAAACAATCCACATGGGAGCATGTTAAAGTAGATACAAAAGCACTTGTCATTGACCTAAACAATATGCTGACGCATCTTGCACCCATCCGAGTCACAACTCATATCCCTTCAAAACTAGATTTTCCTTAGTTAACTAGATAAGGATAAAGGACTTCAAGAAAGCAAAAGCAAAAGAAAATAAAGAGGCACCATCTTTTTTGTTTTCTAAGGGATCTTGAATTAAGAGAGACCTAACTAGCTAGCTTGCTTATTCATGAAATAATGCAGTTGCATATGTTATATAAAGTCTTGCTAAATCCATGCATGGATATCTCAATAAGTCTGTGACAATATATACACTGTGTCTCAAGGGAGGGTGATATCAAATGGCGAACATGCAAATAGTTCCAGCTTGTAAGAATGTGGAGGCACAGTATGTTGAGTTGATGGTACCCTTATATTCTCATGGGTGTGAAAGGAAGGTTAAGAAGACGTTAACCCATCTCAAAGGTAATTAATTTTATTCACAAAATGCTCCCCAATTTCGAACTCTTAAACAAACCTTTTTTTTAATTCTCTAATTTAACAGTTGGGACTTGTTTTTAATATTATTATTGGAATCTTACCAGTTATCAACTAAAAATCAAGTAGTTTCTCTAACATTGACAATTGGCGTAGGTATATACTCGGTAAATGTGGATTACGATCAACAAAAGGTGATAGTGTGGGGAATATGCAATAAATATGATGTGTTAGAGACCATAAGAAGCAAGAGAAAAGAAGCTCGTTTTTGGAATCAAGAAGGTAACCTTAATGATATGATGGAAAAATCACCATCACCATCACCTTCGCATTCAAATCCTCCCAAGAACTCGAAGCCATATTTGATCCTAATTAGGGCTCAGTCTTTTAAATGGAATGCATTGAAAAAGGTCTTCAGTAGATCTTCTTCATTCTGAATTTTGACCTACAACTGTTACCATACATATAAAATTAAAGCAAGAGCGCCTGTATATTTGATATCTTATTACCAAGTGACTGTCAAGTTTGTTGTATGAATTTGAGCTTGTTAGCAAGTTTACATACGGAAAAATAACATTTTTCCCAAAAAGTTTTGTCTTTCAGATCATTAACCAATTATTTTGCAGCAGGTCATTAAGTTTCACGTACGTACGGTTCTCCTTTACCGCGCGTCCATATTCAAAAAGAGGCCATCACGCTAATTCATTGTAGTCACAGACCTCTTCGATTTATTTACCAATTTACACATTTACTTCTACATTAATTCCACTCGCATCCCTCAATAAGTCTTTAAAACTATACCAAGCCTCCCACTGGTTTTGAAAATCACCACGCAAAATTTTTAGTCAATGGAGGTTACTAGCTACATTTCTTCTTAATAATAATAATAGGCGCAAATGTTATTTGAACCAATCGACAGATCAAACGAAATGAGAAATGTTAAGTGAAAAATCTGGTTTGTAAGTTTACCAAGTTTAATTAAATTTTAATAATTAAACAGTCGTAAAAAGATATTAAAAAAGTACTATGAAAAAGTAATATACATAGGAGAATTTTTACATGAGTTCAAATTCTTTTATTTGTGGGTTCAGGTCCAGATTTTGAATGATTCACTATTTGTGATACGACCTATTGGATACCCAAAAAATGTTTAGACTCTATTTCATTATAACAAAATGTCCAAACATAAATATCAAAAAGATATATTAATAATTTTGGACTGTAGCCTTCAGGTTATTTCCACCTAGTCTCTAAAAATTTCGATATTTTTTACCGCGCACTCAAATGTTTCGATAATTTTCACCGCACCTCTATTTCCATTAATTTAGCCGTTATTTTTAATGGAACTGTTTGAAATTTAATTAAATGTCATAAATGCCCCTTATTTTGAATTAAATTAGGGGTAAGTAAAAAAACCGTAGTCTTAAAAAAATTGAACTGAAGCGATGGTTTTTTCTAATTCGGTTCAGTTTTTATTTTAAAAAAACCAAAATATATTGTTTGTAAAAAAAACCGAAATGTCGGTTCGGTATTCGGTTCACTTAGTTGAACCGAAAAACCAAACCGAAAAACCGAATTATTTTTTTATTTTATTCAAATCAAACATGTGTTAATAATTTTATTCAAATCAAACATGTATTATTTCTCTTTATAACATTATGATTATGTTTATATAGATGGAGTATTGGAGTTTGGTTATGTATTTTGAAATTTTAATATTTTATTTTTGGGAGTATCTTATTAATAGTTAGTAAGATATTAGTGATAAAATGTGTTTTGAATACTTTGTACTTATTGTTAATATTTGTAATAAATTTAGGATAAATTAATTGTTAAAAAAATTATTACATTCATGAGGTCCAATGGGTTAAAAATTTAAAAATTCCCAATAGGCTCAGAATCGAAAAAACCGAACCAAACCGAACTGATCCGAAAAGAACCATTTGAGTTAGGTTCTTATTGAGTTCGGTTCTTATTTGGTTCTTTTTATAAAATAACCGATTTAAATCACTTCTACTTAATTTCGAACCGAACCGTGCCCACCCCTAAATTAAATGACATAAAATGCTAATCCAATAATTGATATTCACATTAAAAATTCTTAATTAAAGGTAATTACACAACAATCCCATCAATTAACTTATCAAATAAATTTAATCTATCATCATCAAATAATATTTAGTGTATGAACTTCTAAATTTTTCCTTTGACCGTTAACATAAACTGTCAAATTAATGGATTTAGGTGTATGGTGGAAATTGTTGAAATATTTGGGGACGTGGTGCAAAATGTCAAAACATCTGGGGAGAGGGTGGAATTAACCCGTAGTCTTCAATTATCTTTGCAATCTTTGATCGTGTAGAGCCTCCCTATTTATAGATGATTCACACACCTAAGATCATAATTTTATCCAAATAGAAAGTCCATCTTTTTATAACTTGATCATTTGAAGCCAATCTGCTTTGGCCGAATAGAAGAACACTTTTTCTTTCAGTTTGAGCCCTTATAAAAGTATTATGTGGATTAGTTTAAGTCTTTTCTGAATTATTTTATAATTGAGTGGCAAAAATTTTCTTTATATATCAATATTAAAAAAATTGATTACTTGAAAAGTAATGAAATAATATTGAAACTCTTTATTTTCCTACTTATCAATAAGATCGCTGGATACGAACTCTTTGTTTCCATATCTTATCAAGAATAGGGATAACCAACTAGTCCATCCAAGTTAGATATTTATATATCCAATCCAATTGCACTGTATAATATCAATCCAAAAACTTTTGGCTATGGATATGGTTAATTTTTAAAATTATCCAACTATGTATTGAATGGATATGAATATTAGATGGATATCCAATATCCAATTCATTTTCTATTTTTTAGATTAAAAAAAGGAAATAAATAAAAACAATGTCCTAAAAAAAATTATTCTCAAACATACATTCCAAACAAAATTATAGAAGAATATTTTAATTTTACAAAATTTAGAAAATATATTACCAATAAAAAAATTAACTTTTTTTCATCTCAGTGTTACTATTCCGTCGATCCCATCGACTAGGGGTCGGCATTGATTGGTTTGGGTTGGGTTTTATGTCAACCCAAATCAAACCATAAAAATTTGAACCCAGCTTAACCAATCTAAATATTTTTAACCCAACCCAAACCAATCCATTTGGGTTTTGTTTGAATTTTGTAATAAAAATATTTTTTATTTGATAAATTTAATTATATCAAAATTACAATAATTATTAATAATTATTAAATTAATATTAAAATATGAAAAAATATAGTCAAAAAATTATAAATAATAGATTTCACAATAACTTCGTCCTTAAATATTAACCATATTACAATACAAATTCTAACAATGTCAATACAAATCAAAACAAGATAAGACATCTAAATCAAGTATCAAAACAATCCATAATAATTATTCCATCTGTAGCACTTTAATCAAAAGATCCCATGATCAACTGAGTCTGCTCCTTCACCAACAAATAAATAACAAAAAAAGAAAATTATAATGTTGAATAGTTATAAAGATAAGTAAATTTAAAAAGGAACATGATTCATACCAAAATTATAAGAATAACGTCAATCTAAAGTCATTGCCTCCGTTGTTGCACTTGATCCAAACTCTACATTAAATAAAAATAAATTAATAAAAAAAGACTAATAATAAACAAATATATAATTTTTTTCGCTTGTTATGATAAATAGTATACCTGTTATCATGGCTTCATAAAACTCAAGCTCCTCCATCGTTGGTTCATCTTGTAATGGGACAAAAGTGTTACGTAACCAATTTTGTGAGCATATCAAAGCTTCCACCATCTTTGGACTTAAAGAACTACGAAATGAATCAATGATACGTCCACCAGTACTAAATGCAGATTCTTAAGCTACTATAGATATTAGAATTGCAAACACATCCCAATATGTGAAAGAACTTGATATTTTATTGAGTTCATTTTCCACCATGCCAAAATCTCAAAGTCGTCGTCATCAACATGTTCACATGGCTCCAACATGTACCTCTCTACTTCATTTTTCATCTCAACACAATCATCTTTTCATATTCTTTGTTTGAACTTTGCAACACTTGAAAGTTTAGAAAACCCCACCTTTTTATCAAATTTCCTACTATCAACAATTGATGACTTACTAGCACCACTAGATGATCCACAACCACCAATCCTAGTATTAAGATCTTTATAGTATTCATAAAGACGTATTAAAAGATTTTTTACCTCTTCAGACTTCTTCCCAACCTCATCAATAACAAAAATGTCTTCAAAGCAAAATCTCACATATTTTAACTTATAACGTGGATCAAGAATAACCGAAATAAGCAACAAATTATTTAACCTATCAATTGAACCCCAATATTTTTTATACTTATTTTTCATGCCTGTTGCCATTTTAGATAAAACAAGATCATCACCACTTTCAATTAATGATGTCAAATCAGAATGAATTAAGCACATTTCATGAAAATATAAGTTTGAAGTCACGTACATTGATCCACTAAATTTCAAAGTTATATCATAAAATGACTTCAAAAACAACACAAAAACATTAGCATTTTCCCAATCATCACTATTAGGGGGTCCTCCATCTTCTTTGAAATATAAAACATAATGTCGATCATCATCCTCCATTCTCTCAAAAGCCTTTTGAAACTTTAAAGCACTCTCCAATATTAAGTAAGTGGAATTCCACCTAGTAGACACATCTTGAACTACAAGACCAGCACCTTCAATTCTTTCATGCTCCACACATATTTTAAATTTTTTTAGCCTTGCACGAGATGACTTTACATATTTGACAACATTATGAATTCTAGAAATTGACACATGTAAGTCTTTCAACCCTTCATTCACAATTAAATTCAAAATATGCGCACAACATCTCATATTTAAAAAGTCACCATCTAGCACAAGCCCATTCTCACTCCAATTCAATTTCTTTTTGACATAATTGATTGCTAACTCATTTGAACTAGCATTACCAACAATAATGGTAAATACCCTTTCTATACCCCACTCAAGTAAACAAGCTCAATTACCTTTCCAATTGTCTCCCCCTTATGGTCAAGTACTGTGCAAAAATTTAAAATTCTTTAATGTAATTTCCACTCACTATCAATAAAATGGGTTGTTATCACCATACAGTAATAATTTTGTATAGACGTCCATGCATCTGTGGTTATACAAACCCTTTGCTTATTTGAAACAAAAAAGTTCCTCAATTTTTGCTTTTCATCCCAAAAAAGTTTGTATACATCTCTAGCAAGGGTTCTTCTAGACGGTAGATCAAAGTTTGGTTCCAATTGTTTACTATATTATTGAAAGCCCTCTTTCTCCAAAAAACTAAAGGGTAATTCATCAATAATAATTAACCTTGTAAGGGCTTTTCTACATGCTTCTTTGTCAAAGACATGAGACTTAGATTCGTCTTTCATTTAATGTGAAGTTGTTTGATTTTCATCCTCAAATGTGTTCAAATAATCAGGATAACTCAAATGATTCCTTAATGTACTAGTCCCCATTTTAGTCCCATGTTTATTCTTACAAGCATAGTCATTACCAGAATAATTACACTTGCATCTATTACCTGGATCGTATTTAGTGAAATGTTCCCATATTTCCAATCTCTCTGGTGGCTTTTTCCTCTTACTCTGAGTAGTTGCCAAAGTGTCTAAAGAATAAGTACCGTGACAACTTGAGTTCTCATCCATCTAAAATTAATTAAAAAAATCATGTAACTTTAAGCCAATTGAACAAAAAAAATTACCAAATATAAGGAATAACAACAACAGTGGCAGTAATTATAATCGGAAAAAAAATCATAAGTTATGATAGTGTTATTTATTCCATACAAAATTACAAATCCCGAATATGTGAAAAAACTGGAAAGCCAAGCATCACTAATTAAGCAAATATGCTGTTTCTTGCTCCTTCTATTTCTTACTACAAAAGCTGAACTAATTGGGAAATATCATACGAGAAAATGAGCATCGGCTATTTTTTTTTTCAGTTTCAACAGGTAATAGGTATTAATATTAGATACCTCTCTCTACAGCTTACATTTCGCATGTACAAACACCAAGAGAATCACATCCCTACAGGAATAAGTGAATATGGAACAGAAAGTTTGAACAATAAAGCACGCTAAATCTCTTGACAAGATTAAGTTCGTTAATAGATGGGTCCCTCTTCCATTATTGTAATGGGTTGGTTGGTTTTATTAAGAGTTATAGGTGCTAGTTATATGTTTTGTACTTTATATCCAAGCAGGTTGCTCCAAAATAACATATCCAAGAAGGTTGCTCCAAAAACACTTGTACACAAAATAATTCATATATCAACAACTTATTTTCAGCATATTCAAGTGTGAGTGGTTTCATCAATTCCCCATTCTCTAATTCCAAGCATACCCATTACCAAATAACTGGAAAAAAAATGAAGCTTTTGCAAAAAAAAAACCTCACCTTAGATCAATAGAAAGGCTATAATCGAAGTGGGGTCTTCAAGAGTTGATGAAAATTGACTAAGAGATTCGTGACAATACTTTTGTTGACAGAGATTGTGGAAGATAGAGTGAGAGATTGTGGAAGATAGAGTGAGGTCAGTGAGAGTGAACAGTTCTAATGAACTGGGGAGTGATGAATGCGAGATTATGGAAGTGAAAATAATGAAATTAATTTAATTTAATTTACTTTATTTTATTTATTTTCCACTCACAGCTCAAATTTATTTAACCCATGGGTTAACCATACCATACCCAAACCATTATGAAAAGGTTTTCCCTATAAAAACCCAACTCAACCCATTTTAATAATTTATCTAACCAAACTATTTTATTTGGTTTGAGTTTGGTTAAACCCATGGGTTGTGGGTTTATACCCACCCCTACCATCGACAATAGAAAAAGTGACCAAATGATGACGAATCTGGTACCATTGGACTCAAAATTTCAGAATCTACATAGTGATACTAATTTTTTTGGGCAAAATGAAATTGATGCCGCACTAATACTACTCAAAGATTGGCAATAACATATCGTTGCTGACTAACAAAAAACCAATAAGATGAAACACCACCTCCATCAAGCTTGTCAAAAGCCACTGAATAAGACTAAGGTGACGGTGCAACTCACCACAGTCATTTATTTTTTGCCAATGAATTCGATGCCATTGCGAGGAACAATAATTCCTGTTATATTTGTTTTATTATTATATTTTCATTCATAATAATTTTAATTAGCTTTCAAAATTAATAATTTTAGGAAAGATAGGTAAATAAGAATTCTCTTAATGTAGCATATTATTAACTACCTTAAAAATATAAATTTATTAATTAGCCATATTATGTTTAATTTAAAAACACATATTTAATATCTATGGACATCTATGGATATCTATATCCATATGAATAAAATCTATCTCCACATTCAATATTTAAAATTGAATATAGATATGAATGTCTCCATTATACATAATTATGAATTTACATTTAGATGGATATCCATCCATAGCTGAATACTTGCCATCCAAAGTCTTTGAAGATACAATTGTTGAAAAGTCAAGCATGCTTGCATGAGCTAGCTAGCATGCAAATTTCAAGCACATCAATGTTGAGCTAGCGTGATCCAATTGCATGTGCTAGCATGATCTCTTCACCAAAAGTCATACCAAAGCCATTAAAATTGAAAATGGCCAAAGTTTTTTTTTTCATGCATTCATATTATAAGCTTTGCCTATAAAGTAGAGGAATAGAATGCATTTATAAAGCATCCCAATTTTTTGAGAAGTAGAGAGCAACTGCCAGTGAGCTCTTTAAGAGAATTTGAGAGAGCTTCCACTTGAGTGTTCTAGTGAGGTTCCATTTGGGTGTATTGGGGTTGTGGCTTTTGTGAGTTTTTTCCACTGTTCATGTATACGGAATTGTACACAGATACGGTATTGTTCACGTATATGATATTGTTCATTGATGTAGTGGAGACGACCATTTATACTTGGGAGACAGTCTATTGTAAGTAGTTTGTATTTTTGCAAGTCTAGAAAAGTTCTGTCAATAAGGTGATAAGAGCCTAAGCAGTCCGAGTTTTAAGTGGGACCATTGTGACCCTTTCATTCTCATGGAAACTTTACTAGTGTATTTATTCACGCGAAATAAACATTATAGAGGCTATTTTTCAAGTATAAATAGTTGTTGAAGAAATTGATCATTTGAGATAAAAAGGATGGCAGAGGCATCTTTGTCGTTTTCATTAGCGAGAACTACTGTAACTAATGCAAAGTTTGAAGTGAAGAAATTCGATAGTACCAATAATTTTGGTATTTAGCAATGTGCAGTGTTGGGTGTCTTATGTCAGTAAGAGTTGGATGTTGCTCTTGAAGAAAGTCCTGACATGATAGATGACAAGTAGTGGATAAATATCAATAGACATGCATGTGGTACTATTCACCTATGTTTGGCTAAAGATCATAAATACTCTATCATGAGAGAGATATCGGTAAAGAGATTGTGGAAGACACTAGAAGAAAAGCCTTGAAAATATGTTTTAGATGAAGAAGAAACTCTATCGATTCACATATACACTTGGCATGTCAATGAATGACCATGTGAATTCATTCAACAAAATATCAGCAAATTTGCTAAATTTGGATGAGAAATTTGAAGATGAAGATAAGACACTGTTGTTGTTGAATTCCCTTCCTGATGAATATGATCATCTCACTACCACTTTGCTTCATAAGAAAGACAGTGTCACATTCGATGTTATATGTAGTGCATTGTACAACTATGAGACCAGAAAAAAAGACAGAAAAGATTATAGAGATACAGTTGCAGAAGCATTGACAGTGAGAGGTCGTTCACGAGACCGCAAACTTGGAAGAAGCAAGTCTAAAGGGAGGCTTGCCAAAGATGTATGTGCGTTTTGTCATGAAAAAGGGTATTGGAAAAAGAATTGTCCTAAGTTATAAAAGGGCAAGGCTTCTTCTAATGCATATGTAGCAGAACATGATGAGGAGTCAGACTTTAGTCTGGTTGGCATGACATTGACATATCACTCAGATGAGTGGATTTTGGATTCGGGTTGTACTTATCATATGTGTCCTAACAAGTGCTCGTTTTTTAGCTTCAAGGAGCTAGACGGTGGAGTTGTTTTTATGGGTAATGACAATGCGTGTAAAATCTTGGGAATAAGTACAATCCAATTAAAGAATCATGATGGCTCAATCCAAGTCTAGACGGATGTTTGCTATGTACCAATTTTGAAAACAAATCTCATCTCATTAGGAGCCCTAGAATCTAAAGGGGCCACAATCACTTTGAGAGATGTACTATTGAAGGTAGTAGCTGACGCACTAATGGTGATGAAAGCCATAAGAAGAAATAACTTGTACTATTTTCAAGAGAATACAATTATTGGATCAACGTCAACAGTTTCTGGAAGAAATGCAGATTTAAAATCAACCAAGTTGTGGCATACGAGTTTGGGACATGCTGGTGAAAAACTTTGCAGACTTTAGTGAACCAAGGCTTATTGAAAGGTGCAAATTCTTGCCAATTAGAATTTTTTGAAAATTGTGTTTTGTGCAAGCAGACAAGGGTAAATTTTGGTTCAGCAATTCACGATATAAAAGGGATTCTAGACTATGTTCATAGTAACGTGTGGGGACCTACCAAAACAACTTCTTTAGGAGGTATGCACTATTTTGTTACTTTTGTTGATGATTATTCAAGAAAAGTGTGGGTGTATTTGATGAAGAACAAAAATAAAGTTTTGGGCACATTTTTTAAATAAAAAAAGTTGGCTCAGATTTACTAAATTTTTATCGAGGTGGAGAATTATTGAAAAGTCAAGCATGCTTGCATGAGCCAGCTAGCATGCAAATTTCAAGCACACCAATGTTGAGCTAGTGTGATCCAATTGCATGTGCTAGCATGATCTCTTCACCAAAGTCACACCAAAGCCATTAAAATTGAAAATTGCCAAAGTTTTTTTTCATGCATTCATATTGTAAGCTTTGCCTATAAATAGAGGAGTAAAATGCATTTGTAAAGCATCACAATTTGTATGAAGTAGAGAGCAGTTGCAATTGAGCTTTTTGAGGAATTTGAGAGAGCTTCCACTTGAGTGTTCTAGTGAGGTTCCGCTTGGGTGTATTGGGGTTGTGAATTTTGTGAGTTTTTCCTACTTTTGTAAATTCTCATTATTAGTAATATTATCTTCCAGTCTTTACCCGTGGACGTAAGCATTATGTTGAACCACGTAAATTATTATGTTCTATTTACTTTCCATTTATTTGTCACATTTATATTTCTCCAAAAATTACGGTCATCGTAATATTGTTAATTGCTCAACTTTGCACTTCCGCAACAACAATATCTTTGCAGATTCCACCAAAGAAAGAGTTCAAAATCAAGCCAGTTTTATCAAGACATCTTGCTTCCAGACCAAGTCAGTTGTATTCTCCTTGATATTTACACTCTATTCATATTACTAAGATTCCAACTATGAACTTCTTGTATTATCCCGAAGAGATTTTAACAATTAAACGAAGTAGGTCTTGTAATCATATATAGTCACATAAGATGGTTTGATTAGGGCGTTTACATGTTCCTTCTTCAAATTTAAATAAATTGAACAAGATTTTTTTTTTTTTTTACCGCGAATGAGAAAAGATAATTGATAGCTAAGATATGCTTGCAAATAATTCTATGTTCTAGAGCATTTTGTGGATCAATTAAAAGCAGACATGCGCCGAATTGATTTGATATATAACATACGCACTTACTATTCTGCACACGTGTTCAAACTTTTGCTGGGTTCCTTTTTAGACACGATTGAGCATTTTGATCGAAGTAAAATGAATCCAAAGGCTGCCAAAGCCGAAGTCTCCACGCAACAAACACTACTTGGACTTTAAAGCCACTCAACATCATTGAAGAGCCAAAGGAATAGTAAAATCTGATTCCTCAAACCAAAAACACCATAATGATTAGTTCATTAATGAACTTATTATAACTTGTAGAGATTAATTAAAATGAAAAAGTTGCTCAATCCACTAGCTTATAAATTTGGCTTCATTTTGCCACTTTCAAACTATAACGTACTTAACTTTGAATTTGAGGGCAGTTTTGAAGGCTTTTAAATTTATAACAAAAACGAATATTGGAAAATTTTAATATTGCTTATTTCATTTCACAGATTGAGAAGATGATTAAAGTGTCAATAATGGCGGAGCTACTACAAGAATATACGGTGGCGCTGGCAAGGCTTTTACAGCAAAGGCACCATCTCCGGAATCATCGTTTCACGTCTTCATCGCCTTCCTCATCATCCTCTCAAGACTCGTCTTCGTTCCTCGTATATTTCTAATTATGATTTATAATTCATTCTTCTATTTGTATTCTTAATTTTAATTAATTCTTTTGTCGCTAGCTGGCACTTTGAAGAGTGAGGTATGTAATTTGACACAATTTGAAGTTAATTTAAATCTTTTGTATTCATCCATCTCCTAGAATAATATAATTATAAAGTCTGCAATTCCATTGAATAATTTTGATTGAGGTTTTATGCATGGTTCAGTTTCTTATTCTACTGACAATAAGGACAACTCAAAGCTAAACAGACAATAAGAAAGCCTTTGATTAGAAAAACCATAACAAAATCTGAAGCTGCTTTCCAGTCATGATTCCAATTTACAAAATAATTTTCTTCTTTCTTTGTGGTGGTGGGTTACGTTGTTCTGAAGATGGGATCGTGTTGTCTAGTTGTTATTTTTATCACCTTGATCTGGAATTATATCACTAGCCTAGCTAACTGAATCCATTGCATCCATCACATGAAATCTTTGCAATAAGACAAACAACTTGGGTTTGCTAGCAACTGCCTCGATCTTGTTTTTGTGACCTAAACATTGCACCTATACGAAAGAAGGGCACATTGGCAAAGGATAGAGACTTTAAAATATTTGAAGCCTATTATGTATATTTTATATTCTTTATTTATATCAACTTAAAGCATGTTTGGGATTGCTTTAAATTGCTATATAATTGATTTTTTTAGCAATTTATCACCTAAAAAATATTTCGTAAATTCTTTTTAAAATTATATTATTTGATTATCAAATTACTTTCTTTAACACTCATCTTTAAACTCTCAAGATAGTAAAATCAAACTAAGTTGTGTTTGGAAATTACTAACTCAAAACAAAGAGATAGTGACTTTAAAATTCAAAAAACTTGCACTTCAAAGACTAATGATAGATATCCTAAAATTTTATCTCAAATTCCATCCCAAATAATGTAACATGTGATATACCATTCATTAAGTAGTTGATGATTTTTCATAAATTTTAAGTGATTATTACACTATTTATCAATCAGTGAATAAATGTCATATTATTTAATAGATTTTTGAGATAAAATTTTAGGATGCATAAACTACTCCCACTTGAAAATTTCAAAATATTAAAAATTAAACCAGAGTTGCCGCACACATGCATGAGCGAGCTTAAGATTAAAGACAATTGAACCACTTGATTTCCAATAAATGCCCAGAATATTTCATCTGTCATCGATTTGAATCAATGCTCCTAACATGCATTTTTGAATGTTTGTGCAAGAGTTGAGAGCAATAAGCCTACTTACGGTACAAAGCTTTTAAACGAGCTACAAGCTACTAGCCAATTTATTAGATGTTACATAGAATTATCGTGGCAGAGGGTTATTACAAAGGTTTTAGTAATGAATACGCATTGGTTTTGATTATGAAATTTTTATATGCTGACGTATAAAGGAACCTTTAATTTGAAACTTCTTACAATCAAAATGAATGAGAATCCTTGATTTGTTATGATATTCAAACTCACGTTTAATATGCTGGAAATTTATTTCTGTTTCCAGAGAAAAACATATTTAATTATGAAACTATTTTATTATACTTAAGACTTTTTCCAAATTATAAAATTCATTACTGCCAAAAGTGAAATCAATGATCGTTCTAACCGAATAAGGCAGCTTTATTAAAGAGAGGCTGTTTTTTTTATGATGGTTTATAAACTATGGTCGTTTTTTTATTTTTTATTTTTAATGATGGTTATTTTACAAGATTGCCATTAATTTCATAGATAAAGTTATAACCATCATATTTTAGTGAGTATTACGACTAAATTTAAACTCAGTTTTAGAAAACGGTCATCATACATACCTTATTAATAATGGTTTTTGCATTATAATAAAATTCCATATAACGGTTTTTGTGGTTGAGTATTTTCAATGATTGTTTTCACATAATAGCAATAACCTTTGATGCTTACTACTATTACTAACAATAATAATTAACCTCATGTTTTCAATTATAATTTTCTATTAAATTTTTTACAATTGTCATTTTACAAATATATTTCATATACTAGTGGCTACAATTAATAAAATTGAGATGTGTAATCTACTGCATTTAACTTCTCACCAATTCTTCATTTGCAAATGAATTTCCATACCATTAGCAACCTGCATCATTATTACAAAGAATAAAGATAAATTAAGATATTAAATTCATAATTAGTAGTCATAATAATTAAATCATTTTGGTAACATAAATAGTAAAACAAAACTTTAAAATACCAAATCACTATTATATAGACTAACCTGGAATTTATATTAATCATGAGTTGTATATAACAGTAAGTTGGTGTATATGTAGCCCACTCGCAATTGACTTCCTCGCTCCTTGAAATGTAGCCTTTTGTCCTACAAAACTAAAAATGAGGAGTCTATCAATTATGTTGCTCTAAAATTCAAAAATAACTATCACATTTCAAGCGAACTATAAAATGAGGAAATAAATATTATTTAAATTCTGGCATGGTAGATTGCAAATTGTACCCGTTTATTACTTGGAACAAAAAGGGGGAATTTAATATGAGTATAAAAGAAAAGAACTAAAGAATAAAAAAAAAACCTAGAAATTAAAATGTTTTGTTTTAGGAGTCAAAACAGTAATGAAACAGCATTTGAAAATTTCTAGGTGTTGTTTTAGTTGCCAATATGCAGTGAATTAACATCTGAAACTTTCCAAGTGTTTTACAACTTGTCAAATTGATCGAACTCCCTATCACTCTATAATATTCTACTTGAGATATACCCTCTTCTCTATTTTAGATAGGTGTAAATCTACATTTAAATGAATTCTAGCCACAATAAAATCATCTTTGTTAAATTTACCAAGAATTTTATTCACAAAATACGATTGATTAAGAATAAGTCTGTTATAAAAAGAATTTAGATCTATTACAAGTGTAGGCAAAATAAAACAATAGATAAATTAATTTTCCTAACTTATTTAGTCTTTTGGCATCCTTTAGTCAAAAGATAAATTAAGCAATTTTTCTATTCTTTAAATTGTATGTTAGAAACAAGATAGACCATGAGTAATAACGTAGACATAGAGCACAGAAACAAAAAACTAACTAAACGAAAATCATTAATCATCGTTAGTTGAAGATAAAAATCTCTTCTAACAAATAAATGCTCATGTCTAAGATTCAAAAAATTAACTTTCCCTTTAAGATAAACAATCTCATATATTTAGAGAGTGATAATGCATATCAAAGAACACAAGATAATTAATAAAGATCATATGCTCATCAAACAAGCTCTCCCTAAGAGAAAGAATAAATAAGCTCAATAAACATATAAATAAATTCCATTTTTATCATTGAAATGAAATTCTAATAGAGTTTAAATAAAGAACTCCTCTCCCTCTTTTAGATGCAATAAAAACAATGAAATAAAATAAAATACATAGTCTCCGCTTTTTTGAAAAAAGGTGTAAAGCACGATAGATAATATAAACGAAAAATTGAAATAAGAGGGAAGAAAGCAAAGAAATCATCAAGGGTAATGAATAGAGCTAATATCGTCAAGAATGTGTTCAATGCGTTTAACTCAATTTAATAAATTTGAAATCATCTCGCTTTCTTTGATCATTTAAGTGGCGAAGAGTGGAGCGAATGGTTTGAAGATAAAAAATGATAGTGACCAAATCTAGGAGAGCATTCTTAGTTTGGGTTTCTTCATCTTGATCACCGACAATGCCAAGTGATTTCAACATAAGATAGGTTGGTTTATTATAAAAAGGAAAACAAGTAAAAACCTCATCATTTTCAACTAAATTATAATCCTGAATGATGGATCAAAGAAGGGAATGGTAACACATGACTCTCCCAGTAGATATTTGCATTCCTTACAATCAAATTAAAAGCCAAGTTGCCAAAGTTGAATGGAATTCTGTCTCCAACACTACAAGAAAAATACTATATGACAACAGGCAAAGTTTGTTGTGGAAGGAGTTTTATGACGAGCACATGCGTGTTGCGGTTCTTGCTGTAGCGAAAAGTAGGCAACTTTCAACTACGTGCAATTCACGTTGTTGAAAAAGATATGAATGTTGTTAAATGTCTTATGATAACTTGTAGTGATTGTGGTTAAAAAGGTCATGTGCATCCAAATTTTTTACTACAAGCTTGTGAATGTTGTCATAAACTATATAGCAACAAGCAACTAATTGTCGCCATTAATTTCAATTTTTATTTACAATAAACAACATATCTTACATGTTGCCCAAAAAAAAGCAATAATAATAATAATAATTATTATTATTATTATCATTATTTTTATTATTGTTATTATTATTACTTACTAACTACAACTACTACTACACTACTGGCACCAATAGAGAAAATGTATATGAACTAATTCAAATATTCGGCTTATTGTAAAAAGATTTGATAAACATAGTAATGACCACACATCTTAGCTAAAAGTCACACCGATATTTTAGTATTCATAGAATTAATCCATAGAAATTTCCAACATTAGTATAATTTCCATCTAGCAAAACAGCAAAAAAAAAAATAATTAAAACACATCAATGGCAGTTGCAATTCCATATATATCAAATTCAAAAAATCATCTCCAACAAAAGCTTCTTCAGCTTGCAATTCTAGCAAAAACTTCTTCAAGGCATATATACACGCAACAAAAACATCTTCTTCAAGGCATAGACTCCTACAAAAAGATTATCTAAATTAATTTTTATTTGCTGCATTTGAAAAATAATTATATATACATACCAAAGAGAATATTTGTATGCCTACATACCTTCTTTAAAACAATTTAATGCAACTTTTTGGCTAAGCAACAGTGCTTCCCAAAGCCCCAACTATTATATGAGCTTCATTTGTCACTTTATATAAAGTCACTTCATCCATACCATCAGATATTGATTCCACCCAAACTTTCCAACAGTCTCTTCTAAGAGGCATGTGGTGAGCTTTTGCCTTAGGGTCTGTTGAGGCAATCTTTCCTTCAGCCACAATTTCATCAACATCATCTGAATACCAATTCAATAAATAACGTCTTGCATTTTCATAGTGGCCATTTTCTTGCATTGTACCGCTTCCTTGCTGTGACTATAAGCAAGACGAATATGGATTTACAACTTATAGGAGTAAGAAATAAAAGTTGGTTTAGGCAATACTTTTTTTTCTTTTCAATGAAGCATTCTTAATAAGTCTAAAAAAAGATAAAAAAAAGAGCATTACTCGAGGAGTACAAGCTTGAGAAGTTACAATATCATCAAAACCTTTGCTTGGATTCTGTAAATGATTAGAATTCTCTTAAGTCTTAGAATGGATTTCAAATAACTAGTTACATGTATATATGCATTATCATATAGTCATTTACCTGTTGGCATTGTTTTAAAAGTGCAGCTGTCAAATGCTCATAATTCTTTTCAAGGACAGACATTCTTTCAGATTGAGCTTGCAGTTGGTTTTGAAGTTCTTTTACTTTTCCAGTAGATCGAATCTGTGCTTCTAATTGAGTGGGAGTGGCTCCGAATCCCAGTCCTCGAACTTGTCCATGCTTTTCAGGTCTAAATACTTTTGCAATAGCATCATTACGGATGTTATTAGACCTCGCATTATCTTTTGAATGATGACACTCTCTAACTTTTTCCTAGAAGAAGGAAAAATAACATTATTAATAACATACATATGAATAGTTATAACAAGAATACTCTGTATAGATATCTCCTACCAATGCTTTAGAAGCTGCTTCATTAACAGGCTGACCATTCTTTTTAAGATGGCCTTCAATCCAAACATCAACTCTAGTGATTTCGGATGGATTTGAACTCATTTTTTTTCTACAATTAAGAAAAATATGTAATTTAATTTAAATCAAATAAGTGTCAAAAAATAATCGAATTAAAAAAATTCATACCATGGTATGTCCTTCCTATCATAACCTAGTCGGCCTATTGAATGAACCACTTCCTGATTGTTTCTCATTTCTTTAAACTTCTTGCTTATTGCCTATCAATCAAACATTTAAATGTATAATTTTAATAGATATGAAACTTAATTTGAATACCATTATCACAATGCAATGGACTAACTTACTTTAAATTCTGGAGACAACCTTTCCTGGACAAATTTAGCCCAATCTTCTTTGGAAGTTATTTTTTGGCTTGATAAGAGCAAGTACACGTGCTTTATTATGTTCTTTGTTGGCTTGATTGATCTTAGTTGTTAGCTCTGATTTGCATCGTCTCCAGCAATCACCCATCATTCTTAAAGCCAAGCGCTTACGAGACTTATCCACAACGAATTTTTCCTGTATAAATTATAAGAAAAATGCAAACCAATAGCTGATATAATAAATCTCAAGATAACTGATATAATAAATCTCAAGATAAATAATGTATTTGTTAATAAAGATAATTATTGCATAATATCATATACCTTCACTAATGACCAAAGATCTTCTTTTAGCTTGTGGTCAACAGAAAGCCAATTTTTCATACAAACATGCACATGTTCTCGTGTTATAACTCCAATAAAAGATGCATATTTATCAGAATTTACACCTACTGCCTGGCCACATTCGTTAAACTCAATGCTCAATGGTGGAGATCGATCTTGAATCATTCCAAGTTTGGTTGGACCTCTTTTCTTTTTTGTGCCTTTGTCATCAGATTGAGATATGTGTGCATTTTCTCTATTGCTAGTTGCTAATAGTCCATTCTCCCCTTGCATAGTTGCATTTTCTCTAAATTTATCTCGATTTCTTTTCTCACCTTGCCTAGAAGACTTTATGCATAGCATGTTTTTGTAGGAATAAACAGAAATAAAATAAGTATATGAAGATAAAAATTATAATTCAATGTTGAACAAAAAAAAAAAAAATTACTTACTTCAGCATTGTCCAACTCTTTTACCCCCCTGCACAATTGTTAAATGCTAAACAAAATGTTTATATTATTATGACAAGAGATTAATGCCAATGACAAAGCTAGAGCTTTGTTTAGAAATAAACATATAAAAATAATCACGAAGAAATAAGCACATTAACATAATCTTGTAATTTAAGGAACCAATTAATAGATTCATGAAAACAAATAACTATAACAATAAACTATAATTCAAGAATACATAAATAATTAATATACTAAGCTACTCATCGCACACTATATCCTCAACTCCTTCCCTTCTAATAGGTTCGTCCTCATTATCATTTTCAGTTTCATGCCCACTTATGTCAATTGGTAGGCATATATTGTAATTACTCTCACTAGCCAATAATAAATCTTGAAACCCTCTTTGTGGTGCTTTCAATACTACATACCAATTTGATTTTTCAATATCCTCAGAATAAAATACTTGTTTAGCTTGTGAAGCTAAAATGAATGGATCATTTCCAAATTGGCTTTGTCCTTCGTGAAGGTTAACTAAAGTGAATCCTTCATTGACTTTAACACCATTAACTATATTAGCCCAATCACATTTGAAAATGGGGACCTGAAAAGTATTGTAGTCAAGCACTAATATATCCCTCAACACTCCATAATAAGTGACTTTTCCAACAACTTGTGTAGGGTCCCTTGCACTAGCTCTACAAATTGTATTTGCTTCAAGTGAAACACCACTATCCTGTTGAGACTTTTAAGCTTCTTTTGTATGAAATCGTTTATCCATACACTTCAATTCTTCCAAGTGTTCTCTAGTAAAAAAATGAACTTTAAGTTAATTTTTACATCTTTTAAACTTGAAAAACAACAATTACAAATTGTCTTGAAGTCTTACTCTATATAAGGTTGGACCTCTGAGCTGTTAAATAAAATATATCGATGAGCAATATGTAACATCTCATCCGAAAGGCTAACAGACTTGCCTCTAGATATTGGACACCCTCCAAATAATAAGTCATTCTCATATTCTTCATTTCTCCCATGTTGAGTGCCTATTTCGGCTGCCTACTTTATATATTTGCTATAAAATGATGAATACTCTTCAGCAATGTATTGTTCAGCTATACATCCTTCGGGTCGTGCACGATTTTCTACGTATCCCTTTAAAATTTTCATAAACCTGTGACATAACACATGTAAAATAAATTAATTATTTTTTCATTACTTATTGTTTTATTTTAAAAAAGCTGATGGCAAGTAAAAACCTCTCAATTGGGTACATCCATCGATATTGTACTGGTCCACATAGACGAGCTTCTCTTCCTATGTGAATAGTTAAATGGATCATGATATCAAAGAACGAAGGTGGGAAGAATCTCTCTAACATGCACAATGTCTCAGTCACTTCTTCCTCCAATTGTTGTAATCTACTTCTATCTAAGACTGTGTTACACAATTCATTAAAAAATGCACATAATCAAAAAATTGCTTTTCGTGGACCCTTCGGCAAAATTCCTCTTAAAGCTACAGGTATGAGTTGCTGCATCAGAATATGGCAATCATGGGACTTGAGTCCAACCACCTTGCATTCATCTACTGAAATACGTTTTGCTATATTTGAGCCATGACCATCAGGTAGCTTTAAACTAGCAAGCCTTTTACAAAATATCAATTTCTCTTTTTTAGAGAGTGTGTGTGATGCAGCAGGTAACTTCAATACATTATTCTCTTTCTTAGGATGCAAATCCTTTCTAATATCCAAATGTTTCAGATCTAATCTTGAATTAAGACCATCTTTTGTTTTCCTTTTTATATTCAACAATGTACTCACTATACTATCACATATGTTCTTCTTAATATGCATCACATCCAAGTTATGGCGCACCAGCAAATTCTATAAAAATTAAAAAAAAGCTAGCTATGATATTACATTTTAAAACCCATTATGCAAATATAGAATAATAGAAAGAAGATAAAACAATATGATTAGTATAACATACCTTCCAATATGGCAAGTCAAAAAATATTGATTTCTTTTTCCGTAATGATGAAGAATCCCTCTTCCTCTTTTTTCTTAATTTACCCTAACCATTCACTAAGTTTTTAACTTCAGAAAAACTGTCTTCACCAGTGAATATCTTAGGTCTAGTGCCTTTTTCAATGACACCATCAAACCATGCTTGTTTCCTCCGTAATGAATGGTTAGAATGAAGAAATTGCCTATGACCCATGTATGCTAACTTTTTGCTATATGACTGCCATTTCGAACAAGTATTTTGACGAAATATGGGACATGCAAATTTTCCCTTTGTAGACCAACCTGACAGATTTGCATAAGCTGGGAAATCATTAATGGTCCACACTAAAATTGTCCTTAAATTAAATTTGGATTCACTTAATGCATCATACATTTCAACTCCATTTATCCATAGCTCTTTCAAATCTTCTACAAGCGGTGCCAAATAAATATCTATGTCATTACTTGGTTGCTTTGACCCTGGAATTAATAAACTTAACATTAAACTATCCTTGGACATGCATAACCATGGAGGCAAATTGTAGATGACTAAAATTACAGGCCAACAACTATATCTTGTGCTAAGATCTTGGAAGGGATTAAAACCATCAGTAGCAAGGCCAAATCTAATGTTTCGGGGATCAGTTGCAAAAGATGGCCACTTTTTGTTTATAATATCCCATGCAAGTGAATCCACTGGATGCCTCATTTTTCCATCTTGACTTTTATGAGTTTGATGCCACCTAAGTTGTTCTGCCATATCAGTTACACTAAACATCCTTTTAAGTCTTGGTATTATTGGGAAATAACGCAAAACTTTGGCAGGAACTCCTTGTTGAATCTTTTCAGTGCGCTCATTAACTTTCCATCGGGAAGCACCACATTTAGGGCACATATGTGCATTCCCTAACTCCTTTATAAAAAGGCAACAATCATTTATACAAGCATGTATTTTTTCATACCCAACGTCAAAGGTCTTAAGTAGCTTTTTTGTTGAATACAATGACTTAGGAAGTGTGTTTTCTGATGGAAGAATATCACGAACAATTTGAAGAAGTTCATCAAAACCTTTATCAGATATACCATGGGTAACTTTATGCTTAAATAAGGAAACAGTTGCTAATATTTTTGTGTGCTTTGTACATCCAGGATACAATGGAGTTTCAGCATCTTTGATAAGATTTGTGAACTCTATTTTGCTACTTTCATGTGTGTGCTCTAATACATTTGGCTCCTGAAAATAAACTTGATCTCTATACATCTGATATGTTTCTGTCATTTCAATATCACCATATTGCATTGACATTCCAGAATAAGCAGAATTTTCACCATGAAGAACCCAAGTATTATAGGTAGGATCCATGCCTTTCATAACCAAGTGTTCATACACTGAATCAAAATGGTGGCGTTGTACATTCTTACAACGAATGTAGGGACATACTATTATATCTAGATTACCTGAATTTGCACGAGCACTATTAACAAAGTCACGTGCTCCCTTTCTATATTCATCTGAATGTCTACAAAAAAATAATAATGAGAGTAATAACTTATTGGTTAATCTAAAGTTATAACTATTCCTAAAACTATTCATTATTTTATTAAATAAACATGAAACCTTGAGAAGTAGACCCATCTTTTATCCATTTTGAAATACTAAAGTTGGCAAGACCTGGTTGTGCAAAGGTGATTAGTTTGGACCATATAAAGATAAATATAAAGAAATAGGATCCATTTAGAGTATCCAATAGGCTAGTAAAAGTTAACAGGATAAGACTGTGAACAAACTTAAAATAGATAAAATAATATAAATGCAATAAATTTTTTAAAGCAAACATCAAAATAGAGAAATTTCGTTTATAATTTTAATTATACAGAAGAAAGCAATACCTCAAGTTTTGCTTCGCAGTCAAATCGTAAAAAGTTACTGCTGATATAGAATACTATGTTCAATGGCGTTAATAGAAGCTACCTGTTTCATCATGTCAACAAAATCAATAATAGATTAAAATTGCGCTACTCAATTAAAAGAAATCATTATCCATCTCACTAGTAATATTTACTAATTTAAATTAAAAATAAAATATAATCTCCAAAATCAGCTTTTCCGTATAAATATTTTCAAAGAAGAAAATCATCTTTTGGTTTCAATGACCCACCACAAAAAATTAATATTAGTTTGGTTTATGTGATAACATATGAACCCTACAGACAATAAAGAATTGTCCCACTTACGAAACAATGAATTTGCAATGGACCATCTCGAACGATTTTGAGTGGAAAAATTAGGACAAAGCCCGAAGTCGCCTCAAAAGAATTAGTGGAAAGAGCAAACTATTAATTAAATGAAATTAGGAAAGTAAAACTGAGCTTTATTAATGAAATTGAAAAGAAAAGTACCTGATAAACTCGATTCGTTGGTGGGCACTTGTTATTACAAATTTACAATGACGATGAAGGGGCTTGATTTACTTGAGTGGCAGAGAAAGAGTAAAGTGGCATTGTAAAGTGAACCCAGGTTTCATTAAGTCAATTTCTTTTCTTTTCTCTTTTCGGTTTCGTAAGTCAATTTGTCTTTTTTGTCTTTTCAACTTCCTTTTGCCGCGCTTTAACCCACGCTGTATAACTTATGCGCGCGCAATGAAATTTTAATTTATTGCACATTATTTTCTACTATTTTAGTTCTAAGAAATATAGTAATGATATACTCAAAAAAAATGTTATAATATTTCTATGAATAAGTTTCATAAGCATCTATTTATGTCTAATTTATACCAACTTCATATTGAATTGAGTTAAAAAACTTTAACGACACACAACTAAATGTTATTATTTAAATAATAATTTATGCAACAGACAATTCAATGTTGTCTTAAGTAACTAATTACAACATGCAAAGTTTGAATGTTGTCATTACATATTCATATATCGCAACAAATGATTGCTTGTTGTGATAAAGTTTAACTCAACGGTCACTCATTGTGTGTTGCTAAAAGTTTATATTTGCCAACATGCAATTTGCGATTGTTGTTAAATTATAAATTTGACAACATTTCATATGTGCACGTTGTTAAAATAATGTTGCCTTATCCCTACTTTCTTGTAGTGCAATTAGCAACAAAACTTTAGCAAATAAGGGGTCTACTGTACCATAATTTTTAACATGATATCAAATCCTTGCCAAGCTTTGAAACCAAAAGATCTTTACGCCAAGAAGAAAACCTGCCTACGAGTAGAGTAGCAATAGTAGACATGTCTTAGGAATCCATGTGTTCCCATATATGAGTATTATCAAAATCCTTGCACCGAATTGACGATTGACAAATGAAGGGGAAAACTCCAAGATACGTCCTCTCACATAACTTTTATGGAAAATCAAGACCTTTATGCATATAGTGGTTCAAATAAAGTCATACAATAAAAATGTGAATAATGTGTAAACAAAATGTTGTAGAACACAACTATGTAGAGCCAACACCTAAAGCTTTTCTTAAGGAATCAAATTTAGACGTATCCAAAGCTTTAGTAAAATTATCCACAAGTTGATTTTCTGTTTCAGTGCACTCCAAAGATATAGTCTCTAAGTCATGAATGAAATGATGTCTAATATCAATGTACTTATTTCTAGAATGCTTGATAGGATTCCTTGAAATATTAATAGCACTTGTGTTATCACAAGATAGTCTAAGAATATCATGAACAATACTACAATCTTCGAGCATTTACTTCAACCAAAGTAATTGAGTACAATAACTACTAGCAGTAATATATTCGGCCTTGGCAGTAGATAAAGAAATTGAGTCTTTTTTTTTCCTTACTGTGCCAAGATACAAGATTGTTACCAAGGTAAAAACAACCTCCATTGGTGTTCTTTCTATCATCAGAATTACCTACCCATCAGCATCGCTATATCATACAAGACTTGAATTAGTGTCTTTAATATACAAATTCC
Organism: Citrus glauca; assembly: GCA_029633175.1. Classification (NCBI taxonomy): domain Eukaryota; kingdom Viridiplantae; phylum Streptophyta; class Magnoliopsida; order Sapindales; family Rutaceae; genus Citrus; species Citrus glauca. The sequence continues at coordinate 22,972,719 of JAQOOD010000003.1, read as the reverse complement.
ATCATTAATTTTTTTGTTTACAAAACGAATGACACATTTAATCGCATATATATTAGATTCCTTTAGATTTGCTTGGTATCTACCACAAACACTAACACTAGAACAAAAATCCGATCTACTTATAGTTAAATAACGTAAACTACTAATCAAAATGTGTGCAAAGTTGGATCAACACTAGAACCACTACCATATTTTGTTAATCTTAAATTAATGCTCATAGGTGTTCTCATACATTTGGCTGGATCTGGTTTTGCTTTTTCACCAAATTTTTAGGATCTTTACTTTGGAAAATGAAGATACCATTTTCAAGTTGTTTAATTTGTAAGCTCAAAAAATAGGTTAACTCCCTAATCATGCTCATTTCAAATTCGTTCTTCATTTGATCAACAAACTCTTGAACATGTATCAAAGATGCAGAACCAAAAATGATATCATCTACGTAAATTTGAGCAATCAATTCTAGGATGATTTTTAATAAATAAAGTCTTGTTTACTCCTCTCTTGTAGTATTTGTAAATCAAGGATTTGGTTAATCTTTTCCTAGGAGCTTGTTTTAATCTTTATAAATCCTTTTTCAATTTGAAAACTAATTAAGATGATACGGACACTACAACAAATATAGTCTTTGGTAACATTATATTGTAGCATTTTTTTTAAAGAATGTTACCAAATATTAATTTACTGTAATATTTTCTAATATGATGCTACCTTTGTAGTATGAAAGCCGTTACATTTTGGTTTTAATGACACTTGATAATTACTAGTAGCATTTTTGTATATGCTACATATAATATTGCATTATATAGCATCTAGGAAATGCTACAAGATAAGATTAAATAAAATAGCATTTGAAAAATGTTAAGGAATAGTCATAAACGTAATAATATTTTAAAATAGCATTGGTAGCATTTTGATTGATAAAATACAATAGCATTTGAAAATTGCTACCAGACAAAAGGATTGAAGTATTAGACCATCAATGTCTATTGGTGATATGAAAATATGCTAAATAGAATATCAATTAATAATTTAACATTCTAAAAATTCTACAAGACAGTATTAAATATAATATGTGTTAGGCATCCCAACATCTAGTTCTCAACTTGAGTCTCAACAGATGTGGCACTCATCTATTTAATGGCGAATAATTAATTTTATAAGTTATGAAATTCATCATCGAATAAATATGCGATAAATAGTATTGGGTCTCAAGTTGAAACTTAAATACTAAGATTCCTAATATTATTGTCAAATATAATAACATTATTTTTTGTGAGTAAATATAAAAGCATTTTAAAAATGTTATAAAATAGTGAAAATTATAAAAATAAAAAATGGGCTGAAAATTAAGCTAAAGATATGCAAAACGGGTAATTTTAGTAAAAGGCGGGTACTTTATAAAAAAATTAAAAACACCCATTATTTTATTTCACTTTCCGCGATAGATCTCTTTCTAGAAAATTCCCCTCTGCTATCTCTTCTCCACGCCCATTGTTCTCTCCAACTCTAATTCCAACTAAATCTATTAAAACAAAAAGACAAAAATAGAAAAAGACGAAAATGATTGCATGGGCACTTCATGAAAGTTTGCTGATTTGAGAAAGATTACTTGGCTTTTTGGATGATTTAGAAGTGGCATCATTGATTTGGTAAGGATTCTTACTCCGTCAATCGTGCAACTTCAATTTCAGTATTCCCATGATCAAAGCAAATGCACAGCCCCAATCTGGGTGCTTTTTCTTCCATCCACTTGAGTAATTAATGATTAAATTATTTACTATTATATATGGGTCTGATGGTTGAATATTTAAATAGAAAAGTCATGTTATCTTGTTAATTGGTTTCGAATTATTGATAGTTTTATAGTTTATTTTTTTTGTCAATCACTAGCATTCTAGCAATATCTTCAATTAGCTGCGTCAATATAAATTTTTTAACTTATATGTCGTTATTATAGATTGGTTGCTTATGATTTCTTTCTCTTTTGATCAAATTGGTCTTAGGTTTTGATATATTTTATGATTGTCACTATTAACATAATTTTAATTGCAGAATCTCATAATTCTTGTTTGGTATGTGCAGTGTTAGTCTTTAATTGAGGAGTTATCAACTTCATGCCCAATAGACTTACAGCAATGTGCATATCAATTCTAAGGCATGTTTGGTGAAGAAATTTAAAGTCAAAGAACAAAGGTGCAGCCAATACAATTTTCTAGTACTATTTATTTTATTTTAATATGTTTTAAAATTTGTTTACGGCAACATCTTTTAATAATTATTAATTTGTATTGTGACTTTTATGTTTTGTGTTTTAAAACTAATTCTTTCTTTCTGCGTGTTTTATGTTTGTTTGGGTAATGACAGATAGAATATATACGTAAGACTTTAATCATTGATGGCTTTTTTCTACGTTGTATCTAGGTAGTTATAAATAATATCAATTTTAACTGATGAAATGAATCATAAACTGAAAGAGAGCATTATCATATATCATTTAAATTTAAATTGTTTTCGTAGTTCATGATAAATGTTGCTCACACGCGAAGTAATGATTTAAGATATGCTTTCAGATAAATGAATACATGAAGTATGTAAATTAAAATGACTCTCATTGTACATGGTTAATATATTTATATGTATGTAAATTAAAAGTAATTTCCAAGTGGTTAAATGATATATATTTGTGGTACCAAGAGTAGTGGACACATGATGATGAATAAAGATTGGATCCAACTTAACAGGTAATAAAAGATTATTTTTAAGCAAGATAATAAAACTATATAAAAAATACACATTATTACTAATATGTAATTAATACCATGATTTGGTAGAGCTACTAACAAGTATATGCAAGCTGCTTCGAATTTTGTGAATTTGGCTAAAAGAAATGCAGGGAATGTAGATAAGATTTTGTGTCCCTGTAAAGATTGTCGAAATCTAAGTCATCATCTTGTGGAGACTGTTTATGAGCACTTGGTCTTTAAAGGAATGGATCTAACTTACGCAACTTGGTTCCATCATGAGGAGAAACTAAGTATAGATGAAAATCCTAAAGAAGTGGAAATGTCAGACACACATAATTTATATGCAAATGCATATATGGAAAATGAAGATTATGTAACACCTGCACTAGGAAAAGATGAAGACTTCACTCAAAAATTAGAAGATGCAAAAATTCCATTGTATCCAAGTTGTACAAGATGCACAAAATTATCAGCCATTGTAGCTTTGTACAAACATAAAGTTGTAAACAAATGGTCTGACAAGAGTTTTGATGGATTGTTAGAACTGCTGCATGATATGCTACCTATGGATAATGTGCTTCTTAGATCAGTTTACTTAGTGAGAAAATTGTTGAAGACATTTAATTTGGGGTATGAGAAGATACATGCATGTGTAAATGATTGTTGCTTGTTTAGAAGAGAAAATGAGCATAAGGATAGTTGCCCAACCTATGGGCTTTCAAGATGGAAGGTAGATAAACGTACAAGGAAAATTAAAAAAGGTGTATCAGAAAAAGTTTTGAGATACTTTCCTATTATACCAAGGTTTATGAGGATGTTTAGATCTCAAAAAATGGCTGAAGATTTAATATGGCACTCTACCCACAAAAGTGAAGATGGTAAAATGCGACACCCTGTCGATTCTTTAGCATGGGACTTAATTAATGATAAATGGCCTTGTTTTTCATCAGACCCATGAAATCTTAGACTTGGTCTTGCTACTGATGGCTTCAATCCGTTTTCCAATTTAAGCACAATATATAGTTGTTGCCTGTAATGCTTGTTACTTACAACTTGCCACCTTGGTTATGTATGAAGAAGGAAAATATTGTGCTGACTTTGTTAATTCCAGGGCCTAAGCAGCCTGGAAATGACATTGATGTGTATTTACAGCCGCTTATTGAAGATCTATATGAGCTGTGGAATAATGGAGTGCCTATTTTTGATACATTGACAAAGTCAGTTTTCAATTTGAGGGCAATCTTAATGTGGATAGTAAATGATTTTCTAGCCTATGGAAACCTTGCTGGATGTAAAATAAAGGGTAAACTAGCATGTCCGATTTGTGGGAATAAAACACACTCGGTTCGATTGAAGTTTTGTAATAAGCTTGTGTACATGGGTCACAGACGATTTTTGGCACATTCTGATATATTTCGGGGCAAAAAAAAAAAATTGGTTTGATGGATCGGTGGAAGAAGATCCAAGTCCTAGAATCATTACAGGCACCAAAATTTTACAAGAGCTTGAAGGAATTGAAAATCATTGGGGAAAAGGGAACACGAAGAGAAAGAAGTCTAGTGAAGATCAAAAGTGGAAAAAAAGATCAATTTTTTTTTTATTTGCCATATTGGAAGGTATGTGTGTGAGATAAACTACTTGTTTATTAATTTATCGCAATTGACTATAATTATTTACATTACTCTTATGTTACTATGATGAATAAATTTAAGCGAAATTAATTTTTGACATTTAATTTTTAAGAAATCTATAATTGCATTTCTTTTTTTAATATTTTGAAAATACTCCTTTTTTCTCATGCTTTAAGCAATCCCATTGATTAGTTTGCAATTGTAATTAAATTTAAATTGTTATTTTCATATTCCAACTTTAAATAATTTTTTTCCTAATTTTTCAATTATATTTCAAGAATTATTAGTGCGTCACAATTTGGATGTAATGCACGTAGAAAAGAATATTTGCGAGAGTATTCTTTGCACTCTACTAGACATTGGTAGCAAAACAAAAGATGGACTCAATGCTCGCAAAGACTTGGAAGATTGGGACATTCGACATGACTTGCATCCATATGTTGAGGGGATGAGAGCATACCTTCTTGCAGCTCCACATTCATTATCAAAGATTGAGAAAAAAATATTTTGTGAAAGGTTATTCAATATAAAGCTACCTGATGGGTATAGCTCAAATATTGGAATTTGTGTCTCAGTTGAAGAATGTAAGATTACAAATCTCAAATCACATGATTACCATATCTTAATGCAACAATTGTTGCCGGTTGTGATAAGAGGTTTGTTATCTAAGGGACCAAAAAATGCAATATTTCGGATGTGTGCATTTTTCAATAAGATATGTCAACGAGTTGTTGATAGAGAAAATATTTTGGCCCTTAAAGGTGAAGTTTTTGAAACAGTATGCATGTTTGAAAGATTCTTTCCTCTTGCATTCTTTGATATCATGGTACACTTGTCGATTCATTTAGGACGAGAAGTACGATTATGTGGACCCGTTCATTACCGTTGGATGTATGCATTTGAAAGGTAAAAATAGATTTACATACTTTACTTTCAATTATATTTTTTAAAACAATTAATCTATTGTTTTTAAGGGTACATGCAGGTAGATGAAGGAATATAAAGGATATGTTAGAAATCACGGAAGACCTGGAGGTTGTATTGCAGAATGTTATCTTACAGAAGAATGTGTAGCACTCTGTAGTGGTTATATCTAGCAACGAATTGAAGTGAATACTAAAGAGCTCCATAATGATGATTTCTCCAATGGTATACTTCTTGAAGGTCGTCCAATCTTAAGAGGCACACCGATTACTTTAAGTAGTGATATATTGGAAAGTGCACATCATTACGTGTTATTCAATACAGCAGTTGTTGAACCGTACTTAGATTAAGACTTTGATTATTAATTTTAATATTATTATTTTAGCTTTTATTTTGTTTGAGTTACTAACTTGTTTACTTTTAAAATAGGATGCATCTGGAGGAGTTAAAGCAATCAAATAAATGTCTTGCAAAAAATTCTAATTTACTTTGGAAGAGACACGTACAGACATTTTGAACATGGTTGAAGCAAAAGGTAATATTGCATTTAATTTTAATTATCTAATACTTAATAATAACATATTAATATTAGAACTTCTTTGTTGCAGCTGTACAGATTTAATTTTAAATATAAATAACTTATTTCTTACAATTGTACAGATTGAATTCCATACTTGTATAAATAAGGACTTTGAAACATTAAAGTGGCTTGCATATGGTCCCAGAATCAATGCAAAAGGTTATTCTGGATATATTATTAATGGCCAAAGATTCCATATAAGAGAAATTGAAAAGGCAACACAAGATAGTGGGGTTTCAATAGAAGCTACAACTGTATACAGAGCAAGTGTGAAAGATAATGCACAAGTTGTGGATGTAGTTGCGTATTATGGAGTTATAACAGATATAATTTTGTTAGATTACCATAACTTTCAGATTCCATTATTTAAGTGTGATTGGGTGAACAAAAGACATGGTGTTAAGGTTGATGATGGCTTTACGCTTGTTAATCTACATCAAGGGCAAAGTCAGTACGAGAAATAGCCTTTTATCCTTGCATCACAAGCAAAACAAGTATTTTACTCTAGAGATAGTAATTCTTCTAATTGGTATGTTTTGCTAAAGGCACTACTAAGAGGTTACTATGAGCTGGAGATGTATGATGAGAAAGAGGATACAACCTGCATGCTTGAAAATATGCTTGATAAGAACATTAAAGATGATAATGAAGGAGCGACTTATAGGCGGATTGACTGTGAGGACATTTTGGTTTGATTTATGTAACTACTTTTTGTTTTGGAGTGGTTAATATATATATGAACTATTATTTTTTTGGTTTGGTGTGATTTATGTATTTCTAGTTGTAATAATGCTGCTTGTTGGTAAGAATTCATTTTCTCTTAAGTTTATTTTATTTGATTTTTTTAAAGAGATTTGATTACAGATTTTTTATATTAATTAAATTTTTGTCCAATTAACAGGTCATTTTGAAGATTGATTGATAACAATGAATGAGATGCATGAGGAAGGCTTACATTCGCCCGCATTCAAATCAAAAAATAAAAGGGGTCCTACCAAATTGAAGAACATTGATGTGGATGGTGATAAAGTGGAGGTTATATTTAATAGCAAAGGTCAACCGATTGGTGAGGGATCTATCTCATTATCATCTTTTTTGGGACCTCATGTAGGGGAGCATGTACCATATACAATTTCAGATTGGAGGAAACTTCCTTTGAATTTGAAAGAAGTGTTATAGGAATGTATTAAGGTATGTAGCTATATTGTAATTTAAGTATATATCATTTGGATGAAAATACATAATTGCATGGAAATTAAAATTATTTTGTATTTTTAATTAAATATACATTACAGAAGAGGTACAAATTAGATGGACAATGGCAAAGAGCTTATGTGTTCCAGGAGATGGCTGGGCTTTGGAGGGCTTCAAAATCAAGGCTAGTTCATTAGATATTGCAGGCAAAAAATGAACAAGAAAGAATGAAGTTAATACCTGATAACATCTTATCAATAAACGAATGGAAAAGTTTTGTGAAAGAAAAAACAAGTGAAAATTTTAAAGTAAGTGTACTACTATATTAAGTTATGTAATTATGGTTGTAACTATGTTACTGAACAAAGTTTATATTAACTGTGCAGAAAAGAAGTGAAGGATTTAAAAAGATTAGGAAGAAACAAATCCCACAAACAACAGGTCGTAGGGAACTCGCTAGAATGATAGAAGATATGGTAAAAAAATATTTCTTTTATAATAGAATTTAGTTGAGCAATCATTTCTAAACTATTTTCTGTTGTAGAAAAAAAGTAGTGGAAAAACTGAAGTGCCTAGAGTTGATGTATGGATATGAGCACATACAAAAAAAAGACGGTCAACCCGTGAACATTCAAGCTAGAGAGACTATTGTAAGAATATCCATTTATTCAATTGATATGCTTGTTTTTATCATCTGTTCTTGATGAATATTACTTTTAAATAAATTTTGAGGATAAATTAAAAGAAACTTTGCAAGATCCATGACGACATTCTTCAAATAATCTAAGAGATGATGCTCTCTCATAATTACTTGGGCCTGACAATTCTCATTTAAGAGCTATCGGCAAAGGAGTCACCATTTCAAAATTGGCCATACTATCACAAAAGGACAGCATAATAGCTAAGTTGACAGAAGAACATGATGAAATTAAAAAAGAAAATGCTCAAATGAAACAAGAACAAGATGAAATGAAGAAAACATTGTCGGATATGCGAAGTTTAGTTGAAGAGTTACAAAAAAGGCAGGCATGTATTATGTTTTACTCACTTTTATGTAGTTGTTATAATATTTAGTTACTAATTTTTTATTTTTCATTTTAGAGTCATTTTCATGAAATCGAAGCAAATGGGAATCCTCCGAAAACACCTTTGACTTCTCCAATGGTAAGAACATTATTTACATTTTTAAGTTATAGTGAAAGGATGAAAAATAAAATGCTGAAGGCTTATTACTAATATTTTTTTCTTAATTAAATTGTTCTTGTGTTGTTGTTAAAGAGTGTGAAGGCAATCCCGAACATTACTAAGTGTAAAATGCTTGATTTAGAGGGGTCTGATACAGTTGTGGCTGAAGGGCGTTGGTCGTCAAGTGATCCAAATGCACTTGTTCATCACATTCCTCTTGGTTCTAACGCTATAAGAGTTTGGGTGGATATAGCTAGGCAGCCGCTAAAGTTTTTATGGAAAGTTACACCTTATATGACAACAATTGAAGAATCTGTTAGGAGTACAATTGCATGCCAGCTGATAGAGTTATCTTGTTTGCTGCCAACTAACTTTTCTAGTCCATCTATTTAGGTATTCTTTTATGTCCTTTTCTTTTTTCCAATGACCTCCTATTTTTAAGTTTGCTTGCAAATATGATATAGTTTACCACTACAAGAAAGTAATTTTACATTTTTCTACTTTGAGAAGGTTCTGATTTTATATATTTTTGTATGCAAAATTATCCTTTTTATGTTATCTTCTTGTTCAATTTTTCCTAGAGTGGTTATTTTGAAAAGTAGTTGTTTTGTTCATTTTTATCAGGAGCCATACACCAAGGTTTCACTATTGCAATATGTGTTTGAAATGTTAATCTTGATGGGTTGTGATTTGGCTTATTGGTTATCATTATGTTATTTCATTTTTTCTTGATAAATGAAAAATAAAATATTTTCCTCTTATGATACAAATATTCAAATTCATTGCTTTGAATTTTCAATATTGTTATTTTTTTTGTATTTATTCATGAGTCATTATTTTATTTGTCATTCTTAAAGCATCATTATTAATTCTTTTCATTATCATAATGTAACTATGCTTTTGGTTTAATTTCATGATGCAGGTTGTAAAAATTTAAGTATATTTTGTAAAGAATAGAAAGCAAGTTGTGGATGTTATGGGTAACATAACGGGTAAAAAACTGCAAGTATGACATGAACATACTTAATTTTTTGTGCAAGCCTCTTTGTACATTTTGATGTACATGATCATGTGATTTTGGATGCTTATATATAGTTACAGTGATGAAATATATGGTATCTAAATTTTTTTCATGAAAGGAATAATAGATTACATGTCAAATGGTTTGGCATTGGAGATTTAAAATTATATTTAGTGAATAATATTTTGATACGAATTTATCAACTAAATTGATGATATTAAACAACCATTAAAAAAATACTTTTTTGTTAATCAACATTCATAACTTTTTACAAATGCTACTGTATAAAGATTTAAAATCTTCCATAGCATTTACTAACAGCTACATTATATATATATATATATATATATTAATTTTGTACTAGTTGTAACAGTATCGAAATGTTATAATTATTAGTAAAATTGCATTATCAAAGTGCTATCAAAGACAAGTGGTAGCATTAGTAAATGGTTCAGTAGCATTTTTTTAATGTTATAAATGTAATTTAGTAGCATTGCATAAATGCTACACATTGCACAATGATAGCATTTGCACGAAGTTGTAAAATAAGATTTGCTAACCATTTTTAAATGCTATATATATGAATTGTTAGCATTCGATAGATGCTATTAAATAGTGAAACTTTTAGTTACATGGGCAAACTTAGTGTTGCCTAAAATGCTACCGATCACCTTTGGTAGCATTTTTTAGATGCCATTATATATCCTTTTTGTTGTAATGGGATCTTCAAAACCTTTGGGGTATTCAACACAAACTTTTCCATTCAAAATTTTATTCGAGAATGCACTCTTAACATCCATTTGAAATTATTTAAAGCATATTAAACAAACTACAACAAGTAATAGCCTAATAGACTCTAGTTTAGCCACAAGAATAAAGATTTCATTAAAATCAACACTTTCAATTTGTGTATAACCTTGTGCTATTGACCTAGCCTTATTTCTCACTATGTTACAAAATTCATTTGTTTTATTCCTAAAATACATTTTGTACCAATAACATGAATGTGATTTAGTCTAAGAACTAATGTCCAAACATCTTTACGCTCAAATTGTTCAAGTTCTTTTTGCATATCTTAAGCCAAAATTCATCCAATAAAGCTTCCTTTTCATTTTTTGATTCAATTAATGGGATGAAACAATAAAGTCAAGCAAGATTTGTACACAATTTTCTAGTGACTATGGAACTTTCTGGACTATCAACAATAAGATATGATGGGTGGTTCTTTACAACTCTTGAAGATGGTCCTTTCTTGACTTGATCATGAACATCAATTTTTATCTGAGGTTTTATATTTTGTCCTTATTATTTTCTTGAGACTACTGGGAAGAATTATCATTTTTCAAATCAATCATTTGACTTCGATCTTTGGAGTTCGATTGATTGGGTTCGTGTTTTGTAAGAGTTTGGCCATTTGTTGTATTACCATTTAAATTAAACTTTTCTTTAGTCTCAATGTACTTGATATTTTTTTCTTCAATGAAAAATTCTATAAAAATCTTTAAAATCATCAATAACTACATTCACATATTCCATAATAATTTGAGTCCTCATATTCTAAACACAAAAAGCTTTACTATTAGTATAATAACCAAGAAAAACACCCTCATATCTTTTTGAGTCAAACTTAGTCAAGTATTTACGATCTTTCCAGATATAACATGTATTACCAAAGATGTGAAAATAACTTAGATTAAGTCTCTTATCTTTCCACGATTCATAAAAAGTTTTCTTAGTGCCTAGATGCAAGTTCTTATAGTTAATGACATGTAACGTTAAAGAGAGTAAAGGGACCAAAGACTGATCTTGATGGTTCAACTTTTGTAGCTCGTGGTAATAAGCAACAAGGAGATAGACGAGGAGGCAAACAAAGGTCATAGTGTGATTGTTCAAAATCGTGGCATACATGAGAAAGCTGTTGGAAACTCCATAGAAAACCTGCAAATTGGAAAAAGAAATCAGGTGGTGATGCTTTCTAGGCTAGCACCACTGATCTAGAGCAGTAGTCATCCTCAGAATCTCTTCTTTTTACTGAGGAACAAATGAAGCACCTATACAAGATGTTTCAATCCCAATCCATAAGAAATTCTAGTTCATCTTGTTCTTTAGCCCAATCAGGTAATTTTTTCACAACAGCTTTTAATTGTATCAATCTAAACACGTCTTAGATATTAGATACTGGAGCAATTGATCATATGACTGCGTCCTCACAGTTGTCTTTTTCTTATTCACCTTGTGCAGAAAATCAAAAGGTTAAAATAATAGTTGGTTCCTTAGCAACTGTTGCAGGGAAAAGAAAAATTCTTATTTTTCCTCTTTTTACTTTAAAAGGTGTTCATGTCCACATTTATCCTATAATCTTTTGTCTGTCAGTAAATTAACTTGTGATCATAACTGTTAAATGAAATTTTGGTCTTCTTATTGTAAGTTTCAGGATTTAACCTCGGGGAAAATGATTGGGGATGTTAGGTAAGACAGTGGCCTCTACTTCTTTAATAATGGTTCAAACTTTGGAAGGCAAGAGCGGTAGACTTGTTATGGCATTGAGATTATGTTATGGCATTTTCGATTATGACATCCAAATTTTTAATATTTAAAGAAGTTATTACCCAAATTATTCATGAATAAAAATGCTTCTATTTTTTTATGTGAATATTTTGAATTAGCCAAATATCATCGTGCTATTTTTCCACCACAACCATACAAAAAATCAAAAACATTTACTATGATTCACAATGATGTATGCGATCCTTCTAGAGTGACAACTTTTCTGAAAAATGCTGGTTTATTACATTTATTGTTGATTATACTAGATTTCCTTAGATATTTTTACTAAAAGATAAAACGATGCTGAAAGTGTGTTAAAAATTTTTATACTATGGTACAAACATAATTTCAGACTTAGATTAAAATTTTTTGAAATGCTAATGGGTAATAGTTTTTTTAATCATGTGTTAGGGATTTTTTTTATATGAAAGGAATTATACATCAAAGTTTTTGTAGCAATACTCCTTAACAAAATGGAGTGGCTGAAAGGAAGAATAAGCATCTCCTCGAAGTTGTGAGGGCCTTGAGCTTTACAACTAAAGTTCCAAAGTATCTTTGAGGATAAGTTGTTTTGATAGCCGCATTTTTTATAAATAGAATGCCTACAAGAGCTTTGGGGTTTAATACACCAATAAATCTTTTCAATGAATGTTTTCCAGTTTCAAGGTTAATAGCAAGTACTCTCTTAAAATTTGTTGACAGTGTTGCTTTTCTTAGTGACCATGACTCTAGAAGAACAAAACTTGATCCAAAGGCACATAAAAGTATTTTTGTAGTCTATCCTACAAATAAAAAAGGTTATAAATGCTTTGATCCTATTTGAAAAAAATGTTTATTTCTATGGACATTACTTTCTTTGAAGGAAAATCATGCTATTACAATTTTCATTTTGAGGGGGAGAAAACACAATAGTGAAATTTATATGTTTTTAAATGATTCTAACTTAGCCATTGAATTTGATTGTATTAATAATGATGTTTTGCCATAAGAAAATGAGAAAGGGAATACAAATTAATTAACTGTTGAAAATTTTAGACAACTTTCGTTAACACCATAATAAAACCAAAATGGTAGAATGTCAACGATGTGTATGAAGCGGTATAAAGGTCCTGTGTATTCAAAAGAATACCTAGAACAAAAAAAAAGAGGAAAATTATCCTATAGCATCACCAAGAATCTGATCCGAGGTTGGATAATGAAAATCCTAACAAGAATCTTCTAAGTAATTATAAGCTAAATTCCTTAAATCTAGATGATCTTCTTATTGCTCTTAAAAATGTTAGGTCCGGTACTAATCATCATTTGTCCATCTTTATTTCTTGTAACAATGTGGCCCCCCTCCTTGTTAGTAATATGCCCTAAAGGCCAATCGAATGGTGATTTGATTGTTTAGGGAATGATTGTATTTGAATAACATTTTAATATTTATTCAATGGTAAAGTTATCAATATTCATATATTAATATAATGAATATAGTCCAAGAAGTAAAATAGTTAAGGATCACATTATCGAGTATGTCGAGAATATGAAACGTGTATCCTTTGTACTATACTTCTAAAATAGTTCCTAGTGGTGAATTTATGATTGGACATTATAAATTCCTATAAACACTAGTATGTGTTATGACTCCTTATGGTATGTGCTACTAAAATGGATGGTGAGTTTCATATCATTGACATGAGATGTCAAGTCAAACACATAGGTACTTGTTAAAAGAACAAGTTTACTGAACTTGACCGAATATAGTAAGCCATATGGTCGTGAGTGTTAATGGCTTATTATACATTGTAACAGACACTATGTTTAGTAATGGTCTTTAGACCTGAGACATAACAGATGTCTTATACATAGACATCTCTGATATGTGAATGCATAACGATTGATTCCTAATCACGGAAGAGATCTAGCAATAGCTGTCATGGTTGGCTATGTATGAAGACAAGTTGATGGCCAATATGGAATTCATCACTTTGTAATATACAAAAAGGATGTCCCTATAAGATAATATGAATTGGCATGAGAAATCCTTGGCCAAGGTGAAATATATTTGAAGGAGTTCAAATTATATTATCATGCCAAGTTCATTTATATTTATTTGAGATAAAGCACAACTGCTTAACATAATAAACCATAAGCTGTGCTTTTCTCTGGACATGGATGATGAAGAGACCAAGACATAGAGATACAATGGAATAGGTTCTATAGATCCAAAAATTCTTGTTATTTGGATAGTCGTGATATACTACTAGGTGTCACTCATGACTTGTAGAAACCTTATGATCAATATTGATAAAGCGTATTACCAAAGCATCTTAAGGTCATTAGAAAGGTTCTAATTGATGACTAAAGAGTTTAGCATCATTTAATGAATAAAGAGTTATCATTAAAATAGTTCTACTACCTTATAACTAAGAACCTAAAAGGTCACACACAATATAGAAATGAAAAAGGAGTTACTAGAAAATGAGAAGTTAAATTTCCTATTTTTAGGAAAATCAATATTTATATTATAATTCATTGAGAATGAATATAAATATAAATATATCTTAAATATGATTTAAGATAGAAATTTAGATGTTCCATAAATAGTTTAAGGAACAAAATAAATTTCATAAATCCTCAATTAAACATTATGGAATGTCGAGCACGTAAAATGACCATTTTGGACATGTTCGGGTTCATATACGATTATAGACTTCTAGACCATTTTTGGGTTTAGAATTATGGGCTTTTATTGGATCCAATATGGATTAAAAGAAAGCATTAGAACATGTCACAAGAGAAGCCCACAATTAACCATTTGATGTGATCAAAATGGGGTTAAATAATTAATTCCGAAATTAATTAATATTAGTTATTTATTTATTTAATTAAATAGTTTATTGAAGTGATGAGATCAATTCCAAAGTATGTAGACTTAAAAGATCGTTACATGGTCTTAAACAATCACCTGGAGCTCAGTTTGAGAGGTTTACAAGTTTGTGAAGAGTCAAGGCTATAGTCAAGGATAGGTGAATCATACTCCATTTATAAAAATCTCTACCAAAGACAAGCTCTCAATTTTGATCATTTATGTAGATGATATAATTCTAACAAGAGATGATATAGAAGAAATGAGCATATTAAAGTAGGATTTAGTCAAGGAGTATAAAATAAACGATTTAGAGCAATTGAGATATTTCTTGGGAATGGAAATTGCGAGATCAAAGAAAGGTATAATGGTGTCATAAAGAAAGTATACCTTGGATCTCTTGAAAGAAACTGGTATGAGTGGGTGTAAGCCAGTTGATACTCCAATAGACATAAATATGAAGCCTGGAGAAGTGAAAGGAGGAGTTCATATGGATGCTGGCAAATATCAAAGGTTAGTTGGGAAGTTGATTTATGTATCTCATACTTGACCTGATATAGCTTTTGAAGTTGTATTTCGAATTCTTTGTTATTTGAAAGCAACTGATGCAGATTGGGTAGGTTTGATCAATGATAGAAGATCAACATCTGGATACTGTACTTTTTTATTGGGTAATCTACTTACTTAGAGGAGCAAAAAGAAAAAGGTTGTTAGTAGAAGCAGCGTAGAAATTGAATTTCGTTCGATGGCCCAAGCAATGTGTGAAGTACTTTCGTTAAAATGGGTTTAAAAAAACTCAAATTGTCATTTAATCTCCCAATGACGTTCTACTATGATAACAAATAGGCTATTAGTATAGCTCATAATCTGGTGTTACATGATAAAGTAAATCATGCTAAGATTAATAGACATTTTATAAAAAAGAAGCTTGACAAAGGGATAATTTGTACTCCTTTTGTTCCCACTATGAAACGACTTGTAGATATCTTCACTAAGAGCTTAATTAGACAACCATTTGAACTTCAAGTTAGCAAGTTGGGTATGATTGATATCTTTGCGCCAACTTGAAGGGGAGTGTCAATAATTTAAGGATTCTTAGCTATTTTCTAGCCATTTAAATAAAATAGGAAAATACCATAAATTAGGAAAGTAGATAAATTCTGATTTTATGATCTTAAAATTAGTCTAAACTTACTATCTAGGTTTTCTATTTATTTCTATTGATCAATGTCTTTGAATAAGAGAAAGAATTTTATATCTTTGTATCTCTGTTTACTTTTTTCTTTTTGTTATACTAAGTACTTTTAATAACATGTTTAATCTTCTTAATTGTTTCTCCACAGATATGATTGAATGATTTATCCTTGTCATGCATCATGCAAGTGAACAAGCTCTTATATATGTTTATTTGGATGAATGATTGATCTTTATTGCCATACGATTGAGAATGAATGGTTAACTACTTTTTCATTATGATTTATTGATTGTAGTTTACCATCGCTTATGACTTATAGCATTTAAACTTTAGAGTGTAGCTTTAAATGCTGGGGCTAATCTTGTTTCAGCTGACTTATATTGATAACTACTCAAGAGCCGTGAATATGAACAAATCGCCAATATAGAGGTACCTTAATAAGGTTACTTATCTAGGGGATTGAGAACTCCTCTCACATAAAATCTATATGCAGCTCAGATATTAATTACCAGAGCTAGTTAAGTGTAGCTTAGCTATCATCACCAGAGCTGAGTGCAGCTCAATATTGAAATCACCAGAGCTGAATATGTTAACATTAATATTTCCATAACATTGTTTTTTATGATAACAAACTGTATTAACAAAGTTGGAGTCTTTAAATGATCAATTTTTAGACTGTATGAAGTTTTTTAGACATGAATAAGATTCTAGAAATAAATGGATAACTTTTAATCCTAAGTTGGCAAATTGTTTTCTAAAGGAATTTTTATAGTTTTTATTTTGAAAGATAATGGTGAACCATTTATTGGAAAATAGTTAACCGATAAATTCTAGAGAGAAATTAGTTTCCAAACGGTAAACTGTTTAGCACAAACGGCTAGCCGATAAATATCTTAAATGTCTTTGGAATTAAAAAGCAAACCGAAAACTCCAAACCATAAGCTAATTATTCAAAATTCTACATAACGATAACTTGCACAAAGTCAAAACAGTGATCCGATAATAGTAGACGGGGTCTGATTATGCTTAGAAAGTCAACAATGACTAGTTTTCTGCTTCAACTATGAAAAGACTCAATCAAATTCAAATCATAACGATTCTACAATCATCATTGAGCTTGTTATTGTGCAACCAATCTCTCTTGTTCTTAAAATTTGTTAGTTTTTCATTAAATCACATTCTGAGCTTTCATTTGTAAATAAATATATTGTGTGGACAAAAATTTGTGTAATTTTCATTTTTAACATCGAATTGAGTATTTGAAAGTGTGGGAAACATTTCGGTTAAAAGGTTTGGGATAATCTTTGATTGTAAAAGTTGATTGACATCTTAGAACACAATTATAAAGATTTTGAAGCCTTATAGTGTAAGGCTTGATTAGTGGAATCCTCAAGCTCGATGAGCTTGGAGGTATGGACGTAGGTGGGTTTGTTATTTTCTTTTTTCCTTACCTCAATTGTAAAAATCTCATGTTCGATTCTCTTTCCCTTACCTCTTCATATTTTGATTGTTATGATTTATTTTTTACTTGTATAAGTTTATTTGATATTTGTATTGAACTTTGTTTTGATTTTTCTATAATTTTTAGAAATAAAATTCACCCCTTCTTAGGTTGCTTAGCTAGTATTTCATTTTATATCAGAGCAAGGTTCTCTTATTTGGATTTAATCGTCTATAATAAAACATCCATGATAATTCAAAATGATTCCACCTTTAGGGAAGGCCAATCCACTATTAGACCACAATTCTTTGATGGAAATGACTACGCTTATTAGAAAACGAGGATGAGAATTTACTTGTAAGCACTAGATTATGATATTTAGAAAGTTGCTTGTGATGGTCCATTCATGTCCATGACTAAAAATAAAGTAGGAGAAGATATTCCAAAACCTTCAGGTAAATGAAATGATTTGGAAAAAAAGAAAAGTTTCTCTTAATTCCAAAGTCATTAATGCTTTATTTTGTGCTTTAGATAAAAATGAATTTAATAGAATTTTAGGTTGCTCTAATGCTTATGAAATTTAGAGGAAGTTGGAAGTTGTTTATGAAGGAATAAACAAGTTAAAGAGTATAAAATTAGTACATACACTAGGCAATATAAATTATTCTAAATATGAAAAAATGAGAGCGTACATTCAATGTATACTGGATTTATCGTAAACATTCTAGGAGCTCTAGGAAAGACCTTTTTCAAATAGTGAGAAGGTAGAAAAAATCATTAAGTCCTAGCCAAAAGAATAGAGACCGAAAAGAACTGCCATTAAGGAAGACAGGGATTTAAATACTTTAACTATTGATCATTTAATTGGCTCACTTATTTCTTATAAAGAAGATTTGGCAGCTAAAAGAGGTGACGAAGTTAAAAAGAAGACAAACATTGTCTTCAAAGCTTCAAGATCGGAAAGCGACGAAGAAAGCAAAATTGAAGATGAAGATATGGTTATGATAGCTAGAAAATTCAGTAAGTTATTTGCATAATTTTATTTGATATTTGTATTGAGTTTTGTTTTAATTTCTCCATAACTTTTATAAACCCAATTCACCAGAGCTAGCTGAGTGCAACTGCTATCATCGCTAGAGCTAGCTGAGTGTAGCTCAACTATCATCACTACGGCTATGTATTACTCATATACGAAATGAACAAACCTGAAAAAGAGCTGAGCTGCAAAATCTAGAATACTTAAGAAGTTCGTTAGTGATCAAAGGAGTGATTTAATAGTAAGTTTCCACGAGTCCCTCATATAAAATTTTTTCTTTGAGTTTCTTGTGCTTCAGTTCTTTCACCACAAGAAACTAAGGCATCTTGCCCGAGGGGGAAATATAGGTACTAACGTAGGCCAATAACTTAGTGACACTTGGTAAGAAAAATTATTCCAGTGAAGTCAACTTATTTTGACCAATTGGCAGTATAGCTCACAGGAGCTTAGGAGATAAGCTCCCAAAAGAAAAGGAAGCCTTGGAATTGTACACAATATCAAAAGGTATTATCAAAACCCAGAGTTTTGTGGTTAAGGGCCGCACATAAACAGTGTATGCTATTGATAAAAGTATCTTCCTTTTAGGTAGGACTAAAAAGCCAATAGGAATAAGAATTCTTTAAGCAAAATAATAGAAGGAGACTACGTCAGCTGTCCTTTGATATCTCTAGAAAGTTATAGAACCATACGCCACATTATAAATATTGGAGGCAAAAGGCAAGCTCGAGGTTTCCTTGCCTCCCAAGCTCATGGATGTCACAAGGTAAATTACTCTAATAGCCTCACCCTAGGCAACCTCGCCATTAAATAAGTGCCACATGTCTAAAATTATTGTAATACACTTAGGAATACTCCTACATAAGCTTCACATGTTCAAATTTGAGCGGGCTCTCTCTATTGCTAGCTCTATCTCTCTCTTTTTGTTCTATGCAACCCTAGGCCCTTTTTTTCAGATATGATTTTTTGAAAGGCTGCTTCAACTTCTTCTCCCCCTATTTTTATACCTTTATAAAAGATCTTGAGCACCTCATCTTTCAAATAACTCCTCAATTATTCTTCTTTTAGAAAACTCTCTAACCTCTATAGACCTATATTTCCTTCATTTTAATATCCACCATAAACAACCTATATTAAGGTTTTGTTGATATTGTGGAGCAAATCATGTAGTAGTTCATTTATAGAGTAGATTGGAGATGAGCTACTCCCATGGATATAGGCCAAAGTGTTAAACCACATAAAATTTTTAATTCTCTTTTGTTTATGTTATTTTTTGCTTATTATGATCATTTTGAAAATTAGATCATATTTCATATATGAGTGCACGTGAGTTATCTTACAAGCTTTATAATATTAATCGAATAAACTTTTTAGAACTATCCTCGAAGCTCCCTTAAACTTCTCATATCAACTCTCTCAGCTAAATCCCATGAGCTCTATAGAGCTTGTTGAGTGTTAGAAAATGCATATTTATAAAGGAGAAAACCGTCATTTTACATTTCAAGTCTTACTAACAATCCTTGTTTTTATGTGTTTTAGCTTTTTGTAATTTAATTATGTGTGTTTTATTTTAATTAAGTATTTTATGTATTTAAGGGGCATCATAGTCATTTCACAATAAACTAGAGATCAAACGGACATCATTTTTTAAATTAGGAGGGTCGAAAACCTTAGGAGGAGCATAAAAGGAAAAATGACATTGTTCACATACACGGTATTATTCACATGTACGGTACTGTCTACATTATTGTTCACGACACTATTCACATAGACGGATCGATCACGTGGCATTGACCGATGATGTGCCATTGACTGACAAGGTGTCAAGATCCTGTTGGACTAAAATTCTTATGCACTGTTGATCGATGATGTGGCAGCATATTAGTGAACCCAAAAACGCGTGTACGATACATGCAACACATGAGATTATTTTCAACCAAGCTGCGTTACTATGCAAACCACGTTATTGTTCATGCATACTGTTGACTGTACTGTTGACTGATGACTTGACACAATCCTGATCGTCCAAACTATTTTTAATCCGATGACCATAATTTACTCGATCTATCTATAAAAAGGGGGCCTCCCCCCTAATTTGCCACCTCTGAATCCATTTTTGGACTCTATTTTCTGTAATTCCTTCTCCATCATGTATTTTCTACGTATTTTAATAAATTTCCATTTTGCCCCTAGTTCAACTATGAGTGGCTAATTTTCTTTCAAGCTTGGGTTGAAGGTGAAGTCTCAACATGTGTCATGGGCTTAATTTGGTAAATTTATTTTCTCTCCCCCTCTAGTTTTTATGGATGTTTTGACTTTTCATTGACAAATAATAATAATCTTGTCTAGTACTGCCCTGGTTTTACCGGCTCCCTAGTATAAGATTATTATTATTTGGCACGATAAGTGCTTAGCACCATATTTATTAGAGCGTGGTTCATGAGGTGTGGATTCCCCTCACACGATTTATTTGGCATTAATAAGGATTATTTAAGCCATGATGCATGTTAATATGGATCCAGATACCCAAATACGTTATTTTAATAGAATTCTCTTTAATTTATTCTTGCCCTTTCAATTCCAATTTTAGAATTTATTCTCGCCCTTTTAATTTAAGTTTTGACATATTCCAAACCGTTTCCACCACAAATCCAATGACCCATTTACAAAATTAATTCTACACATTAAAATCCACCTCCTCGTGGGATCGATACTCGTTACCATTGATCTATACTACAATAGATTCGCGCATTTGCGAGTTCAATAAAATTTGCACAACAAGTTTTTGGCGCCATTGCCGGGGAGGTAAGTAATTTTAATTCATAGAATTAATTTTTGTGAATATTTCAATTCAATTGTTTTCTTGAATTTTTTTTTAAAAAAGAGTAAACCTACATTTAGAGGTTAGTATTTCTTTTTCTCTTCTCTTACAATTCTGTAATTTAATTTTCAAGTTTTTTTTATTTCTTCTTTGTGATTTTTATTTATCTTATTAATTTATTTTTAGTTAATTTATTTTCACGTATTTTTTTGTGTATTTTTATAGTAAGGTTGTAATAGCGCTATAAGGTTAATATCATAATTTCTCCCTCTTATTTATTTTTATTTGTTCTCATCTTTATTTTTATTTTATTTTATTTGTTTTGCATGCATGGTCGTAGGTCATTATTACCTAATCTTGAACCCATAGACATTGAACTTGAGAAAACACTTCGCATACACAAACAAATTAAAAATAAAATGGATTTGCAACCACAGGAGAGGCCATTTAAGGATTACTACAGTCCTTTAGCTAATTTGAGCACATCATGCATAATATACCCAAATGTAGCTGCTAGGAGTTTTGAACTAAAACCTAGTGTGCTAAATTGTCTCCCTACATTCTATGGCTTAGAAAATGAGGACCTATATAACCATCTGAATGATTTTCATGCTATTTGCCAAACCTTTAAATACGAGAAATTTTCAGGTGATGATGTTAAACTCAGATTATTTCAATTTTCTTTAAAGGATAGAGCTCGTTTATAGCTTAATACATTGCCTGCTAATAGCATTTCATCATGGGAACAAATGGTAACAAAATTTTTAAATAAATATTTCCCAGTACATAAAACCAATGCTATTCGCAGCAAAATCTCAGAGTTTACCTAGAGAGATGATGAACAGTTTTTCAAAACATGGGAGCGATTTAATGGGCTACTCTTGAAGTGTCTACATCGTGGGTACGAGAAATGACACCAATGCTAATACTTTTTGGAGGGATTATTGCCGAATGTGCAAGAATAGCTAATGTCGACCAATGAAGGAGAACTAATGTCAAAAAGTGCATAAAAGATTTAGGAATTCTTCCAGCGACAAGCGGATAATTCCCAACAACGGAGTCGATCACTCAGGAATACTAGAAGAATTAAGGGAGTGAATGAGGTTCACATTGGCGAGTCAAGTTCAGAAATCAAGGAAGTCAAGGAGATGGTTGAAAGTCTCGCTCGACAAATAATATCGTTATCGACTGTTAAATCAACAGAGCCACATGACCATGACTCATACTCAGATCAAGTCAATGTCATAAGAGTAATGAGAAAACCATCAAATTACAACCCATACTCCAACACATATAACCCTGGATGGAGAGACTACCCCAATTATTCATGGTCTCAAGGATTCAAACAGAACAGACCAGCAGCTCCAGTTCCACCAATACAACCAATTCCTCAAAATCCTCAAGCCTCTCAGCCCCTATTTAGACAATACAATCAAAATCAGAACTACTCTCAACCCAGACCATAGGAGGATTCATTACAGAATCTCAAGAATCTTACTCACTCCAAAATTGAGCAAAAGAACTGCATCATTGATGGACTACGAAATGAGTTGAGAGCGGGCTTCAACTCGCAAGCCCAATCAGTTTCAAGCCTCGAGAAGATTGTGGGACACCTTGCTTCTTCAGTTCAAACCTTGGCAATGACTGTTGAGAAAGGTAAATTTCTAAGTCAACCAGTATCTAACCCTAAAGGAGTGCATGAAGTAAATACCAGTTCACCACAGCAGCATGGAGAGGTCAAAACCGTCATGACCTTGTTAAAAGGAAACGAAGTCGACAACAAAGTGGAGATGTCGGTGACAAAAGAAAATCAAATTGTACCTATGAATGTTGAGGACTCATCACCGGAGGAGAAAGAAGAAACCAACTCACGAGAATATGTTCCTAAAGCTCTATTTCCTCAGAGGTTAGCTAAAGGAAAGAAGGGAAAATCTACAGGTGAGATTCTCAAAATCTTCAAACATGTAAGTGTTAACATCTCATAACTTGATGCTATTAAACAAGTTCCATCTTATGCTAAGTTTCTTAAAGACATTTGTACTAAAAAGAGAAAAATGCATGTTCAAAAGAAGACATTTTTAACAGAAAATGTTAATTCTATACTCCAACATAAAATTCCTTTAAAATGTAAAGACCCAGGCTCCCCTACTATCTCATGTAGTATAGGGAACCACACAATTGAGAATGCTTTGTTGGATTTAGGAGCTAGTGTAAATCTGTTGCCTTATTCAGTTTTCGTGAAACTTGGACTTAGAGAATTACACCAAGCTCCAGTGGTGTTGCAGCTTGCAGATCAGTCCACAAAAATACCTCGTGGTATTGTGGAGGACGTGCTTATCTAGGTAGACAAGTTTTATTTTTTTGTTGATTTCATTGTATTTGACACTCAACCAATACAGGATTCAAGGAAGCACATCCCCATTAATCTAGGCCGACCTTTCTTGGCAACTGCGAATGCTCACATTTAATGCAGGACTGGAAATATGCAGTTGTCCTTCGAAAATATGAAGCTGAACATCTTCAACAATGCCAAACAACCTCACAATACAGATGATAGAATTGTTGATGTGGATTTAATTGAAGCATTAGTTGATAACACTTTTAATGCAAACCTTAGTGATGATCCTTTACAAACGTGTTTAACTCACTTTGGTTTGGATTTTGATATTGACAGATCGCTCGATGAGGTCAATGCCCTACTTGACTCAGCACCATCCATGGACAATAATAAATAGAAGTCAAGAGTTGAACAACTAGCACCATCAGAGAAGAAACTCATCCCATCATCAGAATCACCACCGAAACTCGAGCTCAAACCATTGCCTAATACTTGGAATATGCATTTTTAGGGAAAGAAAGTACTCTACCGGTAATCATCTCAGTATCCCTCAATGACAAACAAAAAGGTAAGTTGTTGGATGTTTTAAAAGAGCACAAAGGAGCATTAGAATGGACTATAGCGGATATAAAAGGTATAAACCCAGTAGACTGCATGCATTACATTCACCTTGATGAAAATGCTAGACTTGCTACAAAAATGCAACGTCGGTTAAATCCTAATATGAAATAAGTTATTAAAACTGAAGTCCTTAAGCTATTAGACGCATGTATCATTTACCCAATTTCTGATAGTTCATGGGTCAGTCCTATGAAAGTTGTCCCCAAAAAGTCAGGAATCACTGTAGTTACCAATGCTGATAATAAATTGATACCAACTAGAGTAACTACAGGATGGCGTGTATGCATTAATTATAGAAAGTTGAATTCTATCACACGTAAAGACCATTTTCCTTTACCATTTATCGATCAAATGCTTGATAAATTAGTAGGCCATGAATTTTATTGCTTTCTAGATGGTTACTTAGGATATAATCAGATTCTCATAGCAGCAAAAAATCAAGAGAAGGCCACTTTCACTTACCCTTTTGGCACTTTTGCATATAGGAGGATGCCATTTGGATTATATAATGCACCTGCCACATTTCAACAATGCATGTTAAGCATTTTTTGTGATATGATTGAATGATTCCTTGAAGTTTTTATGGATGATTTTTCTGTCTTTGGTGACTCATTTGATCAATGTTTACATCATCTAACACTAGTTCTGCAGAGATGAATCGAGAAGGTCTTAAATTGGGAGAAATGTCATTTTATGGTAAAACAAGGTATTGTCATCGGTCACATCATTTCGGGCAAAGGTATTGAGATTGACAAAACCAAGGTGGATCTCATTTCTAATCTTCCTCCACCCAAAACAATCAGAAAAGTAAGATCTTTCCTTGAGCATGCTGGTTTTTATAGATATTTCATTAAAGATTTTAGCAATGTTTCTAGACTCTTATACAATTTACTTGCTAAGGATGTACCTTTTATCTATAATGATTCATGTCTTGTGGCTTTTGAAAAATTAAAGCAATTATTAACATCATCACCCATCATTCAGCCCCCAAATTAGATCTTACCATATGAGCTAATGTGTGATGCATCTGATTATGCAATAGGAGCAGTATTAGGACAAAGAGTTGATCGGATTCCCCATGTTATTTACTATGCGAGTATGACATTGAATGATGCACAGTTGAACTATTCAACTACTGAAAAAGAAATGCTAGTAGTACTGTTTGCATTGGAAAAATTTTGATCTAATCTCATTGGTTGTAAAATAATTGTATTCACAGATTATGCTGCTCTTAAATATCTTCTCACAAAGAAAGATGCAAAAGCTAGACTAATTCATTGGGTGTTACTTTTGCAGGAATTTGACTTGGAATTCAAAGATAAGAAAGGCACAGAAAATATTGTGGCAGACTATCTCTTTCATCTTCATTTTGACACAATTACAAAGCCATTAACATTGAATGAGTCATTTCCAGATGAACAATTAATGATTGTGGAAGTATTACCTTGGTATGCTGATATCGTTAATTATCTTGTTACAGGTCAACTTCTAGAGCATTAGACCAAGTAAGATAAGGCTAAATTCTTTGCAGAAATAACGAATTTCTTTTGGGATGACCCATATTTGTTCAAGTATTGTGCGGATCAAATTGTCAGACAATGTATCCCAAAAAGTGAAATTCACAATATCCTTTCATTATGCCATGAATAAGCTTGTGGAGGCCATTTTAGTGCTAAAAAAACAGCTACAAAAGTTTTACAATGTGGTTTCTATTGGCCAACTTTATTTCGAGACGCTTACACTTTCTACTCTTCATGTGATAGGTGTCAACGAATGGGGAGTATTACACGAAGGAACATGATGCCATTAAATCCAATTTTAGTGGTTGAGATTTTTGACGTATAGGGTATCGACTTCATGGGACCCTTTCTCCCTTCTTTTGGCCATCAATTCATATTGGTTGCTGTTGACTGTGTATCGAAATAGGTAGAAGCAATTCCATGCAGGACCAATAATCACAAGGTCGTGATAGGGTTTTTGAAAAGCAACATTGTTTCGCGCTTTGAATTCCCTCTAGCAATAATCAGTGATGGTAGTGCCCACTTTTGTAATAAAGCATTCAAAGCTCTTTTGACAAAATATTCAATCACTCATAAAGTGGCAATCCCATATCATCCGCAAACCAGTGACCAAGTGGAGATCTCTAATCGAGAAATAAAACACATATTAGAAAAGACGGTAAAGCCAGATAGAAAAGATTGGTCATTAAGACTTGATGATGCATTATAGGCATATAGAACGGCTTTCAAGACGCCGATTGGGATGTCACCCTATAGGCTAGTGTATGGAAAAGCTTGCCACCTACCTGTAGAACTTGAGCATCATGCATATTGGGCTATTAAGAAATTCAATTTTGACATGCAGCAAGCCAGCTCAGAAAGAAGATTACAACTAGCAGAAATTGAAGAAATTCGCAATGACGCATACGAAAATGACAAGATTTACAAGCAACGAATGGAAGTCTTCCAGACAAGTAAATTATGAGAAAATCTTCCACTCCAGGTCAGAAAGTGCTTTTATTCAATTCTCGCTTGCACCTATTCCTAAGTAAGTTACGCTCTCGTTGGTCTAGCCCATTTATTATTCATATTGTTTTTCCACATAGGCCAATTGAAATTAAGGACCCAAAGAACGGTGTCACGTTTAAAGTTAATAGTCAAAGATTAAAGCCATATATAGAGTACCAACCACATGGAGAAGACACCGAAATAAATTTGAGTGACCCACCAGATCTAAATTGATTTTTTTTCTTTTCGGTGGTTTGATTTTTCTTTCTTTCTTTTTATTATTCTTTTGCTAATTGAAATTATTTTTGCATAAGTGTGTTTATCATTAAGTTTTCTCTTATCATTATTAATCATGAGTACCGTACTTAGATCGTTCCTCCTAAACATTCTTAAACCACTTCAACGTGTCAAAACTCATCTCAAAAGGCAGATTCAATTTTGTAAAACACATCGCATTTGGGCTCTACAACCACTAGAGTTAGTAGCCTATGTTGAGGGTTTAGAACACCAACTCAGAGATATTGAGAGAAGTGTTTACAACATCCAGTTGGAGCTTAAGGTAAATTCAATAAGAGGATGATTTTGATTTTCTTTGTGTGTTTTAATTTGCTTTTCTGTTTGTCTGCTTTGGTTTGTTACCCCAATGAAGTGGCGGATAACGGTACTCCGTCACAATCAAGTCGGTTACTTCAGTTTCCCATAATAACTGATATTCTAAGGCAAAGGTATGGACAGAACCGAGATTCTAGCGAAGCTTCACAAGCGATTCCCTTCACTTCCTCAGAATGCCCTCCTTATGATCTATAAAGCTCGGTCCGAACGCATGCGATTGCTCATGAGGAATAATATACCTACTGACATCCGTTGGTTAATCGAGGCGAAAGTACGATTAGCGGGTGAGTTACCTCCAAAATTTATTGCATACATGCCTGGTTGTAGAAAAGGAAATTATGCAAGAAAACAACAAGCTCGAAAAATTTTTGTTGCTTGTCATAAGTGTACTAGAATGAGTTGTAATAATAACCCATGTTCTTTAGGAATAGTGTCTAATAACAGGGGAGATAAAATTCAATTCATTAGGGATGGCTTGAATCAGTAGTCACTGGATGATATTCTTCTGTCTCTTGAAACGCATCCCAGTGGATATGTGCAAGGAACAATTCTCTAGTTATGATCATTATTCCAGAAAGAGCATGCACGATATAGTCTTGGGAATTTGACTATAAACGAACCTGTTTGCCAGTTTATAAGAAAACTGGATGGGAAGCCTATCCTCGACCCATAAAGGACGTTCAAGCCGTTTCTGAACGTAAAACCAGAGGAAGATGTGAGCCAAAGTTGCAACTACCTGTTAATATCCTTTCACTTTATTGTTATTTTATTTCATTTCTTTGTTGTTCTATTGTTTGCATTATTGTCCTTAATAATTTTATTACTGTTTGTTTTTTCTTTTTACTGTTTTCTTTTATACTATCGAGCCATGTGCTTTACGCGTTTTTTGACACTGACATGCCACTTTATACACAGTTGTGATCCACTGTCACCAAGATTCTTAAATATGAATTTTTGTTACGCACTCACAAATTGTTTTTGAGAAATATTCCAATGGTAGCTACTCTCAATAGACAATTCAAGAACATTTGTGTGCTTTTTGGATTTACCTATGGCAAACATAAAGAGTTCGTTGATGCAGCCATAGATCTTGGTCGAATTATAGCAGAGAGAAAATTACATTTGGTGTATGGAGGAGGTAACCAAGGGTTATCAAAATTGGTCTCAGAAGCTGCTTTTGTCAGAGGAAGCCAAGTGTTAGGCATCATCCCAAGAGTCCTAAAACCTTTAGACAGTTTGTCTAACTCACCGACTGGAGAAGAGTTAGTCATCTCAGGTATGCAAGAAAGAATAATTGAAATGCTTAATCATGCTGATGCTTTTATTTTCCTTCCAGGAGATCTTGCAGCACTAGAGGCACTTATTACATTAGCATCTTGGGCCCGTCTGCACATTCACCAGAAACCTATCTGTTTGTTAAATGTTAATAATTTTTATGATGGCTTTATCGCATTTCTTAACCATGTAATAAAAAACTATTTTGTTCCTTCCAATGCCAAAAAGCTTTTTATTTGTGCTCACACTGCTAATGAGCTACTTGATATGTTACAAGCTTATCGACCGGAGCCAGACCCCTGGAGCTTTGTGTTGGAGTGCTCAAATGATGACGGTAACAGTAGCCGCAGTAAGAAGTACAAATTAGATTTAACTCTTCACTTGTAAATATTTTCTTTAGTGTTGTACCATCCAGGTGATGTCTTCTAAACTCTACTTCTTTCGTTTAAAACATTAAGGACAATGTTTCGTTCTGGTTGGGGGGAGGGAATAGTCGACAATTGTAGAATATTGATTAAGTTTTTACTAATTTTTTGTTATAGAAACTAACGATTGCTACCTTTTTGTGTTGAAGATGGCTGAATATGGAGTGAAGTGACTCTAGAAATGCATCTTCATTGTTTGAAAAAAAATTTAAATTAAAAAAATCAGATATTTTCTTTTTCTTTATTATGTTTTGATGTTCATTTTTCTTTTTCTTTTTAATTTCTCCTTTATAAATATACATTTTCTAAAAATTTTTGAGTCGAAGTTGGCTGAATATGAAGTGTAACGCCTCTAGAAACGCATCTTTTTAAGTTAAAAAAATCATTTTCTATCATTTTCTACTTAGTTTTTCTGCATCATTTTCATATTTCTGTATGTATATTTTCCTTTCATGTTTAGAATAGGTTGAGGGGTAGGCTGTTGTTAAAAAAAATTGTGATTTGTTTTAACATTGGATGACATGATAAATTTCAAATTTTAGTATTTGTATTATCTTTAGTCTGAAGTGATGTTACGCTATGTTTGCTACTCTACATGTAGATGTTGGAGACAAATATGAGTTGCCTGAAGGAATGAACATGTCATAATAAATACCAAGTGAGTTTTTGAGCCTATCATTTTTCTTGGAGAGTAACCCTTTTGCCTATTCTTTATACAGCTTAGTAATTTATTATTGTATACACGATCTCTAGATTTCTTTTGAGTTAACCCTAAAAAAAATTTGAAAATTAAAAAAAGAAAAAAATGTGTGTTGCTACATTTGGAAGCCCATCTAATTAGTAGATATGGAAAATTATTTAAAGCCCTAAAAGATGATGGAAAGGCCATCTTTGATCCGATTGAACCTTTCTAGCCATCTCTTTTATCAAATATCCATAGTTAACCCTTTTGAGCCTTTGAAAAAAAAACTTTTATTTGTCAACTTATCATCTTGACCCACTCTGATTTGGAGTATTACCCAATATATTACAAGATCCATCACCTATTTATGTTTGAGAAAATGTAAACAAACATTTTGTATACTGAAGTTATGCCTAGTTCAAAAAAAATTTGTTTCTTAAAAAAAAGAAAGAAGAAAAAAATTGTTGTTTAAAAAAAATAATAGCTGAAATCCACCTTGCAACTTTCAAAAACCAAAATTCTGCATTTTTCTCAAACATACACTTTGTTTTTCCTATTTCCTTTCTTTGTTAGCCATATCTCTAGCCTATGTTACGTCCTAATAAAATTCTTTCTTGATTTTAGGGAACTATAGTCTGAAGTAGAAGCTAGTTATATGGGCTAAAAAAATGTAGTGATGCATAAAAATAAATAAATAAATTGGGTTGACTAGCATTTTTATTTGACTTGAGATCATATTATTTCTAAATTGAGGGCATATTTCTTTCATCTTGATGAGAGCATGTGATATCATTTCTTGATTATTTTCTCTCAATTACCATTCATTAGAGTGACTATTTTTATTGGGTTTAATTTCTTTGTGAGAGTGTCACTACTTCCATTGAGATTTTGGGGTTTGACATGTCATTCTTGAAGGTAGCTATGACAAAGTCTACTTGGCTGATTCATGTGCATGGTTGATGTGGGTGTGATGTTTCTTTAGATTTGAGATAATACTTATATTTTTATTTGATTGTTATCATAAGTCTGATTGAATAAACAAGAGTGTTAAAAAAATCATTTTTGAATTTTGTTTTCGCTTTATTTACTAGGGATTAGCAATAAGTTGGTTGGGGGGTGTGTTGAGTGTTAGAAAATGCATATTTATAAAGGAGAAAACTATCATTTTACATTTCAAGTCTTACTAACAACCATTGTTTTTATGTGTTTTAGCTTTTTGTAATTTAATTATGTCTATTTTATTTTAATTAAGTATTTTATGTATTTCAGAGGCATCATAGTTATTTTACAATAAACGAGAGATCAAATGGTAAAACGGACATCATTTTTTAATTCAGGAGGGTCGAAAACCTCAGGAGGAGCATAAAAGGAAAAATGGCACTGTTCACATGTACAGTACTATTTACATGTACGGTACTATCTATGTTACTATTCACGACATTGTTCACATAGATGGATCGATGATGTTGCATTGACTGATAAGGTGTTGAGATCCTGTCGGACTAAAATTCTTATGCATTGTTGATCGATGACGTGGCAGCATATTAGTGGACCAAAAAATATGTGTACGGTACATGCAACACATGGGATTATTTTCAATCAAATCGTGTTACTGTACAAACCGTGGTCAAACTGTGTTACTGTTCACGCATACTGTTGACTGATGATGTGGCACAATCCTGAGCGTCCAAACTGTTTTTAATCCGATGGGCATAATTTACTCGATGTATCTATAAAAAAGGGACCACCCCCCTAATTTCGCACCTCTGAATCAATTTTTGGACTCCATTTTCTGTAATTCCTTCTCCATCTTATATTTTCTACGTATTTTAATAAATTTCCATTTTGCCCCTAGTTCAACTATGAGTGGCAAATTTTCTTTCAAGCTTGGATTGAAGGTGAAGTCTCAATATGTGTCATGGGCTTTATTTTGGTAAATTTATTTTCTCTCCCCCTCTAGTTTTTGTGGATGTTTTGACTTTTCATTGACAAATAATAATAATCTTGTCTAGCCCCGCCCTAGTTTTACTGACTCCCTAGTATAAAGTTATTATTATTTGACACGATAAGTCCTTAGCACCATATTTATCAGAGTGTGGTTCATGAGGTGTGGATTCCCCCCTCATGATTTAATTGGCATTAATAAGGATTATTTACTCCATGATGCATGTTGATACGGATCCAGATATCCAAATACGTCATTTCAATAGAATTCTCTTCAATTTATTCTTGCCCTTTCAATTCCAATTTTAGAATTTATTCTCGCTCTTTTAATTTAAGTTTTGGCATATTCCAAACCATTTCCACCACAAATCCAATCACCCATTTACAAAATTAATTCTACACATTAAAATCCACCTCCTCGTGGGATTGACACTCGTCACCATTGATTTATACTATAATAGATTCGTACGCTTGCGAGTTCAATAAATTTGCATAGCTCACCTCACAAAACACAATAGTTCACCTTCCAAATCAGCTCAGTTTACCTTCTTAAGTCACCGCAACTTGCCTCCTAAATCACCTCAGCTATACGTCTTTCCCGAAACAATATAAATACATACTAGACCTTTACTAGCCATTCTCCCTCTAAAAATATAAATTTTATTCGTTTTAATTGGAATTAACCTAGATTTAGTGGAATGAACAACTTAATGATTTGAATCGAATCTTTGTGTTAAATATGATAGAAACCTCACTTGTTCACTACCATGACTTAATTTACTTTAAAATGCCCATTGATATCTACATGATAGTAAGGAGATTTCAAAATCTATTCTTATGAAACACATGCTAGTCATGTAATAATTATAATTTGAGCTATTTTCATTTGGATAGATCTTATGAAGAGTGATACTTGTTTACTTTAATTATTTATGATAACATGTCTAATCTTTTTAATTGTTTCTCCATGGATGTGTTTGAATGATTTACCCTTGTCATGCATTATGTGAGTGAACAAGTTCTTAGATATGTTATTTGGATGTATAATTGATCTTTGTAGCCATATGGTTAAGAATGAATGGCTGATTCCTTTTTTATTATGATTTAGTGATTGTAAGTTAACTTCACTTATAACTCATCGTGTTTAAACTCTTAGAGTGTAGCTCTAGATACTGGGGTTAATCTTCTTTTAGTAAGTTTACCTACCTAGAGGATTGAGACCTTCTTTCCCCTAAAATCTATGTATATCACTATGAGTTATTGCCATGTTTCATAGCCACGTACAGCTTAGATATCAATCACCAGAGCTAGCTAAGTGTAGCTTTACTATCATGATTGGAGCAAAGTACAACTCAATATTGAAATCACCAGAGTTGAGAGCTCAAGTACTGAAACTTTCAGAGCTAGCTAAATGCAGCTCAGCTATCAGGCACCAATGCTGAGTATAGCTTAGTATTACCAGAGTTGAATATTGCTCAAGGATTGAAATCGAGATAACTAGCTAAGTGCAAGTCAACTATCAGTCACCAAATATGAGTACAAATTATTTATCAATCGCTAGAGCTAGCTGAATGCAGCTCAGTTATCATCGCAAAGCTGAGTATGGCCCAAGCATTACAATCACTAGAGCTAGTTAAGTGTAGCTTAACCACCATCACTACAGTTGACTATTGCTCATATACGAAATGACCAAACTTGAGAGAGAGCTCAGTTGCACAATCTAGAATATCCAAGAAGCGCACTAGTGATTAAAGGAGCGATTGAACAACAAGTTGCCACTTGTCCCTCATGTAAAATTTTCTCTTTAGATTTCTTATGCTCAATTTTTTCACCATAACTAGGGGGATCTTATTTAACAGGAAATCTGGGTGCTAACATAGACTAATAACTCAATGACATGTGGCAAGGAATGATAATTAAATAAAGTTAGCTTGTTTGACCAAAGGACAGTATAGCTCATAGGAACTTATGAGACAAGCTCCCAAAAAAAAAGGTAATTTTGGGATTATAAGGAACATCAAAGGGCATTATTGAACCCAGATTTTCGGCCATTAGGGTCCACACACAAACAGTGAATGCTATCATGTGAGAAATAAAAAATATATTCTTTTGACTAAGAGTAAGGAGCCAATAAGAATAAAAACTCCTTGAGCAAAGCAATGGGGGACCATGTCAGTTGTCCTTTACTATCCTCCAAAAAGTAAGAGGACCACAAGCTAGAAAAAGTACCACGTATACAATATTAGAGCCAAAAGGGTGGCAAGAGATTTTCTTACTTCCCAAGCTCATGGATGTCACCATCAAAGGATCACAAGACAAATTACCCGAATAGTCTTACATTAAGGAAGCTAGCAATTAAGTGAGCACCACATGTCTAAAGTTATCAAAACACCCTAAGGAACACTACTATATAAGCTCTACATATTCAATCTTGAGGGGGTTCTTTCCATCACTAGCTCTATCCTTCTCCTTTTGCTTTAACCAACCCTGGGCATTTTTTTTCAAAATCTAAATTCTTCAAAGGCTGCTTCAGTTTTTTCACCCTTCATTTTTATACCTTTATTAAAGATTTTCGCCATCTCATCTCTCAAAGAACCTCCTCCATTATTCTTTTATTATATAACTCTCTAATCTCAACGGACCTACATTTCCCTTATATTTTTATCCACTAAACACAACTTTTATTAATGTTTTGTTGATATTGTCGAGCAAATAATGTAATATTTCATTTATATAGTGGATTGGAGATGAACTACTCTCGTGAATGTAGGCCAAACAGTTGAACCATATAAAATATTTGTGTTCTTTTTTGTTTATCCTCATTTTCTGCTTATTATGATGGTTTTCATACCTAGATCATATTTCATATTTAAGTTCACATGAGTTATCTTACAAGCTCTATGGAGTAAAATAGATAAGCTTTTTAGAGATATCCTTGATGCTTTCTTGAGCTTCACACATCAATTCTTTGAGCTAAATCCCATGAGCTTACTTCACAAAACATAATAGTTGACCTTCCTAAATCATCACAGCTCACCTCCCAAATCACCTCAGCCATACCTCATATGCCAAATTGCAAAAATACAGACTAAACCTTATTATCTTTTGAGTGGATATTATAACAGATGTAGCCCTTTTTTTTTTTTAAAGAACATCCAAAGCATACATAGCTGGCCACTCGAGGATTCAATTTATTGGGGTGTATAGCTTGTTGATGAACATAACAAGCACAACCAAATA
Organism: Citrus glauca; assembly: GCA_029633175.1. Taxonomy (NCBI): domain Eukaryota; kingdom Viridiplantae; phylum Streptophyta; class Magnoliopsida; order Sapindales; family Rutaceae; genus Citrus; species Citrus glauca. The sequence goes on along the minus strand of JAQOOD010000003.1, from coordinate 22,937,908 downwards.
CTCGCAAGTGAGAAATTTTTGGCTTCTGAATTTTTAAGACTTCACTAAAGGAAAATAGGCAATAGATGATAGCAAATAATTGTCATAAAATAGAGTGCATGAAAAATAGTTTTTTAGTCATTCATATCACTGTTATTAATTTATGACAAAAAATTGTCCGTTATGAATTCATAATGGCTTTGTTGTTATATATCCATCACACAATATTTTAATTGAAAAAACTAATTTAAATCCAAATTCAAATTAATTTAAATTTTCGCACCATTTTTAAAAATTTTGGCGGGAAATTCTGTCACCATTTGTAAATTTATTATTGAATTTTGTCAGGAAATTATTTATGACAAAATTTATGATGGATATTTCCCATCAAAATTATATTATTATTAGAATAATTTGTTGATAAATTCATGTTTATTAATAAAACAAATATCGTAAAAATAAAACCAGAAAACAATTAATATTACTCAACATTCTTTCAATCCAACAACTTAATTTCAAAAGAAATACATAAAAAGTCCAATGCGATACATAGTAAAACATCTCAAATTTAAAAAAATCTCAAAATATAAAACGACTATTAAATTCCAATGCTTCTACAGCAAAAGCAACCAAAATTCCAGTCACCAAGTCCAGTTTCTCAACAAACCTTTTAAAGATTAATGCAAGACTTCTAGAGGTTCCAACACTCTTAACTCCAGCCACCAAGCCAAGTCTCTTAACACTCTAATTCTAGCCACGTACCCAGCAATACTCCAACCCATATCCAGTAACCCACCATCTCCCAATAGCACTCTAATTCTAGGCACATACCCAGTAACAATCCAACTAAAACCCAACAAACCAGTTTATGCAAATGAGTCAAAATACTCAATGTTATCAAATGAATAACATCTACACTAGAATCCCTAATAGCAACTATTATAATTTAATACTACAAATTCAATTTCAAAAATTTTGTGACAACTAATATTTATAGTTTCAAACTCATACTAACCATTTTGCTAATGCAATAAGGATGTCGGAAAAATAGTTAGCCCACTCCAAACGAACCTCATCTAATTCATTCTGAGTGTATGCTTTCTTTCCATTAAGCTATTAATCGTAAGAATTAATATTGTCAAACTTCAAAAATAATGACACATCATCAACTTACATTCTTTGATAACGATCTAACAGTTGCTATTATTTCCTTCATGTACCTTAATACATAATAGGCACACTTTTAGTTTTGCAATATTTTCTTTCAAAGCCCTATTCATGAAGAAAAAGAAAGAAAAATCTTCTTGCAAAACACATTCATTTTAGTTAAGGTATGTAATCAGTAAGCTATAAAGCTTTTTTTTGGTTCACATTCTCATCTTAGAATTATAATTATTATTTTTCCTTACCCTCCTCTAATGTGAAGAGTGCCATGGCACTGTATGAAAAACTAAATTGTTGTCTCGTAATCATATTGAAGAAACTTAAACTATCAATGGTAGGAAATGGATTGGCATACATACATTTTAAGGAGTTGATCTAAATCATTTTTAGGACTGGACTGCATAGGATCCACATAAAACACTTCTTTTTTCACCACATTAAACACAACTAATACCTAGTGGTAGCTACAAAAGGAGAAGGCAAAAAAACAGGTCAAAAGCAAAACCATGAATTAAGAAACAACTGTAAAACTTATATGGATTCAGAAGCAGTTGTAAAAGTTTTAGATGAAAATTAAAACTTCTGAAGGATTGTATAACATGAGAATGAGTTGTCTGTTTTTGGGCTCTTTTGAGTGGTCTTGAATATGCTTAACTCTCTTTGAGTGAAATCTTTTTGCAGTGTTTGGATTTGTTGGGCAAACCAAACTTTGATACATAAATCCGAATGGTTTTATTTCTTTTCTGGTTGGCAGAATGGTAGAATCCAATATCCTTAACAAAAAATCAACGCATCAATTAAAAAAAGTATACCAAATTGGTATTAAATGGTGTAAAAGAAAATCATAAAACAACTTATGCCATATATACTTGAATAGCATTCACTCCTAGCGTTTGCATTAGAAACAGATCATTGCAATCTTTCTTCCCAATATAAGCACAAGCATCTCTTTGGTGGAATACATTATCATCAATAATATATGTCAGAACACTATCATTTTCACCAGGTAAATTTTTTTGCCACAACTTCCCAAACAATTGCAACATCAAATGACTATTCTGGTGCTTGAGTTTTGTACTCCTTATGTTTCTCATAGGCTGCACTACAATTTTTTTTGGCTTTATTCTTCTCCAAAAGTTCCTTTTTTGGTTGGCTATCGGGATGAATTTACTGTCTCCAACTCTTTTCCTTTGATCATTTGCATAATCCTTTGGAATTGAAGGATTCAGTCTTGGACTTTTCCTCAAAATGGTTGTAGTAATGTTTCTAAGCGACTTGCCCAAATTATCTAGCTCCTGTGAATATTGATTATATGAACTAGTAAGTTTATTAAACTAGATTGAATAGTATATACACAAGGAAGTAAGCATATTAAACCAAGAAAAATACAACTAATTTTACAAATAAACTAACTTTCTGTGCATCTTCTACATTATCGTTGTCGTAGTCATCATTTTTTGCTGACTTCATCCAAATGGCAAAAGACTTCATCAAAATGGCAACAATAATGTGTTTTGGTGTCTCTTCTTTCTTCTAATCTTCTCTCCATTTTCTCAATGTTGATGCTTTAAGTTGTTCTTCCTTTTGACTAGACTTTCATTTCCTCTTCTTCTCAGCTGACTTTAGATAGGTCCACAAATGGTATGAAAGTACATAGAAGCAGATATAAATTTTTCTAGGCATTGCATATGATTAGTTCGAGAAAGCTTTCCCAATACTTGTGCAAGTAAATCATTTCTTGCATCCGAAGTCAAAGAGTCTTTTTAGTCCTCTTTTAGTTTTTCCTAACACCCCACTATAAAGAAACTAATATTATTAAATAAGAATAAATCTAAAATAATAACAATTTTTTTCTAGTTAAACTTGATTACCAATTTCTTAATGACTTTTTAAGAATCAAGGTCGTATCCCCCATCCTTTAGCATCTGAGCTCTCTTTCATAGCTCATTCCAATCAATTAAGTCTTTAGAAAGACTCAATTCTGCATTGCCTACTTCGATAAAGAAATTAGATTGGTTAACTAGTAAAAAATTTAATAGTTAAAAGTACCCTTTATTTTGATATATATACACTTACAATTTCTTTCTTTAATCCTACATATCCTTTTCGACTAAGGTGGTGATAATACATGTTCAAAGCTCACGTATACTTATTGACATGACTAGTTTTCTACAAAAGAAGAAACATCATTTTAATATAAGGTAAATATGATGTAACTATCAACATATTGCTTGTCTTCACTTTAGAATACTTGCATCAAATGATTCAGACAAATGTTTGTTGACAAACTTTATCTAAACTAGCCACTTTATTTGGGGGTTTTCAATTGAGGGTGTATACAATTTCTTTTTATCATTTCTGAACTTCTAAATAAAGTTTTTTTTTCAGCATATACTTGAAGTTTAGAAATGTTGTTCCAATTGATTGTATTACCTGCTTTCTACTTCTAAGATGAAAAATGAAACGAATCTAAATATAGAGGAAGATTGTTTAAGTGTTAATTAATAAAAATAGAAATCATACAACTAATAATGAAAAATGACAAGAAAAGCTTCAAGTAAAATGCAACAAGCTTTTCAAGAATTGCTAGAACTGATTTCTATAAACACTCATTTGTCTCTAAAGGAACTTTACACCAATCGGAATAAAGAATTGAAACTGATGCACGAGCTAATACCCCAAGACAGGAAGCCAACTGAGTGGCATCATCCCCTGCAGGAACACTCATTTCATCGTATTGCACTACTATCTTTCTTTTTTTTTTTAAGTCTTTTATTTTGCCTAGCACCCATATTCACACCTCTCCTAGAGTTACTACTTTTAGGAACATAAACATCAAGAGCAACCAAATTAGCACCATCTCCCTCAGTGTCATCTAAATCAACTCCACCTAAATGAACATAATCAAAATCACCTCCACCAAACTGAATTCCATCTATCTCACCACCATCCAACTCAGCAACACCATCCAAATCAGCCTCAACATCTACATCTTTTAAATCAACATTATTGGCAAATAAGTCGTGGTAATCATTTTCCAAATTTTGATCAGAAGCACCATCAACCACAGTATGTTTTCCCTTAGCCATATTATTGCCTTAAAATAAACAAATGAACGACATTAGTTAAATGATTTTATCAACCTTTTAAATAACAAATCAATTGCAAGAACAAAAAGCTAATCAATTTAATATTATATCAATTTGTAACCCAAAAATAACAGATAATAAACAGTTAAACAAGCACTTACTGCAAGAAGTTAATCAATTTGTAACCTAAATTCCCTCTTTGATGTTACTTGCATAGATCGCTTGATAGCTGTTAGCAGATTATAACAAATCACTAATTGGTAATTCTCTAGTGAATGGAGGATATTTTTTTACATTATTAACCTCATCTTCATTGATTTTATTGGGATTACTTCTAGTAGGCATATTACGTACAATAGACCACTTTGTTTGAAGTTGATCATTTACATAAAATACTTGTTTAGCTTGAGAAATCGATATAAATGGATCATATTTATATCCTAATTTGTTTAAGTCTATTAAGATGAATTCACACTCATCCTTCTTGACACAACTATTTTGAACCCAATCACACTTCAACACGGGGACTTTTAACAAATTATAGTCAAGTACCCAAATCTCATTCGTAACTCTATAATATGTTATGTCACATATTTCAGAATCAACTACACTAACTTTACTATTTTGAGTTACTCGACTTGAGTCTCGATCTTGTTTAACAAAATGGAAACCATTGATGTCGTAACCATTATGTTTAGTTACAATAGGAAGAGGCATCTGTGATAACCAATGCAAGATATCTGATATGTGATCACTCTTTTCAATTAAGTCATATATCTAGTAACACAAAAAGGAAAAATAAATATTTTCGTTAGGTGGGGAGAAAAAGGGGTTGAGAAACTTTGTGAAAATTAATGATATATATGCTTTAACCTTATCAGTTAACTAATTGGCAAATGTCCAATTGACAAATGAGCGGTTGTATTCATCTTGCAATCATTTGTCATTTTGATGTAGATAACATGTTTTAAGCCAATCCATGTGGTCACTAAAGATTCAGAACATGAAAAATTAGTTTTTTAAATTTCAAATAAAATATATAGATTTAATTAGAAGAAATTAAGCAAATTACCTAATGTATGGTACTACTTCTTGTATGTTATGCAAGATGTACAAGTGTACTTGATCTACCAAATTTGAGGGAATTTGTATTACTTCCACACCACACAATAGCTTATCTTTTGATAAGTTTTGCACATGTCCAAGTAGAACCTCAACTGTGTTTCACATATATTCCACACAAAATTCTAATGTTTCTTTCGCAATATAACTCTCCGTTATACAACCCTGAAGACAGTGTAGTTTCGAACATAACTTTTAAGAATTTTTATGTATTTCTTGAAATGATACATCAACTAAAAATAAATTGGGCCATATAGTCTAACTTTATTGACTAAATGCACAATCAAGTGCACTATAATGTCAAAGAGAGAGGGAGGAAAATATTTTTCTAACAAGCATAAAGTCACCACATGGTTTGTCTGTAATTTATCTAATGTTATCATATCAACCATATTGGAACATAAAAAATTAACAAAGAAACACAGCTTGATCATAGCTTCTTTCATATGCTTTGGCAAAACACACCTAATGGCAATAGGTAGAAGTTGTTGCATAAGAACATGACAGTTATGTGACTTAAGGCCCTGAAGAACAAGCTCACCTTCATTGACACCAGATTTCTAAAGTTTGACGAATATCCAACAGGAACCTTAATACTTTTCAAAGCTTTGCAAAACCTTGCCTTTTTATCTCTAATTAATGTGTAACAAGTTGCGGGAAGGAAGATGCACTTGTTCTTTTTTAAAGATTGTGCTAGTTCATCTTTAATTTTCATGACCACAAGATTATTCCTTTACTTAAGACCATCTTTGGTCTTTCTTGAATTGTGGCGTAATGTTCTATAGATGCTCTCGCACACTTTCTTTTCAATGTGCATAACATTTAATTGATGATGCACGAGTAAATTTTTTCAAAACTCTAAATTATAGAATATTGATGACTTGTTCTTCCCCTATTTATAATCAATAGAGTTAACCAGCGGTAAAACACCCTCACTATTTAATAGTTTTAGAGCAAATTCTCTCTCGATTGTGTTGTTAAGAGCTTTATATTGGTCACGAAATTCATGACCATGAGGAAGCCAACGACGGTGACCGATACATGCATTTTTGCCACTATATTTAAATCTATATTTATTAGTGTCTACACCACAATATGGACAAGCATTATATTCTTTAGCAATGTGACCAACTAGATTTCCATACGCAGAAAAGTCATTCATAGTATATAATAGCACAACCCGTAAATTAAATAACTCTTTTCTATAGGCATCATAAGCCTCAACCCCAACTTCCCACAAAGTTTACAAATGTTCTATTAGAGGTGCCAAGGACACATCAATGTCGTTGCCCGGTTGTTGAGGACTAGAAATCAATATGGACAGCATCATGAATTCCATTTCATAGACAATCATAAAAGAAGATTATACATTACAAGAACAACTATATATACTACTAAGGGAGTTATATGGATTTATTCCATCAGCTGATAAGGCAAGGCTAAGATTTCTAAGATCTAATGCAAAATTTCTTATTTACCAATTTCCATGATGGTAAGCTTGTTGGATGTCAGAGCTTACCATCATTGACACTCTCATTTGTATGTCAAGTCAAGTCTTTGGCATTTTGTGAGAACTGAAATCTAGGTATAGGCGAAAAAGACCATAAAAGCTTCGTAGGAACAACTTTCATATAATGGTCACCACTACCATCCTTTTTTTTCATCTAAATAAACCATAAGTAAGGCACTCAGAGAGCCCCTTCATACTCTTCTCTATAGAGTATGTAGTCATTTGGGCAAGCATGTATTTTCACATATTCTAAGCCTAAAGCGGACATTGTCTTTTTGGCCTCATACATAAACACAAGAATTTCATTCCTTTCAGGTAGCAACTTGGCTAGAAGACCTAATAACTCAGTGAAACTTGTTTCAGACCACCTAAATTAACCTTTTATATTGAACAAACTAATCAAAGTGCCTAACTTAGTGAAATTTATGCATCCTAGATACAAAGGCTTCTCAGCCTGTTCTAGAAGTTCTTTAATCTACAGTACAATCCATATAAGCATTGCTAACCATATTTACTGTGTTACGAAAACTCAAACTGAACATCTACTTTTACATTAAGAAGTGGTATGTCATGGACGTCTTCCCCATGTCAACTCCAGGTTGTGTAAGAGACATCAAACCCATAAAAATACAAATGCTCACGAACAACTTTATCTGTACGAAAGGATAAATATATACATTTAGTACTCGGACATCTTATGACGCTGCTGCCTTCAGCATTAGCAATAGCAAACTTCATAAATTTTTCAACCCCATCTTCAAACGTTTTTGCCGTTTTACTATAATTCATCCATGACTTATCCATTTTTAGTTTCAATTAGATCTGATATGACATATTAAGAAAGTTACATATTAATAAAAAATGAGAATATATTACGAATACATGTAACTAAGGTACAAATTAACAATGACTTAAATACCCTTGCTGCAATATAAACAAATAAAGATTGAAAGCATCCAAAAACAAATGAAAAACATATGGAAGAAAACATAAACTAAATTTTTCTTGGCACATGGGTATCTAAATTTTGTTCTAATATAAATCAGAATCAAGTCCAAAAAAATATCATGATCACATGTTTGGCGGAAAATCAAGTACTTATTGATGACATGCTGGCCAAACTACAACATCTCTGTGGCAAGGTGGACAAGGTGGGAAAGCCAAAAGAGACCACCCCTAAGGATCTTCCTCTTGCATTTCTCAACTCTCCTATTGCAAAGTAAAGAACAAACACCCTAAAAGACTTCAATATGCCTCTAGTGCCTCCTTATGAAGCTTGTATCTACCTCACCAAGCACTTAAAGAACTACAAGGCCCGGACAGCTATCAAGTACATCACCAACAACGCCATCTGTTAATCTTTTCCCCATACCTTGAAGGATGATGCCAAGGTGTGGTTCAAAAGCCATCCTACCATATGCGTCTCATCATGGGAGCAACTAAAGTGGGACTTTCTCACCAGTTTTGATACACAAGAACGAAACAACAAAGATCCTCAAACTTATCACAGATTATGAAAAAGGAAGGTGAGTCATTAGACAGTTATATGAAGCATTTTCATAAGAAGGCCTTGTACGCTAGTCTCTACAATTAAAGAAGAACTCTTAAAATCTTCAATAAAAATTTGAAAATGAGAGAATCTATGTAACAAGATATAGGAAGGAAATAATAAACACTTCACTTTTTTATTCTATATTAATCAACTAATTACAAGAATATATATAGGCTTTAAGCTAGCATAGACTAAGATTATATCTTAGCCCTTTTTCTATGGATAAATTTGAAAAAAAAAACAAGTAGATAGAAACATAGCATATAAGACAACCACCAGATAAAAATAACTCTATTTTTTCAATTTCTTCCTCACTCCCCCTCAAGATGGACAAAAAACATTAAGCATTCCTAGCTTGTCTACTAACTTTTCGAACACCAATTTGACTAATCCTTTACTAAGAAAGTCTACACCTTGTTGAGATGTAAGCACATATGTTATAGAAATTACTCTTTCTTCTATGTTCTCCTTGATGATATGTCAGTCAATCTTAACATGCTTAGTTCTATCATGACGCACTGGATTATGAGAAATATCTGTAGGTTGAATATTTGTGATTTTTAGCTCTTCTAATAATATTTCAGCCATAACAACTCAGAGATACCTTAAGCCACTACTCTGAACTCTGCTTCACTACTTCTTGCCACAACTAACTACTTTTCACTTCTCCAAATTACTAAATTCCCCCATACAAATGTGCAATAGCCTAACATAGATCTTCTATCCTCAATTGAACTAGCGCAATCAGCATCTATGAAGGGCTTCAACACTTTTTACCTTATTCTTCTTGAAGAGAAGACTTTTTTCGTAGAGTTCCTTTAAAATACCTTAGGATACAATAAACAACCTCAATATGTTCCTCTCATGGAGCATGTATAAATTGACTTACAACACAAACCGCAAAAGCAATATTAGGTCTAGGGTGGGAAAGATAGATGAGTTTCCCAATAATTCGTTGATATCTCCCTATCTTAACCGGAATATTGTCCTTTCAGTCTCCTTCAAATTTACATCCATTAAAGGCTTACAACCTATCATTTATGTTTCTTTCAAAAGGTCTATAACATATTTCCTTTGAGAAATAGATATGTCTATGTTATTTCTTGCCACTTCTATACCTAGAAAATATCTTAGGGATCTAACATCCTTTAGGTCAAATTATGTTATAAGAATTTTCTTCAATCTCTTCATTTCAATAATATCATTCCCTAGCAAGATTATATCATCAACATAAACAATAAGAACAGTAATCTTCCCACCCTTGTGTCTAGAAAATAATGTGTGGTCTGTCTGAGCTTATTTGTATCCTTGTTATTGTATAGCCATAAACAATATGTCAAACCAAGCTCTAGGTGACTATTTCAATCCATAAAGTGTTTTTTTTTTCAATTTACACACTAGTCATCTTCTTTTCTTATCAAATCTAGGTGGCAACTCTATGTAAACTTCCTCTACCAAGTCTCTGTTAAGAAAAGCATTCTTAACATCTAATTGTTGATGTAGCCAATCCAGGTTTACAGCCAAGGATAATAGAACTCAAATTGTATTTAATTTAGCAATTGGAGCAAATGTTTCTTAGTAATCGATCCCGTATGTCTGAGTAAACCTCTTTGTTACTAGTCATGCCTTATACATCTCTATTGATCCATCAGACCTATACTTGACAGTAAAAACCCAGTTACAATCCACTAGAACCTTCCCTTTTTTTTTGTACCAACTCTTATGTTCCCATCATTCCAGAGCCCTCATCTCCTCCACAACAACCTGTCTCTACTTCAAGTCTTCTAACGCTTCTTGAATATTCTTTGAAATTTGTACACCTGAAAGATTAGTGACAAATGCTCGAAAAGAATGTGACAGTCAGTCATAGGCCACATAATTAGAAATAGGATATTGAGCACAAGATCTAACCCCTTTTCTTAAGGCTATAGGAACATCAAGATCATCAATTTCAAGTTTAAGAATAGTATTTTAAGGCTATATATCTTCATCTAGTTCAGTCTCTTGACAGTGCTGTCAGTGAACAGGTTTCTCAACTCTTTGTGAACTATTCCATCTTGAATAAATACATAACTCTTGTTGTTGCTATGTTTCTCCCATTGATATGAAATTTTCATCGTTGACGTTATTGGCTGAGGTGAATTTTGAGTTGTTTCTGATTAAGACATATATGATGGAGACTAATATGGCTAAATAGGAGTGAGTTTAGATGGAGATAATAATTTTGAAGATTGGGGAAAATTTGGAGATGGTAAGAACGCTTCCAAAAAATTCCCATCATTAGAACTCTCCACCTAAAGGGAATTCTAGGCATAAAAATGGCGAGTTTAAAAAAAGTGGCATCCATAGAAATAAAATATTTTTGTTGTTTAGGAGAATAACACCGATAACTTTTTTGAAACTCAACATAAAACAATACACTTATAAGCTTTAGAATCTAGCTTTGTTTGAGCCAAACTATGGACATGGACCAATAAAGTACAACCAAACACTTTAAATGGCAGATTCGTATATATTCGGGTTTGTGAATAATATTGGAGAAACATGTTAAGTGGAGTTTGGTAATTAAGAACCCTAGAAGGCATGCAATTAATTAAGTACGATGTCATAAGAATAGCATCTCCCTAGAATTGTTAACGTACATTGGTAGTGGACATAAGAGACGGTGCTACTTCAAGTAGACGACAATATTTCTATTTGGAGACACCATTTTGTTGTGGAGTATGAACACAAGAACTTTGGGGTATAATACTATGGTGAGAAAGAAATTGACTAGGAAAAGTGTTAAAATATTCTCTACCATTATTAGTAAGTAAAATATGTACTTCGGCTTAGAATTGTGTTTGGATTATGAAGTGAAAATTTTTAAAGGTTTTTGCTGCTTCATATTTATCCTTTAATAAATACACCCAATATATTCGTGTGTGATCATCAATAAAAGTAAGAAACCATTTTATGCCAGTAAAGTTTAAGACACGAAAAGGTCCCCATATGTTACTATGAATCATTACAAAGGTCTAGAAGGTTTGTATGATTGAAAAGGGAAATAATAACGCTAATGTTTAGCCAGTTGACATACTTCATAATGAAACATAACAAAATCTTTATTACGAAATAATTCAGGAAACAAATTTCTTAAATATGAAAAACTCGGATGGCCTATCCTACGATTCCACAATATTATTTCTTGTTCCCTAAACATATAAAGAGATCCACAATCAGCAGTGTGACCTTGTTTATTCACAATAAGGTCCTCAAAATAGTAAAGTTCCTCGTGTTCCCTAGCACTGCTAATCCTCCTCCCAAAAATTAGGTCCTAAAATTTACAAGAGGAATACGAGAAATTAACAACACAATTAAGATCTTTAGTGATTTTGCTAACAGAAAGTAGATTGCAAGATAATTTAGGAACATAAAGAACTAATTTGAGAAATTTGCTGGGAGTAATATTTATAGTTCCCATCCTTGCAACAACTGAAAGTAAACCATCAGTTATTTTTACTTTAAAATGTAACTAGGAGAATAAGATGAGAAAAAATGAATGCAGTCGGTCAGGTGATCGGTTGCACTAAAATCAATGATCCAATGATCAAAAACCTTGGCGGAAGCATGAAAAGTTACTGGGAAAATACCTTTTTGGGCCAACAAAGAGGACAAGGATATAGGAGTTAAAAGTTTTTAAAGCTACTCAAGTTGCTTTTTGGTAAATAATGGAATCATACTACTTACACCTTTCCTTTGAACACTTTAATCAGTGTCAGTTGTAGATTAAAATACTTTTGGACTTTGCTTATTACCTTTGTTGTCTTTCCAATTTGCCATTTTACCATGTAGGTTCCAACAATGCTCTTTAGTGTGATTAGATTTGTGGCAATGACCACACCACAATTGGCCACTTTTGTTGGACTTATTAGATCCCTGACCAGCTAACGCAGACATTTTAAGTGATGTAAGTGATTTTGGCTCACCAAGCATTACTTGTTTATGACTCTCTTCTCGTCTAACTTCAGCAAAGATTTCTCGAATGGAAGGAAATGGTTTAGTGCAAAGTTGACCACGAACATCATCAAGCTCCCTATTGAGGCCAACCAAAAAATCATAAATTCGATCTTTATCCATCAGCTTTTTTTATCAGGCACTGTCATCAATGCAACTCCATTTACACTCATTGAATAGATCTTATTCTTGCTAAAGATTCGTCAGAAAATTAAAATAATGGGTTACATCTATGTAACCTTGTTTCAAGTTACGAGCCATATTCCTCAAATCAAACATCTGTGATGAATTTTCCAAATCCAAGAAAACTTATTTGACAGCTTCCTACAATTCAGCGACTGTTTAGTAAAATAAATGTATTTGCTCGATGTTTGGTTCTATTGAGTTGACCAGCCATGCCATAATAGAATTTTTAGCATTCCATGTTTGAAATGCAGGATCATTTTCATCTGGTCTTTGTTTTTGTCCAAGAAGATGGCCAAGTTTTCCACGCCCTCGAATTACCATTCGAACATAATGAGACCATTGAAGAAAGTTCTTTCTGTTGAGTTTGTAGGATGTGATTTGAAGTGATGTATTTTCAATAATTACATTGGGAACAATTGTAGGAGTCGACTGAAAAGAAATCTGAGATGTTTCAGCAGATTTCAAAAAGTCATTACTCCTACTTTTACCAGTTATGGCTGTTTTTACCATGGTTTCCTTCAACTAAAAACCTTGCTCTGATACCATATAACAAGATATAGGAAGGAAACAGTAAACACTGCACTTTTTTTATTCTATATTAATCAACTAATTACAAGAATATATATAGGCTTAAAGCTAACATACACTAGGAATTTTATCTTAACAAAGCCCTTTATGCTAGGGATAAATTTGAAAAAAAAACAAGTAAATAGAAACATATCATATAAAACAACCACAGGATAAAGATAACTCTATTTTTTCAAATTCTTCCATAGTCTACAGAAAGTCTACAAGGAATAACCCTTATGTGGGAGGTCGATCTCATTGGACCCATGCCTACAAGAAATAGGCTAGTGAAATATGCGATTATAGATATCGACTATTTCACTAAGTAGGTAGAAGTTATGCCTTTGGCCCACATCATAAAGAAAAAGACCACCGACTTCATTTGGAAGAATATCTGGTGCTGTTTTGAGATTTCTTAGGGGATCGTCCTAGATAATGGGATTAAGATTGACAATTAAAGGTCCTAAAAATTTTGCATTAATTTAGGAATTGCCAATCGCTTTACCTTCCCAGCTTACCCTTAAGCAGATGGGTAGGCACAAACGATCAATAAGACTGTAAAGAACCTCTTAAAGAAGAAGCTGGAGGACAAGAAATGATCATGGTTAGAGGACTAGCCAATGTCTTGTAAGTATACCGCATTATGAAGAACATCTTAACATAAGAGACTCCCTTCTCTTTAGTGTATAGGATAGATGTAGTTATTCCTACCCAAATGAGAGTTCCTACACACAGAGTTACCTATTTCAGCAAGGCCGGGAATAAAGAACTTTTGGTTGTTGTGGTGGACTAAGCAGAAAAAAAAAAGACTTGACATCGCACTCACAATTACTGCATATTAGCACCAAATTGCCAACTTTTATAGCAAGAAGGTTTGTCCCAACATTTTATTAAAGAGGATCTCGTGCTCCATCTGGTCATCCAGAACACCATAAACCTTAGGGATGGTACCTTAGCATGAATTGAAAGAGACCCTACAAAGTTAAACGAGTACTCAAATCCGGGGTATAAACACTACTTCACCTTGATGGAAAATGAGTCAAGCATTTATGGAATGCCACTAAGCTCAAGAAGTATTATCAATGACTTAGAGACCTTCTCTTCAGCCAATCTTAAAAGGGGCCCGTATCTCTAACTACTTCTACAGTTTATATTATATTTTCATTTTTTATTTTGTATATTAATGGTAATCAAGGGTCAGCCTTGTGCTACTATAATTAGCCTTTAACTCTTTTAAAAACTACTAATGCTACAATCATCTTATTGTGGCTTAAGTGTCGCCTTATGTTTTAATAATAAAGTAATATTCAACAAATATATGTTTTAAATTTGAGTCTCATATACTAACATGGTAATAACACACAATAAGAGTACTATTTATGAGCCCACATACGCACGATATGAACACCCCACATGGCATCTAATGGGGGACTCCCCTAATGACGATGAGCTCATTCAAGATGATCTCAAAAAATCATGCATGATTTAAACCAACCTACATGATGGTAATATAAGTGCTCCAAGCACGACGAAGAGCCCTAGGCACGGCACATGAAGTAAATGCCCCTGGCACGGCAAAGAGCCCCAAGCAAGGTAGATAAAATAAGCGCCCCTCTAAAATGCGAAATACAGATGCTCCAATCATGATTAAGAGCCCTATATGCCGTATATAAAATAAATATCCCGCTAGGAAATGCAAAAATAAACATTCCGCCAGGTGCGGCGAAATACAAACGTCTCGAGCATAATAAAGAGCTCCCGAGCACAACACACAGAATAAATGCCCTAACCACAACTAAGAATCTTGAGTGCAACAAATAATATAAATGCCCTAGGCATAACACATAAAATAAATACCATAAGCATAATCATCCTCTTTACTAAAGAAACACAATATAGAGGGCAATTGTTCCATTAAAATTCAAAAGGGACCCGATAGAAAAAGAAAAGGAAGGAAGAAAAAGGCAGTACATCCCACATTTAAAATAAAAGTGTCATCACATTGCCTACATAAGGTAAAAACCTTGGGCCAAATAAAAGTTTGGCCCTGCCATCAAGTTAATCTAATATATAGTACATGTCAAGGTCCTAAAAGCATATAATGAAAGCACACACAAGATAGCAACAGTTTGCAAATGCATAAAACTAAAAATAACAAACCCACGATCTTATAACAAGATAGTCGTCATGCCTCTTTTCCTTAGCCTGACGCATCATGTCACTGACATCTTTATCATTAGCAGAACCCTCATTTCCTACATTTCTAATGTTGGCCCATCAACAGAAATTAGGCTCGAGCTATGGGGAGGATCGACGTCTCTGAGATCATCCTCAGGGCTTAGGAAGGATTCCCTCTCTCTCACTAATGACTGCTCCAAGGTCGCAAAGAGCTTTTTTACCTTCACATTTGAGTAGTGCAAAGGTTACTTTTCCATAACTACTTCAGCGACCCAGCGGCATAAAGATAGCTCAATACCATACACTTAGCATGCTACTTTGAGTCAAGTGCCTTCCCCTTAGCCTTCTTAGCCCTCTTCATTACAAAATTTAAGCTGCTCTATAAGGGAGTTCCTCTCCTCATGAGACTTTATCTGAAGGTCAGTCAATTTCTTTCAAAGCTTGATCACCTTCGTTGATAATTCAAAGTTTTGTTTCAATATCCCGTTCAAGATGCGGGTGTGGATCATGGCAACTTGCATGTAAAAAAAAGAAATAGAAAAAAAAGAGAATGGAAAGAAGGTATAAGAAGGTCCTATGTGAGACGACAGCAAGCTAAAAACAAAAAATAAATAAATTTTGACTAGACTGCAGCTAACCTGGAGGAAAACTTTTTTGGGCTTCTCAAACAACTAGCAATTTATGGCCTTCTTAACAAAGCCTTGAAACTCAAGCTTAAGGTTCCTCTATGCAACCTCCACAAGGATGGGGATACTCATATCATCATCGACCATGAAATAATCTTCTGTAACTGGCCTCTTTCTTGTATTAGTCCCAAGTCGAGCCCTGTGTCGAAAGGGAAGATCCTTAGGGAGACTCACTGGAGTAAATGAGGAAGCTTTCTTAGAAGGACCTCGTGAAATGAAAATAAGGCATTACTCTTCCACGCATTCCAAAAAGGATCTCTTGGCCGAACTAGCAGCCTCATGGGTGGAACTAAAGGCCCTCTTTAGGCATCTTAGAAGCCTCTTTAGCCTCTGACATGCCTTCATTGGAAAAGTTATCTAGCAAAGATCATAGAAGAGAAAGAAAGTCAGAACATTGCCAACATGATGTGAAAAAGAAAACCAAAGGGTGTAAATGCTTATAGCTTAAAATGGAATAAGCAGCCCAAGGCAACCAGGGATAATTCTCCAACTACAAAAGACAGTCTCCAAAGTATCCAGAGACAATCACCGTGTGGTTAAGGAGCTTTCCCTCGGGTAAGGTGGATAAGTGACATAAAATATGGAGGTCTCTAACACCTTTTATTTCTGAGCCCCGCCCCCCAGTATCGCCCGAACACAAGCCCGATCCCTAGATCTTATCCTTAACTATAAAGCTCCCTAAGTCTTCACATCGACCATCTCCTTTAGCTTCCTAACAAGTTTGACAACCAAACTCATACCTTTTGGGCTTGCCTCCAACCCTTCATCCTCTACAAGATAGGGGATTCACACGAGAAGATAGAGACAAAACTACTAAAACAAACAATCCAATCCACAAGGGGAAACAAAAAGGGGAAAGAACTCATATGAGACTAGGTGAATACGTAAAAACCTCTTATAACACCCTACGCAAATCTCACATCTACAAAGTACACAAGAAATGTTAGGTTTATAAAGGGTGATCCACACTTTAATTAGTAAAACGCATTTTAGGATGTATGGGAGCCCTAGAAACAAAACCATGTTGACCTTGTGAAGGATTAAAGTGGACAATATTTTGCCAAGTCTAGGTTGGGTCATGATAGATGGTATATGATAACTCTATGAAATGAGAGTTATTATGGCAATTCTAGACTTAAATCAAGATTACTTAGAGAGTAAATGATGTATTTCTGTTGTATTTTTGTTACATTTTGCATAAACATTCATAAACATTCATTTTAATTTAGTTTTGATAAATTTTGCTTGATTTAGAGTAATTTGTGCTCAAATTGTATGCATAATTGTAGGTGTCCAGAAGCTTATTTTGCACGGAAGGAATATTATTGCAACAGGCTCGCAAAAATAAAGAAGAACATGGCTACATAAGAATTGAAACAAAATCTAGAACAATATAGTGCTATAGCCATTGCTGGAGCAGCCATTACTGTAGCAATCTGGAACAACGACAAAGAAAATTTAGCACGGGATATATGTAGAATCGCGATCTGCAATTTTCTAATCTGACTTATGTGTGCTCTAAGCTTATGTTTACTCTCATTTTCAGATATAAAAAGAGCACGCATCATTAGAAAAAGGGGTGGCGAATAAACATTGAAGAAATCAAGAGGAAAAAAAGGAAAAATCAGAGTTCACGGGAAAGCAAGTTTGCACCAGTGAAGAAAACCAGTAGAACTATTGTGGATTCAATTTTCATCGTTCTTTACTTATTCTTTTTCTTAATTTTTGATTGAGCCGATGTATTTCATGGCTAATATTTCTAAATGGGTTTTTGACTGTTCTTATGAGTTACTGTAAGATTGTTTTAGCACTTTGCTCTAATAGCTTATACTATAATCATTATTTCAGTTGACCACCCATTTAATGGTTCAAGTTAAGAGAGAGCCGCAAAAGGGTCTATCTTAGTGGAAATTATTAGAGTAATATTTGATCTTAATTTAAGTTTCCTAAACTGAGAACACTTGAGTCCCAAAAGGGCTATATTTGAATTAAGATTTTTGAAGAATTAGACATAGGAATTCACCTTGTAGGGTAGAGGGGTAGAGAGAGTGTATGTTCATAATGTCATACCTTAGGTGGAATAACAACTGGTCATCGTTCGAGTGCTTAAGGGTATGAAAAGTCTAACAAGTGACAGCTGAGGATGCAAAATAATTCTGCCCAGTGCTGTAGGAATTGTTGATTTAACAAAACAGTCAACCATAAAGAGTGTTTAATCATTCACCTCATTCCCATTAAATTCTTTTTACGCAATTAATTTAATTTACTTATTACTGCATTTATTTCTTTTTTTAAATCAAAGAAGTTTGCACTATCATGGTTGTTGTAACCTTTCTAGTAACATCAGTCCCTGTGGAAATGATCTTGAATATTCATCATTTTATTACTTGTTGTGTATACTTGCACATTGACATCAATAGCAATTGAGAAAAAAATAACTAACAGTACACGAGCAGTTCCACGT
This sequence comes from Citrus glauca, assembly GCA_029633175.1. Classification (NCBI taxonomy): domain Eukaryota; kingdom Viridiplantae; phylum Streptophyta; class Magnoliopsida; order Sapindales; family Rutaceae; genus Citrus; species Citrus glauca. Next base: position 22,919,415 of record JAQOOD010000003.1, on the reverse strand, counting down.
GTTCTCATGAACAATGGTGGGACAAACCTCTACGAGGATGCTGAATCCCTAAAGCAGGGTGCATATAACACCTTAGGTAAATCTCACATCGACAAATAACAAGATAGATGTTAGGTTTATAAGGGGTGATCTACACTTTAATTTGCAAAATGCATTTTAGGGTGTATAAGCAACCTAGAAACAAAACCTTGCTATATTTTTTAAAGTCCAAAGTGAACAATATCTTGCTAGGTCTAGGTTGAGTCATGATAGATGGTATTAGAGCGGCTCTGTGTATCCTCTTAAATGATAATGGGGCAAAGCCCAGTGAGTATGCTGAGTCCCAAGGGGGGTGCATATAACACCCTAGGCAAATCCCACATCAACAAAGTATGGGAGAGATATTGGGTTTATAAGGGGTGATTCGCACCTTAATTAGCAAGACGCGTTTTGGGTGTACAATCATCGTAGAAACAAGACTGTACTAGTCTTATTAAGGCACAAAGCGAATAATATCTTTGCAGGTCTAGGTTGGGTCATGACACCTCCTGACCCCAGAAATGAATGTCACCTCCAATCACTAATTGTGTCAAACCAGTGGAGATCCCAAAAGTAGTGGGATGTGGCAATCCTAAATATATTAACATCCTTGTTGTAGGTTATTAAATAAGCCACGTCACCATACAACAACCTCATTTCTAGAACATCCATAACAAAAATCATGTCGAATGTTCTCTACCAAACTACTTTCTCGAGTACATACACAAAAATCAACTCAATAAATAATGCCTAGACAACTGAACTAGGGCTACATAAAAAACATAACACACTATTAGCACGTCTAGGTTGGGTCATGACACCTCCTGACCCAAAAATAAACGTCACCTCCAATCGCTGCAGGTCATTAAATCAACCACTTCACCATCACAATAACCACATTTCTAGAACATCCACAACAACAACCATGTCGATTGTTCTCTACCAAACTGCTTTCTCCAGAGTACATACACGAAAATCAACTCAATAAATAATGCCTAGACAACTTAACTAGGGCTACATAAAAAACATAACACACTCTCTTAAAAATCCTTGAAGAGGTAATTAAAGCCCCATAAAAAGTGACTCGACTATAATTGCAACCCCTCTACCATCTATTGGATTAGCCCTATCCTCGCCATCAAAAGGCTGTCTTATTTGTAAAATCACTAGAAGGTTAAGAAAATCTATAAAATTACACATTTTATCTAAATCATCCTCAGTTTTTAGAACCTAAAATATTGTATTTTTATAAAAAAAAAATGTGTTATCTTACATCACTTACTAATAATGATAATTTTAAAATAGAATTTTTATTAAAATGGCAATTGATAAAAGCTAGCAAGCTAGAACTTTTAAACCTTCGTCTTGCTATGATTCCTATTGTGTTAAGTGCTGGAGTTGGTGTTGTTACCTCTTTGGTTGTTCCTCATGCAAAAAAACCTGAGAAATTCACTAGCCAAGTTTAAAAGGTGACAACATGAAGTGTTCTTTCACTTGACCATATTGAATCTTGAAAGTTCTTAAAGAAATATGCTCCAATACTTAGAAAAAGTGAAGCTGATTGTTATGCAAATTTTATTGAACTCGCAAGCGCACGAATCTGTTGTAGTATAGATTAATGGTGACGAGTGTCGATCCCACGAAGAGGTGGATTTTAATTATATATAAAATTAATTTTGTAAATGGGTGGTTGGATTTATGGTAGAAATGATTTGAAATATGCGAAAACTTAAATTAAAATGGTGAGAATAAATTCTAAAATTGAAATTGAAATGGCAAGAATAAATTGAAGAGAATTCTATTAAAATGATGTACTTGGGTATCTGGATCCGTATCAACATGCATCATGGGCTAAATATTCGTTATTAATACCAATTAAATCATGAGGGGGGAATCCACACCTCATGAACCACGCTCTAATAAATATGGTGTTAAGGGCTTATCGTGCCAAATAATAATAATCTTATATTAGGGAGCCGGTGAAACCAGGGCGGTACTAGACAAGATTAGTATTATTTGTCAAGAAAAAGTCAAAACATCCACAAAAACTAGAGGGGAAGAGAAAATAAATTTACCAAATCAAGCTCATGACACATGTTGAGACTTCACCTTCAACCCAAGCTTGAAAGAAAATTAGCCACTCATAGTTGAACTAGGGGCAAAATGGAAATTTATTAAAATACGTAGAAAATACAAGATAGAGAGATAATTACAGAAAATGGATCCCAAAAATGGATTCAGAGATGCCAAATTTGGGGGGAGGCCCCCTTTTTATAAATACATCGAGTAAATCATAACCATCGGATTAAAAACAGTTTAGATGCTCAGGATTGCGCCACGTCATCAGTCAACAGTACGCATGAACAGTACGCGGTTTGCACAGTAATAATCCCATGTGTTGCATGTACCGTACGTGCATTTTTTGGTCCACTAATATACCGCCACGTCACCATAAACAGTACATGAAAATTTTAGTCCAACAGGATCTTGACACGTCATCAGTCAATGTCACGTCATCAGTCAATGTCACGTCATCGGTCAATGCCACATCATCAATCCATACATGTGAATAGTAACGTAGACAGTACCCGTACATGTGAATAGTACCGTATATGTGAACAGTATTATTTTTCCTTTTATGCTCCTCCTAAGGTTTTCGACCATCCTGAGTTCAAAAATGATGTCCGTTTGCCATTTGATCTCTCGTTTATTGTGAAATGACTATAATGCCCTTAAAATATATAAAATACTTAATTAAAATAAAACACATAATTAAATTGCAAGAAACTTAAACACATAAAAGTAAAGGTTGTTAGTAAGACTTGATATGTAAAATAACGGTTTTCTCCTTTATAAATATGCATTTTCTAACACTCAACACTGATGTCCAAATAATCAATGCAATTGATGTCTAAACTCATTTTAATTTCCTTTGTAAAAATTATAAGTTGAATGACCTCAATGATTCTTTGTACAATGTATATGCTAGAAAGAAGATAACTAATGAACTGTAGGATTCATTAGAATATAAATATAAAATAGAGGATGATGACACAAAGAAATTTATCATAGGTCACTTCCAAGTTTATAAGATAGTGGACTATAAAACTGATATGAGTCATGTTCAAGATTTGCAGATAACTTTGTTCGCAATTTATACCGAGAAGATGGATTTGAGTGAAAATTTTCAAGTGGCTATTATCGTTAAGAAGCTGCCTTCAACATGAAAAGGTTTCAAGAGTTATCTGTAGCACAAGAGAAAAGAAATGAATCTTGACGATCTGATTATTAAAATTCAAGTTGAAGAAAATAATAAAATAATTATAAAAAATGCATCATTTCTGTGGCTAAGACAAATATTATGTACTATAGTCAGAGTAACAAGAATAAGTAGGCCAACAAGAATAAGTTGGATACAATAAGAGGAAAGTTAATAAGGACAAGTTGGTTCGAAAGGAGGAATATCTAAGAAACAAACCAAATTTCAAAAGAAATGCATTAACTGTGATAAAATGTGTTATAAAGCTTCATAATGCAGCTTGTCGAAGAAGAGACTCTAAGAAGCTAATTTGCTAAAGGGCATCCCACAAGATGTTTTAGACATTAATCTTTTATGGTATTTCCTTAAATGAATCTAATGGGTTCCAATCCAAGAGAATTGTGGATTCATATTAGTGCAACTAGACATGTATGCTCAGATAAGGAAATGTTCATTTTGTCTGAACCTATTATAAATGGTGAAAACACTATATGTGGGAAATTCAGCCATGTTTAAGATAGAACCCAAAGAAGGTGATTTTAAAGATGAATTCTGGAAAAGAGCTGTTTTCTACATGCTAGAAATTAGCAAGAATCTTGAGTCTATATTTTTAAAAAAGAATAGATTTAGATGGTGTTTGAGTTTAATAAAGTATTTTTGCCTTAGAATGGGATGTATATGGGAAAGAGATATGTATTAGATAGGTTGGTAAAGCTTGATTTAATGGTAATGAAGCCAAAGAATAATAAAGCTAGTTCTTTTACTTATTTTCATGAGTCTTTTAATCTATGGCCTAGTCAACTCGGACATGTTAATTATATAACGCCTTATGTAAGTTAACTAACATAAATTATATACCCATTTTCTAAGCAAATATGAAATATAATTATGAATCTTGTGTTGAGGTAAAACTAACAAAGTCATCATAATTCCTTGGTCGAGATCCATCATAATTTTTCCCATAGGTTTAAAATTTAAGTGATCTCAATGACTTGTTTTTTAATGTGGTTAATTCCTATAAGCATGCTTATGATCCTTTTTATCAATTTTTCCTCCTTACATTCCTTAAGTGAGAGGATTGGGAATAAAGCGTTTATTAAAAGGTCCAAGGGTACCTCACTATCATTCAATGAAGATTTTATGCTTTAGGGCCTTCTCAGACCGTCTTCCCTTTGTTGATTGTGGCCCTCTTAAATCTGTTCTAAAGTCCAACATTGATTCGGTGTTCTATTGTTTCTAGCCTTGAATAGATTTTCTAGATAAAGACAAGTTAGGTATATAATTCAATTATTCTAGTTTCTAACTTTGAGCAAATCGCCTTGATCAGAACAAGTCAAGTATTCCAACTATGCTAGTTTCTGACCTTGAGTAAATCATCTTAATTGGGATAAGTCAGGTGCTCCACCTATGTTTTTTATGTGTTCAAATAGTATAAATCTCTAACATTGTATTCAATTGAATCAAATATCCTAAATTCTACAAATGACAAATAATTGATGACAATAAAACACTTATTCATATGGTGATAATAGACCAATCATCCATGTAGAACAAGCTAAATCATTTAATCACTTTAAAAAGAGGATTTATGATAAGTAATCTATCCTCTTGCTTTCTGAGGAGATAATGAAATCTTTTAAAAGGATAACTTACTAGGGTGTAACTCTAAGGTCCCTAGAAAATAGTCACACAATATTTACAGACATATAAGATAAGATTACAAGCAAGCAAAGTAAGTTAGAACATAGTTCTTGATAGCATGCTTCAGGTGATATTTCCTGAGCATTGACATATTCCATGTGAATTTGCAGGTCTATCCATAAAAATCAATTGTTGCTGCTCAAGATCTCTTTCATGCATTTCCTCGCTCAGCTCTTTAGGGCTCCATCCCCTTGAGTCATTGACGTCAGATATGGAGTCGGTGATGACCTCAATCTAGACAGTTTGAGATGAAATTTTTTCATCATCTTAAATATGTTGTAGCGACAAAAAAAGCTTTCGCAGAAAAAATAATTATTATTTCAGGTTTTTAGCAATGACTTTTTCATTGTTAAAGAGGCAATTTGGAGATCAAGTTCATTTTTGTCTCGAAAACATTAATTTTTGCGACGAAATTTAGTACTATTGCAATGATTATTTTTGTCGCCATAAGTTATGTTTTTTGCGACGACATTGTTCTATGTAGCTACAAGATATTTGTCATCAAATCCTAATTTTTGCAACTAAACAACTTTCGCCACTGAAGATTTAGTGATAAATGATTTCATCACTATAAAATGTCCAATCTCGCCAGATATACTTATAGCAATGAAATTATTAGTTCATTACTAAATGTGTATTTTTAGCAACAAACTTGAGAGTTCATAGCTAAATGTTTATTTTCAGTGACCAAATTATATGTTCGTTGCTAAAAATATTCCTTTGAAAATTCAACATAAAGTCCAAATTTTAGACCTTTTGTGACGAAATGTAAATTTCATCACTAAATGTGTAGCGATGAAATTAAATTCATCAGTAAATAGGTTTTTTTATTGATGAAAATTATAAATTCATCGTTGAAAATATTCATTTAAAGATTTAAAGCAGTTAACTTTTCACCAAAGTTTTAGACCTTTTGTGACTAAATTTAGTTTTCATTGTTAAATGTGTATTTTAGCTATGAAATTATGAGTTCGTTGCTAAAAGTTATTGGTTTAAGATCTAAAACAATTAAATTTCCACCAAAATTTTAGACCTTTAGTAATATTTATAATTTCATCGCTAAATGTATATTTTTAGCTACAAATTTTAAAATTTATCCTGACTAACATGAAATTTTAAAAAATAAAAGGCAAATTATTTTCTGCCAAAATTAAGTATTTTTAGCAACAAATTATTTATCGCTAAAAGTTATATTCGCAACACATAAATTATGAACTCTTTATGCTTTAGGCGAGGATTGTATTTGTCGTTAAAAAAGAGACATTTAGCGACGAAATTAATTTTGAGCTAAAAACCATTTCGTCGCTAAAACCAATAATGATGCTCCTAGCGTGACAAAATAGCGACGAAAATTGTTTCGTTGCTATATCCTTTAACGATGAAAATTTTATGTTTTAGAAACAAATTTTTTCCTCTTGAAAACCCTTTTTTGTTGTAGTGCTTCAAATTTCTCTTGATTCTATTGTTGTAAATATGTGCTAAATTTTTCAAGAAATTTCTTTAAATGCCTTGAATAATTTTAGGTTTTGAAAGTAATATAAGTAATTAATGAGAACTTTTGGGGTATTTAAAAGAGTATATAAGAAAAACTTAAATTTAACAAATCCGTATTCAAAGTAATAAATTGTTCAAAATAGAGTTTAGAATTTTGTTGAGCAAATTTTATTTTATTCACAAGTACACTAATCTATCATAGTATAGATTTATAGTGACGATTATCGATATCACAAGGAGATAAATTTAATTATGCATAGGGTTAATTTTATAAGTTTTAAGTGAATTGGCTAGAGATGATTTTTCTTTTTTGTGTAGTACTAAGATTTAAAATAAAAAGATGAAAATAATTCAAATAAAACGATTGAGTCTCTAGATTCACCATGGGCTTAATATTTTCTTTTAGTTCCAATTAATTTATGAGGGAATATTTACACTCCTCATAAGCCCCACTCCAATAAATATAGTATGAAGCGCTTTGTACGCTAAAGGATAATGATTTTCTGCTAAGTATAATGTCAATAACATATTGTGCTAGATGATAATAATCCTTCTATTGACAACGTGACAAAACCATGCACTAAATAACTTAGATGTACTCTCTGTCAATACTAAGTCAAGACGATCTATAAATACTAAATTGGATTTTCTTTCTAATAGATATGATATAAAGTGCTCATTGTGCCAGATAGTAATGATCTTTCACTAGAGAGTTAATATACTGTGTAAAATTTAGACAAAATACATTGTCTGTCAACAATGAGTCAAAACAACAACATAAATCAGAGAAAAAAAATTACCAAAATACACTATCTATCAACAATGAGTCAAAACAACCACATAAATCAAAGAGAGAAAATAAATTTACCAAATTAAGTACATGGATCATGTTGAGACTTCACCTTTAACCTAGACTTGAAATTAAATTGACCATTTATATTTGAACTAGGGGTAAATGGTAATTTTATTAAAGTGCTTAGAAAATATATGATAGAGTGAGAATTACACAAAGTTGAGCTTAAATTTGGATTCAAAGATGTCAAATTAAGGGAGCCTCCTATTTATAGATATAATGAGTAAATTATGGCTATCAGATGAAAACAATTTGGCACTTAAGATTGCGTCACATGACAAGCTCTGATTGGCTGGAATACATCATCCGATCCAATAATATGCTACAACATCACCACCCAATGCCAAGTTAGCATTCTTGGTACAATAGGATACTGTCACGTTATTGGTCAATACCACATAAGCATTTTTTGGTCCAATAGGATGTTGTCATATTATCAATTAATGCCACTTCAGTTGGTCCACCGAATCATAAAATTATGATTTTGCTCTTTATGCCCTTTCTATGGTTTTTAGCTATTATCAATGCAAAAATGTTATTGGTTTTGCTATCCGATTTCTTATTAATTATGAAATGACCAAAATACCCATAAAATACTCAAATTATAACAAAATACACACAATCAAAGTTTAAAGGATTTAAATACATGAAAGTCAGAATATTAGTGAGATTTGGACTGTAATATAATAATTTTTTCCTTTGTAAATATGTATTCTTCAGTACTCAACAAATGTAAATAGTCACACTCACAAGAAAAGTAATAAAAGCATATAATGAGTGTGAATAAATTATGGAAAAACTAAGGATTTATTTGAAAGGGTAGGACTATTTAAGTCTATCACATTTCTCTCTAAATCAATTTTTTAAAAATATATTCATTATTAAAATTTTAAAATTTTAAAATCTCAACTAATCACGTTCTCTTTCTACTCTCAATTATGCAAACTAAACACTTCACTCTCTTTTAATTTTTTTTCTTTTTTTTTAAACCTTTATTTGTACATCCTGAACTGCATTTATGCTTTCTATGTACACATATTTTTTCTTGACATTCATTAACTCTGTGTTTGATAAAAAATAATTTCTTGATATTTGTTAACTTTTATGAATTATAAAAATTTATTGATATTCATTTGTAAAAGGTGGGTTTTATTCCTTGTAGTTAACAATACCAATTTTTTGCAGCAAAATTATATATGTAAATGAATTGATAAAATTTTGTGAAATTGAGAAGAGAGAAAAGATAAGATTAATTAAGTAATTTATAAAAAATTATTTAGATAATAAAATTTTTAATTAATGGAGAATGTGCAGAAGAAATTGATGGGTTGAACACTCACCATCCTATTTAAAAATGGCTAAATTACCTCTAAGTGACAAATGTTTTGACAATTTTTTTTAAAAAAAAAACACATGTTTTGAAAATACTTGAATGAGTTATATTCCGTTAACTTTTACCATTAACTTTAATCGGTCTAGGGTAAAATTGAAAATAAATAATTTTCTTTTCAATAAAGTTAAAGAGATAAAAAAATATTAGATTTATATAATACTTTATAATTCATAAGAGATTGTTTCTTTATGTTCACAAATCAACTTAATTCAACAAGAAAATTTGTTTTAGAAAAAATTATTTGATTTAACCCAAAAATGCCTTGTTAATAATTGGATTTAGATTTAATTTTTTTTAAAATATTTTTCTATTTTAAAAATTAAAAATAAATAAGAACAGAAATATTATTTTATAATTAAGTTACTATTTTTACTAAAATTAATGGCAAAAATTAAGAGTGTCACTTAGTCAAATATTTTAAAAAATATCATCTTTTTAAAATTTGTCTAAACACCCGTCACTTATAGTAAAAGGGCAATAAGACGACTTAAAACACTTGCTACAGCTACTCCATCGTTTTCTTCTTTTCAAGTTGAGGGGACTATCCCCAAATCCAATATAACACGACAAACACTTCTCCGTTTCAATTCTCTGTCTTGTTGGGTCCTTTGTGTTAAGATTCTGGTACGTTTTTAATTATTTAGCTAGTTAAATTAGATTATGAATATGGGTTTTTATGATCATTGTATTTTGTCATTTATTTACTATCAAGAATCCTACGTTTCTTTTAGATTATCTCTGAACGTGACATAACTTTATTTTTGTTGGTGGGTTTTGAATTTTGATCAGTTCGAACCAGTTATTATGAATTGATGAGACGACGATGATGGGTTTTGGGCCTTACGGTAATGGAGGAGGATCTTCATCCTCATCATCCAATTTATCTGCTTTGGCTCCACCGTTTACCGTTGATCGTTCTGTATCGAAACCACTTGTTGATTTGACTGAACCACCCTTGAATTGGCTTAATACTCACCCTTTAAATTTCGATTCCGTACATTCCTCAAATGCTTATGGTTACTCTTTTAACCCACCATCTACTGCACATGTACCGCCTCCTGAGAACCCTATCCCTATTACTTCGGCAAGTTCTTTCTTGTATGGTCAGAGTTCTGATGCCATACCAAGTGCTAATCTTGTTGAAGCAAATCCTTATTATCCATCTTATGTTTCACCCACTAAATATACCTACGATGACTATGCACAAAGCTTGTCTAGTTTGTGGGATTCGAGAGAGTGGGAATTCAGTAGAAAGCTTGAACTTGGTGAGAGTTTCTGTTCCAAGGAGATGAATGTGCCTGATTTATCCATTTACCAGGATTATGCTGATCAAGGTCATCTCTTCCATCCTACTTAAACATATAATTACATTCATGGATGTCGTAGCTGTTCTTGTGTGTGTTATTTATGATAGTTTTTCTTATTGTTATTTGTATTATGTCTTCGAGTATAACTTTTATTTGGTCCTCTCTTGGCACAATTATTATGATTTGATGGATATATTTGGGTCAAAACTCCTGAATTAGTGACTGGTTGAGTTTATTTATTTGCGTAGCAGTTTTGTGGCTAGATTTTGTGCGGTTCCAAATTCATGGTCACCTCTCATCTCTGATCAGAGGGTTACAGTAAAGATAGAAATCTTATGCTACTTCAATCACATGTGCTGAGGTTTCTGTAGTTAAGGAGATTTTATGCTGCTGTTAAATGAGCTAATTTGCATTCACCGTCTTTTCCCCCTTAATGAATTTTTGATGAATTATGGTGGCTAGAGTATACCAATGTATTTCTGTAAAACCCTACAAGATTTTTAAGGCCGGACACCATGGTAGATACATTACATCTTATGTCATGCTCATTTATATGCAGTAGCTCTCTGTCCCTTTTTATGCGTACATATTCTATACAAGTCCCCTTCCAATGAGGGATCCCTCATTGGAAAATTAATATATATATATATATATATATGTTGATTATATTAGGCTGGATTATTAATTACTTTTTCATTCTTCATTACTTGGAAAATTATGGGTAAATGTTTCCTCTTTTTCCATTCTTCAATGTCGTTGCAGTGCTGCATACTTCATGTGTTTGACATTTTCTGGAATTAATGTTAGTTCTTGAATTGTTAAAATTGGAGGAAACTAGTAACGAAATGGAGGGTTTCACATTCTGAGGTTTTTATTTTTTAATAAGTGGAAATATTGGCAGGAGCTCATTCATCCAAGGGCCTCAACACATTTGAACAAAAGAACAATAACCTTGATATGCTTGGCAGTGAACAGCACCAGGGATCCATTAACAGAGAACAGTTAGATTATAAATCCTTCACAGGACAAATTTCAGAGTTCATGCCTGTTGAGTATTCAAGAAAATCAGTTCATGGATCCACTTCCTTTTTTCCCGAAACCTATTCTCTTACATCCTATGAACAAGGTCGATCTTGGAGCCATCAGACACCATATGGTGCTTCATGTGAGAAAGGTGCGAAACAACATGGTATTAGTCCAAATGATATATCCTCAGTCAAGAAGTCTTCTCCGGTGCACGTCATTAAATCACAAGCTGTTTGTTCCAGTCTGTCACCGCCAAGTACAGGTTCATTTAACAATCTGGAAAACAGCAGTGGTGTAATTGCCAGCAATGATAATCTCTCTAACATGAAGGAATTTTATCCCCTCCACAGCTCTGAGGGCAAAGTTCACTTTGATGCTGGCCAAGTCAGCTTCCCTCTGGAGAGAGGTAGTCATATCTTTCCAAAGTTACCCTTGGAAAAGAAAGAAAAACTTTCAAGCAATGTAAGTGTGATTAAGGATCCATTGAAGGAAAAGCCTGGACTTCAAATTCCTGATATTGGTCCTGGTAGCGTCAGTTTCATGCTTGTAAATAATGGAGCCATTAACTGTTCTGAGGGTTCTTCTGAGAGTTTAGATCACTATAACCCTGCTGTGGATTCGCCATGCTGGAAAGGAGCACCTGATTATCATTCTCCAGTCGAAAGTTCTGGGCCAGTTACTCTGCAGCATATAAATAAAATAGAAGCATGCAGTGGTTCCAACTCCATTGGACCTACTGATAACTCTGGAAAAGTCTCCCCTCAGAAACCAAGTGATTATTCATTTTACCAGGAACGTGGCTATCTGGAAAATGATCCAGAATCTTCTCCAAAGAGATCTTCCCGTGGTAATTTGTTATTTGAGGAACACGGATATGATTATGATTTGAAAACTGGATCCTATCAAATGAAATCGAGTTATGGCCTTGGGGTTCAGTTTTCTGATTACATAGACAAACCAAGACAAGACTATATCCATGCCAACAATTCCGCAGATGAGTTCAAGTTTAGGCCTTTTCACCAAGTGCAATATGACAGTGTAGAAAATAAACTGACTTTTGAGAGAAAGTGTGAATTGGGTTCTGGTGTTGCAGACGTTGGGTTAAGTATCAATGGTACCTCTGAAGGTTGTTCATCTCATGTGCCGCTCCATGCTACAGAGCATGTCTTGAGTTCACCTTCTTCTGTAGAAGCTGTGCCTGCTAGGCTTAACCAATTGCTTGGTGAACAATTAGCACCACAGATGTGTGTCCGGACATTGATTAGCACAATGCATAACATATCAGAATTACTTCTGTTTCATTGTTCAAATGACATGTGTGGACTGAAGGAACATGACTTTGAGGCCCTTAAGCTAGTGGTCAATAATCTTGATAAGTGTATATCAAAGAGAATGGGACCTGAGGCTCCAATACAAGAATCATTGTTAACCCAGAAAAGTTCTGAGTTCATCAGAGAGTTTCCTGAGCTTCATGAGGTATGCTGTTTTTCCTGTTAAGTTTTGTTTTTTTTATTATCAAAACTAGTTTAGACTTCTGATAAGTAGTATCAGTTGCAAATTCAGTGGATAATTTTTGTTTCTTATGGGTAATTTTATGGTGAGACATGAGGGCTTGCTCGGCTTGCAGAAACACCGCAGCACGAGTATAAGCAGGAACCACAAAGCATCTGCCCAAACTATAACAGAAGTTTGAATATAACCAATTAGAAGTTGTCTTGCGCTAATATTATGATGCCTCATTATAAAAATGACTCGCGGAAATGTGAAAATGGTCCAAACCATTTTATCCATTTGAGAAATCAGAATCTGTTTTAGACCTCAGCGTTTTAGATCAAGTCATCTGGTTTTTTCAACATCTTAGACCTGAAACATTTGCCCGAGTAAGCTTCTACATTATTCCCCTGCCAGTATCATTAAACAATCATCCTGTAGCCACAGAAACGTAGTGAAAATGCCCACTGAAAGGCAACGGATGACATGAATGAGTTAATACTATTCGCTTGAGAGATTTAAATGCCATACTCTTAGTGGTGTATATGTATCTATTCTCTGAATTTCTTGATACTTACTGCTTGAATTAGGTCGTCTTTACTTTTGTGTATGCTCACATAGACATACATATTTCAATGCTTTTTGGTGTGTGTACATTGATGCTTAATGGCATATTCCTTAAAATATGTGTATTTTTGTATTCTGTTTTTAAAGTTGAACTACCAGTAGGATAGTCTTTAATAAGTTCATGTTTCTTGAATTAATGATGTGCAAAAATGTGTCTTTGATTGAGAGCTCGTTTCAAATGTGGAAAAATTCCCTTTTTATTAATTAAATAACAGTGTCAGTTAGATTGACTTATGTTTGAATACATGCAACAAGATGATTATATTTGGCTACTCATGATGCAGCATAAAAGAATTTAGCTACCATTGTTGGCTTTTCTCTGTAAGCTTAAATTATTGGGGTTACTAGTAGTTCAACAATGAAAGCTGAATAAGCTGTTTTTCAGGGTGTGACTGTGAGCAGCCCCCAAGAGACAAAGGCGGCATTTTCTGTTTTGAACCAGCCCAACTATCAGCATGTGCAGGAACAAAGGAGTCCTGATATTGCGGCTGGTAAGAAAAGTGAGAAATGTTCAGACTTCACTTCTCAAAGGGGTCATGCAGAGAGAGTGAAAGATGATGACATGACACAGGTACACAAGGATGATGCAGAGAGAGTGAAAGATGATAACATGACCCAGGTATTTATTATTACTTGTTCTTGTTCTTCTTTTGGACCATTATTTGTCAAGCTTAATAATTTTTTCTTCAGTGGATGAATGAAAAGAAAATAAGAAAGATTAAAGAGTAGTCATGCTTTGTTTTTGTCATGGATTTAATGGTTTATGGTTTTTAGGCCATAAAGAAGGTTCTTAGTGATAATTTTGTTGAAGAGGAAGATGAGAAGCTACAAGTACTCCTGTATAGGAATCTGTGGCTTGAGGCAGAAGCTGCATTGTGTTCCATCAATTACAAGGCTCGCTTTAATCGAATGAAAATTGAGTTGGAGAATTGCAAGTTCCTTAAAGCTAAAGGTTGAATCTCTCTTAACTTTACTGAATCAATCAATTGCTCTTGCCCTTACAATAATTTGTTTGCTTCAGATTTGTCAGAACATACCTCTGAGCTGGAGAAATTATCACAGACCACATTTTCTCCTGATCTACATGCAGTTAACAAATGGCCACCTCAGGTTAAGGATGATTCGACACAAGATGTTTCTGTTCATGATTTTCCTATTGCAAACACAAGCAGTCATCCAGATGATGATGTGGCGAGATCTCAGATTCTAAAATGCCAGGAGTCTAAATCTCATGCAAACCAAAGGCCTACTGCAGACGAGGTTGACAATTTTTTATTTGAAGCTAGAAATGATCAAACACCTCCTACATCCACCTGTAGTTTGTCTAATGCAACCTCTACCAGCAAAGCTGATGATGTTGAGGCTTCGGTCATTGCTAGATTTCATATTCTCAAAAACCGGATTGAGAATTCAAGTTGCTGCAATATGGGAGATCAAATACTTCCACAAGTTGCATTCAAGTTGTTTGAAAATGGAACTTCGGATGTAAACACGGCACCTGAGTTGCACCAAAACTCTTCTAACCATATGCAAGATAAATTAACAGTGAAGGAGTTCCATCTAAATGATGCCGTGATTCAATCTCCTAGGTTGAACAAGCTAAGGAATCAGCTTCCTGCATCGTGTTATGATAGCTCATCCTTGGACTGGGAACATGTGTCGAAGGATGAGCTGCCGGCACAAAACTGTTAAACCTTGCATATGATCCGGAAACCTTAAGTAGATCATAATTATATGTAGTTCGTGTCTGCTGCCCTATTATGTGTGCATTTGTTGTTAATCTTTGAGAATTTGGATACTGCCGAACTTCTGAACTTATGGTAATCTGGTCTATCTGTGCATTTGGCTGTCTTTTTGTTTTATTTTGTGTGCCAACTGTGGAACAGCGGGTGCTTGTACATCATCAGGATATTCAACTTTGTCAACCAACTTTGTTGTGGATATTTCCGTAGGCATTACCAAATGTTGTCCTAGAATCGATGATGCCCTCACGTTCCTCAATTTTAACCTCCAATATCCTCTTAATCGTCAATGTCACACTAAATAGTAAATTCCCTCAGAAGTGAGGTGAGAACAAGACATAAAATTGGACAAAATTTTCCATAGATCATAGTACTTTTGCACTACAAGGTACTTGCATATTTGCATTAATTCATTGTCCTGCCGTAAATCATGTCATTACGCTAATTTCTTTTGAAAATAATACGTGATTCGAAAATAAATGTTTAGAGCATGAACATGGAGACATACTGCTGACATAGCATTAAATTAGCAAAAAGTAAAAGTACATTGTTTTGCCTCTTTTCTTTTAGTTTTCTATAAAGAAACAAAGATAATGACGTTGTTTTACTTTTGTATATATAAGGTTATATCAATGATATGTCTCCATATTACTAGTAGAAAATTTATTGTACATTAATATTAGGGTGGGCATTGGTTTTGATTTAGGCATATTTGGAGTACTGATATAGAGCCATACAGCCGAAGTAACTTAGAAGAAAATGCGGCAACATGATATCAATAAGACAATAACTTCATTATTTTAACTCTGCAGGTCGGAGTTATGTCAAATGTGCGTTGACCTAAAGCGGGCAACACTACATTGTATTTTCTGTTGTATAAAAATGGGTTGCTACAAATAAATTGAAATGAGCAGCGATACAATGGTTTGCATCTTTTATTATAAGTATATTTCTTCAATTACAATTTGACGTAGCTTCTACTAAAAGTGGTCACATTTTTAATTTTAGTGACAATCTAATCCCCTTTCCAACTATGTGAGTAGAATTTAAATTATAGATCTCTTGTTTTATAAGAGATTTTATCAACTCAATTAGTTGGTACCCACTTAATAAAAGTGATATTTTTATCAACACAAGAAATTTCACCAACCAATTGACCCACCAAGTAAAAGTAATTTTGAGTTACAGTTTGTACTAATCTCACACCTATCAAATAAAAAGTGGTTTTTTTTATTACCTTTTTAAGAAGTAGGAGAGTAGGCAAAATTCAAAAGATTCAAAATTAGGTGACCGGTTAAATAAAATTGCATAAAAACTACTTAGTTAAACGCCCTTAAAGCAAATAAGAGGTGATTTTAATTACAGTGACATAAACTTGTATCATATGTATATATTACTTTCCCCAATCATAATTAAATGACTATATATTTCGACGTTATATTTCAACCGTTTCAAGTTTATATAGTACACAATATAGTATCTACACTGCAGAGTATTTTGTATCCAAGCTTTTCCCTAGATGGACCAAAAGGGAACATATACGAATTAATCACACCATGTAAATTGCTAACCAATTACCAATTACGAACATATACGAATTATCTCTAACTGGAAAATATCATTGGATTTCTCTTTTTCAAATCAATTAAAGAATTTTTTTAATATTATTATACACTATGTAAATTACATATAAGTTTATAAAAAAATAACATTTTACCTTAGAATTAAGAAGAGGGGCCGTCAACCAACCCAACCAAAGATTATTAATAAATCACTTGAGATTGATTTATTCTATATTATTACAATTATTTTTTCAATTTTATTTTCATCTAACTAAATGAATGCAAATATGTGGAAGTAAACACCGTAAATTGTCTTGATCACAATGATAATACTGATTATATAAAAGCTTCCAATTAAATTTTTCATGACGTTACACTAAATCTGTTAGACTTAACTTAAATACTAATAATAGATCCATAATTTACTATCGTAGTTATTTGATAAGTAGTTTTTTTTGTTCAAAAACCAATGCCCATGCACCTTACAACTATATATATATATATATATATATATATATATATATATTTGTTACATAAATCAATTAACAAATACTACATACTATATGTTTCGTTCTCATACGTGAATGTGTCAAACAGTTAACTAAGAGAATTGCTTTTTGTGATGCACTGAACATGACTATCACATCATAACATTTTGATTTCTATCGATCACTTACAAATTTCTCGGCCAAATATTATTCTAGTCCTTAGAATTTGAGCAAATTATTGAGTTACTCTATGTATTAAAAAATGTATATCCAGAAGCTATTTATCTTCATTAAAATCTACTTAACTATGTATCATATATTTTTTACTAATTGCATTCATTTTTTTAATTTTAAATTATATAAGACATAATTCTTAATTTTATTATTGAAAAATTAGTTTAACAGCTAGAGGCAGATCCAAGATCTTATATAAGATTGAGCCAAACCAAATTTTTAGCATATATAATATGAATGAGAAAATATACACTTACGATTAGGAGGTTAGACGCTAGGAGAAGATTCACATCAAAATGTATTACACATGAGTTAAAATTGATAGGACTTTATTTAAAAAACAAGAGAGAGCCTATAATAAATTAGGGGCTATTCTATAATTTTCAGACTGACGGGTACATAAATATTTTATATAACGGTAGAAACTCTTTTGCAAAATATTGAAGGTGTTTCAGTTAATTTTTATAGATAAAAGGGCTTAAATGTGAAGGACTAAGCATTTTCCCAATTATCTCTATATATTTATGTTAATTACTAGTATTAAGCTTAACAAATATTAGAGCAATGGGTCCAATACAAGTATTCATTATATTAGTAATGGTTTTGCTTTGCGCAACTAGTGTAGTATCTTAGCTTCAACTTGGCTTTTATAGATATTCATGTGGCCCAGCCGAGTTTGCTGTTAAAGATGAGGTTAGAAAAGCGTTCATGAAGGATAAAGGAGTAGCTGCTGGCCTCTTGAGAATCCATTTTCGTGATCGCTTTGTTAGGGCAAGTATATATACAAACAAATTAAAATTATCTTGTTTTCCCTACTTTTGGTTAATTAAATTAATTATTTTGTTCTCTATTGATAATGTGAGATGTTTATGTGCAGAGTGGAGGACTTGGTTATGATGTTCCCGCAGGAAGAAGAGATGGGAAAGCTTCAAAGGCCTCCGAGGCAATAACGAATTTACCTTCGCCAGCATTTAATGCGAAACAACTCACTCAAAGCTTTGCAGCTAAGGGCTTAACACAAGAAGATATGGTTGTACTATCCCGGTAATTGTTAATTTTTTTTTATTCTTATTAATTTAATTCTAATTAATTATTTTCGAAGTAAATTAAGCATTTTAAAAACGATACACGCATTGCATGCACGAGCACACACCATAGGGCGCTCTCAGTGCAGTTCCTTCACTGACAGCTTATACAATTTCAATGGAAACCCATGTGTGCAGTTGACTTGAAGAGGAAGTGTCCAAAAGGTAACAATAACTCAAACTTGGTGGTACCAATGAACCCAGCTAGTCCAAGCATCAAGACAACCATGTCAGTCACCATGTTGATATACTAGGGCTCTTTACTTCAGACCAAACTCTGCTTACTGACCCAGCAACATCGTATCGAATTAAAAACAATATGGGGAATCAAATTTGCAGCTGCTATGGTCAGGATGGGCCCAATAGGTGTTGTAACTGGTCAAGCTGGAGAAATTCGAGCCAATTGTAGGGTTATGGACAGCAAGAACGCATAGCCTAACACACGCATATCTATAGCGAAAAATAAAGATTGGATTACAATATTTATTAATAGCAAGTTCAATTTGTGATGATAAATCGTCTCATCTCAGATGCTTACAGCCTGATTAGGATGATGATGGAGTGGGTATTTAAATCTAAATGGATCGCTGAAATGGCTTTCTAGCCCACTAAAATGTTATCAAATTTATATATATACTGGAAAAATCAAGGTTCGGTTACAGGATTATAATAGCTAGATCAATTAGTAATCTTAAATCGTCTCATCTATATATGTTGCTCACAAAACGTCCATGGATCTGATCATATAAAAATTAGTCTTCTAATTGGCATTTTGTATTTTGATGAGAATCGGTTGGTACATGACAAAATTGTAACCATAAGGCATGCAAGAATTTTTCTTTTTTCTAATTTTTTTAATAAATGCGTGAGTTTAATTAAAAGACATGCCAACTTGTTGCTTCAAAATCTTTTTCTCTCTATTTTCCAAAAAAAAAAAATAAATAAATTTTCTTTCACACTACTTTCTTCAAATATTCTACCAAACATTAAATTCAATTTTATTTCATAATTCTTTTTTTTCAAAAATTAAATAGGTGGTCAAAGTCTAAATCAAATCATTTTTTTATTCCTCAACTTTCTCAATATTTGAACTAAGATAACCAACTAATTAAAATTACTAAAAACTACTCAACCAAAGCTATGGATGTAATTTTATAGTTCTAAAATACACTGTTAGAAAGTAATAATTTTTGATAATGCAGTTACGTTAAATATTTATTGTGAGAGTATGCAGTTACGTTAAATATTTATTGTGAGAGTTTACGGTCTTAGTAGTCCTTCCCGACTTGAATCTAAATTAATTAAGGCCCAATATAATCTTTCGAATACCAAATAATTTAATATACCAAAAAAAAGTGATAATTTTCGAACAATATATAAGAGAAACCACAATTATTCACCCTATGACACTGGGATTTGATTTGATCAACGTTATAGGGATTACTTCACATAATAGCACTACGGTTCACCTACCAACACCTATAAGCAGAGGCCATTATTCGCTGTTACTATAACAACTTTCATTTCATTCGAAAACCCCAAGAGATTTGCTGCAATTATTTTCAAACAACAGCCATTCACCGCAATTACTCTGTTTTGATAAAGAAAAGTGCTTTCTTAATTAAGCTTGTCATAAAACCTTATCTTCACCCACAACTAGCTGGAAACGGCCTCCGTTATGTCCCTACCATAATCATAGCATCCTTCTTATTAATTCATTAAAAGAAAACTAGGAGTAGACGATGAAAAAAGACTATCATAGAGGGAGATGGATGACAATTTCATGCCACACTAATGAATGGATACACACGTTAATCTTATTCTTGAATTACGAATAAAAATACAGATCTACAGACCTGACGAAGCCCAAGTCACAAACTCAGCTTGTTAGGCGTATTCCTAGAGCATTCAGGAATGTAACACAGTGGCAGCTCCGCAGCAACTCAACAGATTGTATCTGAAGCTCGGCAAGCACAAATAGTTAGTTATCATTAACGTCTTTGAGTGTAAGGCAGCATGGCGTTTGTTTTAAATTGCACAGTTGTCACTCTATTATTGGTTAGATGTTAGATTTGTATTAAGCTGAGTTGATTTTATCAGTGTAATATAAATACCATACATTACAATCATTTTCAGCAAGTTACAAAATACAAAATTTTCCTTCTTGCGTTCAATGTTTTCTTTGTTTTTTTCTATTTGAAGACACATCATTACAAGCTTTAACATGGTATCAGAGCCATACAACATGGTAAGTTCAAATATTACAACTTCATCCTGTTTATCCTTTAGCTTTATGCAACCTATCAAGCTGGATCGAATGAACTATCTTGTGTTCAAGACACAAGTTCTTGCATCAATCATCAGGAATGATCTTGAAGGTTTCATTAATGATGATAAGCCTTGTCCTACTCAATTTCTATCAGAATTGATTGGAGAATCAAGCCAATCTGAGGTCATAACTAGAAGGCCAAACGAAAATCCAGAGTATATTGTGTGGAAGAAGACTGATAAGTTGCTTCAGATCTGAATGTTTTCATCAATGGTGGACAATGTGCTGATGTGGTGATAAGCTATTAGACTTCACAGGATCTTTGGAAAAGACTTGCAGAAATCTTCGTCTCAATTCAAAGCTCATTACATGCCTCTGATGTTGCAGATTGAAACTATAAAAAAAGGATCACTCTGGATTGTGGTTACGTCAATAAGATGAAGAAGATTTTAGATAGCTTAGCCATTAGAGGTAATGAATTTTCATCAAATAAGTTTATTATGCACATTCTTGCTAAATTGGATGATTCCTATGAGTCATTTGTTACAAATTATTAATTAGGCTTGGGAAGGCAAAAAAAAAAGTTACTATTGAGGAATTGTTTTCTATGCTGCCAAGTCATGAAATTAGACTTGAAATGAGCGAAGAAAAAATTTGATAATGCATGATATTAGTGCAAATTATGCACAGAAAGCACAGAACTACAATAAGCATTGGTAGAAAAATGGCATTTGCTGAAACTATTTTGGTGTCGGGAACATGTTTTATCGACATTAAATTTTAGTGTTAGGATACCTAAGCCAATGTCATACCGACACTAGAAAAAATCTGAGCTCCTACGTTACTATGGTATCAAAAAAATTTTGATTCTTGAACATCACACACATAATGATTACACTAATAACAATACTATGGTGTCAATGTTTATTGGAGATATATATATATATATAATAAAATGAAAATTACCAAATTTGCAATTGGCATTTGATTTGAAATATTTATTGAATAATTTAAAAGCTTGATGCATTGTTTAGAACTACACCATTGAAACATAAAGCCAAATAATTATTTTAGACTTATAAGAAGCTTATAATTTACAGCAGAAGCTAAAAGCATCAATCGTCAGCATTACAAGTCTTTAAAGTTTGCAACTAATGGTCTAACTTTGACTGCACAACCTTTGCAAGCATTCCGTGACGAACAAATTCCATGAGGTACAAATAAGTATAAGCTTACGAGGCTGCATTAAGAAGAATTAAGTGAGAATCTTGTGTTTTGAAAAGTAAACTAAAAATGAAGAAAATTAAATACCTAAAGTCAATCTTGGGGCAATGTACTCTAACACAATTTAAATTTGGCATTAAGAAAATAATAGAAAATTTAAAGTAACTTTAGTCAAAAGACTCAAGAATTTACAGAGTGATTTGAGTTCTGAGAATGGCCAATATCACCTACATAAATAACAAATTTTTAGCCGAAGAGTAATCATGCATTTGCACAAGTGTTTTCAAACAAACTTAAAATGTATCCAACAGCCGATCATCGTATGCACTGTATCGTGCACTTCTTTGTAACTTCACCATCTGGAACAATGGAAAGAGATGATTAAGTGTTCATGGATTGATTAAAGAAACGTTAATGGCATGATGATTAAATAATTAATTATGTAAGCCTCATCAGCAAGACAGACAGCTAAGTTCGCTTGAGCATCAGCTTAGAGTTCAGGTTCTTCCAAATGTGCAAAGAAAATGTTAGAAACTTGTGCGGAAAAAGGAAAAAGCAGCAGCAAGAACCTTTATAACCAATACATGTGAATCTATGAGAGGAATAAAGTCATTATCTTGTACTAATCCATAAGAACCATTAAGCACAAAAACTATAGTCATCCTTAGAATATGAGCCATCTGGATGGAAAGAAATTTATTAGCATCTTAGTCTTGGCCTCTCCACATAGTTCAGCCATGCCGTGGTGTTTGGTCTTCCATAAACCAACAACTTGCATCAAGAAGCAACCTGTTTAAGAAAGGCTAGGAAAAAAAGAAAAGAACAACGAGATAACAATCAGGATATGATGAAATGTTGCCATCAATGATCCAATCATAAAGTCCTTTTTTTTAAAAAAAAAACTTTTTATGAAGGAAAAAAAGCTGCATGCAGACAAGTTTGTGATAAGAATCAATTTCAAATCAACCACAATCAAGACAATGACAGCAAGGCAATCATGCACTCTACAAAAGGAAGGAATAAATTTTCGAGCTAAAGGCTTACCAAGTTCAAGACTTGACAACAATGGCTAGTATTAGTTTTAGCCTAAACTTTCTCAAATCACAATCTTCGTGAATATAATAGGAAACTCTCCTATGTTAAGCTATAACATAGTCCTAAAATACCTCTTTATCTTTGTATAAATTGTATAGGATCATGTAGAGAAAAGATGTGAAGAAGAAGTAATATTTTCCTTCAGCTATTTAATCTATATCAATTATCTTTTATGGTATCAGAGCAGATGGTTGAAAATTTTGCAGAACCAAAACTCACCATTCAATCCTTTCATCAATGTGCCAGTCTTGTTTTGTAACATATGCACTTTGATTTTCTTAATCAAGTGTACGATTTAATTTTTCCGCTTTGAATCGAGATTAATTGAGCGCGATTAAGAGTTCGAGTGATCAGATTTTAGCTCTGTTACGGATCCGGTATAAGCTGAATTTGTATTAAGTGTAAACAAAAAAAAAAGAGCTGGATTCTATAAATTGGACGGGAGGAACTGTTTACATTTTTGGAAATGAAGAGAGAGGGAGACAAGAGAGAGAGAGGGGGTTTGACCCGATTTTGACCCGTTGACCCGACCCGGACCCGCGAATTGACCCGATCGGATCTCCCAACTCCGGCCACCTCACCGGCCGTGCTTGGTACCGTTTTGAAGCTTGAGAGACGAGCAACGTATCCCTGCCGTCCTTGTTGCCGGAAAACGCCTGGAACGCCGCCGGTTGAAGCTCGAAACCCGCGGCCGGAACCCGTTTTCGTCGCCGTTGATTTCGCCGGATTTTTGGCACGCCACCGCTTGGATCTTGTTCCTTAGCTCACCAGCATCATTTTCCGACCGACCCCGTCACCTGAATCGGCCGGATTGCCGCCGATTTGCTCTTGGAAGCTCGCGGTTTTGGGGAGCTCGATCCGCCGCCGGTAGCGCGCGTGAGACGTCACCGCCGCCACCATTGGACTCAGCGTGGCTGGAACTATCAGACCTAAGCTCCCCGTCGTCGTTGACTAAAGTCCGGTCACCGTTGACCGGCAGGGGCAATTCGGTAATTTCATAAAACTTTGGGGGTGATTTTGTAATTTGTTAAATCAGTGGGTAATTTGGTAATTTGAGGTTAGGGCAGTAAGGTAATTTGTGATTTCGAGGAGAATTCGGTAGTGTAGTTGTTAAGGACATTTCAGTAATTTTACGCTCCGAGGGTAATTTCGTAATTTCAGACATTGTGATTATTTCCCGTGATTCAAATTGAGAATAATTTGGTAATTAAAGATTCTATGGATATTTTTGGTTACATAATGATGTTGAGGGCATTTTGGTAATTTTGGCATGTAGGGGTATTTTGGTAATTATGTACATGTGGGAATAATTATTGTTGTCATATACTCGTTTCGAGGAGCATTATGTTATAGTAGTTGTTCGAAGAATGATTATGTCGTTTCCTTGATTAGGAGGATCCGCGAACGAGAATCAACCCGCGGACGTTGTTGATACCGAGTCTGGTCATTGTCACTGTGAGTGGAATATACAAAACTTATTTCTATAAGTATATGTTAATTTTATGATACAGTGCAGTATGTTTTGAAAAATAAGTATTTGATGCTTCGATTTAATGATTCTAGAAAGGTGAATTTATTTACATGTATTGATTTTATTATTACTGAGAAAGAGTTTGCATAATGATTTTATTACCGTTTTTAAATAAATGCTTGATATAGAATTGAATGGATTTGATATATGTTGAAGAAAAAGAGAATGAGATTTCAAATGAGATTATATGTTTTCGTACATGTGTATTAAATGTTATTTGAGAAATTGTTAAACAGTACCCTTCCCTCCAGATACAGAGAAACAGTTAATATGAGATGAATACAGAGATACAGATGAGATGAGATAGAGGCTTTTGGGGCCCGTCTGACACACATAGAGGCTTTGGGCCTTGTGTTGGACGCTTTTGCCTTTTGGGGGCATATGCATGCAGTATGATGAGTACAGATATACTAATATGAGATACAGACAGCTGTTGAGATACAATGAGACAGATGATACAGATGATATACAGGCCTTTGGGGCCGTCTGAGTATACACAGAGGCTTTGGGCCGTGTGCTTGGACTAGATTGATATGATGAGATATGAGATTTTCCCTATCTATCCGTGTGGCTCCGGGGCGTGGCGGTACCCAGATAGTACGTCCTTGCCTGTCCGTTGAGGTCCGGATATGATGAGATCATTCCCCTGGGTACTTGTTTGATGATATTTTTTGATATTCAGTATTTGATATGATAAGTATTATGATTCCATCGATTTTACGCAGATTTATGTAATATAGTATTTCAGTGTCTGATTTAAATTAAATATGTTTATGTAAGTAAACTGGATTTCCAAACGAATCACAATAAACAATATATATGTTTGACATGTTTGAAAAGTCTATTTTGAGATATGTACGAATATTGATTTATCTGTTATGCCCATGTGTTTATGTGATGTTTTGATATGAGATGTTGATATATATGTGTTTATTGACATGGGCATACATATGAATATTTCATTGGCATGAGCACGAAAATGCATTATGTTTTCCATGTTTCCTGGAAAATGAGAAAGTTGATTTTAGCAAATGAGATTTGAAAAGAAAGAAAGATTGTTTTACAGTTTTAGCTTGGATGCTTGAATTCGTTACTGGCTTAGTGGAGGACTCTCCAGATGTTTATATAGTTATGAGATAAGTGGGCGAAGGACGCATTGCGAGAAGCCCAAAGAGTATGAAAAAGAAAGTTATAAAAGTCAAGAGAGTGTCCTACTAAGCGGTAATCGAATGAAGGTAGCTCAAGTAAGTGGTTTGAAAGAGAATGTGAAAGTAATGATATTTTGATGGAATTGATTTGAGAGAGAGTAATTCTTTTAAATAAATTTATTTTTCAGAAACTAGTATCCACTCACTGAGTTTTATACTCACCACGTTTTTCTTTTATCATATTATTTCCCCCCACAGGAGATTTGCAGGTAAATCAGTCGACCCAGCATCGGTAGATAGATTTGTAATTGTGGCCACGTGATGGTGCTACGAGTCGTAGATTTAATATATTAATATTTGAGATTTTGTGAGTTGTACGTATTAGTATATTTTGTTATTAAGAATAACCATTATATTTGTTTTTATATTGGAGTGATTTGGAATGATTGTATTATGTTGACTGGAGAAGTTGGATTTGAAGTTTGGATGGTTATTAAGATATTTTTGGGAGTGTTGTTTCGTAATTTGTAATTTTGGAAATGTTGTATTTATAGGGGAGGTTCTGTCGAATTTTCGGTAGAATCCTTATATTATTCGATTCGATTTTACGAGTTTAGACAGATTCGCCCTGGGAGTGCGGGGCGGGTCGTTTCATGTTTCTATTAAACTCACATCAAATTATTATCTTCTATGGAAGTGTCAAGTCCTTCCTTTAATCAAAAGCTTTGAGATGGAGCATCACATTGCAAAAGACAAGACTCCAACGAAGATGGTTACACAAGATGGGAAAGAAATAATAAATCCAGAATTTATCCGATGGATGAATAATGATGGATTATTGATGACATGGCTTAGAGGGATGATGGTTGAAGATGTTCTGAGCTTGATTGTAGAAGGGCAAACTGCTTGTGAAGTATGGCTCTCCATTTAAAGAGCAGATGCTTCCAACCACCAAGGAACAAGAATCTTGGTTGAAGGATAGCCTCTACTCCTTAAAAAGGGAAATACCAAGCTCAAAGAATTTCTTAAGAAATTCAAATCATTGTGCGACAACTTGACAGCAATTGGGAAACCAATTTCTGATGATGTCAAAGTCTTCCAACTTGCTAGATCCTTGTGTTGGGGAAAAATTAGATTTTTAAATTTTTATAAAACCTTTTTAAGGACCGCTCTCATATAATATATAAGAATACGTAATCTAGAAATCGTACCTTGAAAATTCGAGTTGGGTTTTTTTGTTGAAGTGATTTAGGCTCCTAGATCACGATCCGCCACCACCACTCTGATTGCTAGATCACGATCCGTCACCACCACGCTTGTTGGATCACGAACTGTCACCAATGATCTTCCAGGTTATGACTTAGGTTCGATCTGCACTTGACGTGTGCTTTTATCACTACCAAAGCAACTAGCACGAGAAAATTTTTCTCTCAACAATAGAGAGAAAAATCTTATTCTCAGATCTGTATAAAGTGACTTCTTTTTTTTCTTTAGAGAAAATAAGCCTTATATATCTCCCTTTAGTGAAAACTATAGGCTCCAAATAATGCCCTTAATTAAACTCACGTTTCTTTTTCTTTTAATAAGGGACCTACCATGTAAAATAACATAAGGCCCCTTACACATAAGCTAATTAAATGGAGCCTCCCACTAAAAGATATAATTAGGCTTTTGACTCAAATAGCTAGTTATCTTTCTTATTAGTCCAGTAATGGTGCAGTCAATTAAATGAGCTAACCCGGGGATCATTTGGGAACATATAATAGTGGCTACAATAATTAGACCTGTAATTAAACTAGCCCAATTATTTAATTCCAAATCTACTCCACTAAAAGATTGAAATTGACTTCTATAATTGTATGCTTGAATAATAATTCGTCACAATCTAATCAATTTAGTAACATCTTATTCCTTGATTCTTACTGGTTTTCTCTAATGATCATTTTCAACATACTAAATATGTTGACACACTCTGGCCAGAGAATTCTATGATCAAGTGCTGAAAACCTATCAAGAGATGTGTTGTACAAATTCTATATTGTTAATCTATAACTCCAATACTCATAATTGCTCCCACCAAGATACCGGGGTAATCTTGACCACAAAGATGTGTCGTGCCCATTGGTAACTCAAATGGAATAACAATCACAATCATGAAATCATAATTAATTCAAGATTAAGATTACAGTAAAATCAACGCCTATGAGATTTAATAAGTCTTACAGTTATTACAAAGTTAATTAAATCTCACATGTGATCCAGTTCAATGTAGTCGTACTACAACAATAAATTCATACATGATTAAGACAAATCATTCAATGAATTTATTACAATTTATACCTAAATAAAGTGCCTGAATTTATTTATCAACTGCGAACTAAATTTATTTAATCATAAGACAACTTGTATTTATGTCTTCTGTGAATCCACATGATGATCACATAATACATATAATATGATTAAATGGACTTTAATACAAATATAAATGCAATTAAGATATTTGAATAAAATACCCCATCAATTTTATTAATCAGAAAAATATTTATTACAATTAAATAAACACATATGCTTTTAAAGAGCATAATTTCCCAACATCTTGGGACCTAAGTATGCGGATTTCAAGATTGCCATGCTAATTAAGCCTCCATATCCAACTTTAAAGCAGTTCATCCTTGCCCTTTAGAATCATAAACAAACAATAATGGTACAAAAACAAGAAGATGTTACGCTTGTTAATCAAAATCAAGCGTTCTTTGGTGCTAGAGGAAGGGGAAGAAACCAAAGAGGAGGTAGAAACAGTGGTCGTGGAAGAGGTTTTGTACAAAATGGTGGGGGCCCAAACAAAAATGGAAGCCATTCATATCAAAACGAAAACAAAGTCATTAATTCTCAATAAAGACAAACTGCCTCAAATGCTCAAACTGCTCCAAAAAGCAATACCAACAATGAAAAAAAAGAAGACATCATTATTTGCCAAATATGTGGAAAAAAGGGCCACAGTGCTGCTGTATGCTGGAGTCGATATGAATATCTGGATCAAGAAGAAGTGCCACAAGCCCTTACTGTGATGAACTTCAATGAATCAAACGATCAACATTTGTATGTGGACTCGAGGGTTTCTGCACACATGGTCAATGATCCAAGTAAACTCGACAAAATTTTTAGTTATAAAGGCCATGATAAGATTTTTGTAGGTAACAGACAAAAACTTGATATATCACATATTCGAAATATTTCTATAAAAACTAAATATGGCCCTTTATTACTAAAAGATGTACTTGTTGTCCCTCAATTGAAAAATAATTTACTATCTATGGCACAACTTACTAATGATTTTCCTTGTTCTCTTGAATTTGATGCTAACGGCTTTATTGTTAAGAATAAATAGAACAAGGTGCTGGCGAAAGACAGTAGAAGTGGCAATCTCTATGTTTTGGAGGAAAGCAATTGGAAAGCATTAAATGCAATAAAAGGAAATTTTGATACAATAGAACTTTGGCACAAACGGCTTGGACATCCAAGTCTCGAAGTTTTACGTATTTTAAAATCAAGGAAGGAGATCAACTTTTCTAGTTGGAATAAAATACCTAGTATTTGTGCTTCATGTCAATTAGGAAAAAGTTGTAAACTTCCATTTAATTTGTCTAATAAAATATCATAATTTCGGTTACAAAAAGTTCATTGTGATTTGTGGGGTCCTACCCCAGTTAATTCCAATCAAAACTTTAGATTTTATGTGCTTGTCATTGATGATTGCACTAAATTCTCATGGTTATTTCCTTTAAAACAAAAATCTGACTTCTTTGATTGTTTTTTAAGGTTTCAGCGTCAAGTGGAGAATCAATTAGAAAGGAAAATCAAAATTTTCCAATGTGATGGGGGTGGCAAATTTAAATAAAAAATATTTATTGATCATCTGCAGATTTGCAGTATTACAAGACAAATTTCATGCCCTTATACACCACAGAAAAATGGAGTGGCAGAGAGAAAACATTGGCATATTTCAGAGACGGCATTGACATTAATGTTCCAAGCTAAAATACCTTTGACTCTTTGGGTTGAAGCATTTATGACAACCACATATCTAATTAATCTCATGCCTCTCTCTATTGTTTCTATGAAATCTCCTTATGAAAAGCTTTTCAAAAAGGCTCCTGATTACAAGCAATTAAGAATTTTTGGATACAGGTGTTTTCCTTACTTAAGGGATTACAATAAAAATAAATTTGACAAAAAACTCTTCCATGCGTTTTCCTTGGACACAGCCCTATACACAAGGGCTATCGTTGCTTGGATCCGACACCAAACGTGTCTATATATCTAGACATATGAAATTTGATGAAAGTGTATTTCCTTATGCTGAATTATCTCCTTTAATGAATTTGCAGGAAAAATTTAACCATGAAGAATATCCTAGCAGTGAAGAAAACATTTGATGCAAGACAATTTGATGCCATCAAATTCTTCATCTTTACTTACTTAGAGTCATGTGAAAGGCCCACCTTTGTTGAAAACATAGACATTTCAGAAGTTGTGATGACGCCAAACTTACCATCTGGAGCTGAAAAAGGCAACTCAAAAGGCAATAACAGCTCTAAGGATACTGGAGAAAATGTCTCCAACACTAGTAAAGAAATTATAATATAGCCAATAGCTAGGCCAACTCAACCCCAAAATTTGATTGAAATTACCAACCATGACTTCCCTGATATATCTAATCGACTTTCCATTGAATTACCAATTCAACCTATGAATACATTATCCCAAACAAAAGCCACCACAAACAATCAGCCCATGACCTCAATCGAAACAATTTCAAATACACACCCAATGGTCACCCATTATAAGTTAAAAAATAACCCCAATTTAGCATTGCAAACATCTATTACTATTGAGCCAAAAACATTGAAAAGTGCACTCAAATATCCTCAGTGGGTTACTGCAATGAATGAAGAACTTCAAGCCTTAAATCAAAATAGCACATGAACTCTTGTTCCTAGACCAAAAAATGCAAATATTATTGGGTCCAAGTAGGTGTATCGAATTAAGTACACAGATATGGGAGCCATTGAAAGATTCAAAGCACGGCTTGTAGCAAAAGAGTTGATTAGTATTAAATATTGTTGAATTATCAAGTGATAATATGTTATTTTATGTTTATGTTATAATTTATATTTGTGTTTATGTAATATATTAGGAATTATTAATTATGTTTTAAATATATTTAATTTTGTGTATTTTTATGTGTTTATTAGGAAAAATATTAATTTCACGTACTTCGAGGCTCCAAATAGAAAAATAGAGGTGAAATTTGGATTACGGAGGTCCGAAAACCTTAAGATCGATCAAAATCGGCTTAAAATTGGGCTTGTATAAAAAAAGTTGACTTTTCCAGTTAACCGAGCACTGATTGGATGATGAAATGAGCTTATAATAGATATGAGTGCATGGGATAGCTGGCAATTTTGACTAAATCTCAACCGTCCATGATTCAATGGCTATGATTGTGCCACGTGGCAATAGTTGGTGAAGTAAGTGGGAGGATCCGAATCTTTGTATTCAGCTCGACCCGATCCACCCATTAACCCACCAAATCTCAACCGTTCCTTATGCAAATCGGACGAGTCAAATGATGCCATGTGTGATGTTGACTTTTGAAGTTTGACCAGCCATTGGATCTTAATCTAAAGGTTGTGAGGAGCACATGCATGAAGCTTATGATGGACCGCAAAACACTAGATTAAGATTTTATTTTTCTATAAATAAAGCTTCATTTTTAGGTTTTTAATCATCTCTCTACAACTCTCTTCTTCTCAAATTCTCTCCATCTCCTTGTAATCTTCATTTCCAGGTGTGTTTTTAATATTTTGTATAATTATTTTTATAAATAAAATTAGTTTTATTTCCAATTTTAGTTGTTTTTATTACTTTTAATTATAAGTAATTCAATTCTACTCCTTTTTATTTTAATTATGCTTAACTAAATAATATTAGTTAGGGGAAGGTGAAACTCTTAGGTAATAAATATGATTTAATCAAATTCTATTTTTAATTTTATAAATTAAATTATTTTCTATTTAATTTTATACATGTTTTATATTTTGAAAATTTGATTTATTGTAGACAAACAAATGAATTTGGCACAATAAATTCTTAAGATCTTAATATAAAGCATGGTAAAATGGTATATTGACTTATTGTAGACAAAATAAATTTTGGCACAATAAATACTTAATCCATCATAAAATTAAAGGGAAAATAATAATAATTTGTATAATTAATCTTTTGGGTAATAAATTTAAATAATTTGACAAAAAGAATTTATTAAGTTTTAGTTATTCCTAAGAGTGGATCCATAACCCTAACTAGTTCAATTCCATAGTTTCACTTAAATTAAGTTATTTAAATTCAAGTTTTAATTTCAATTTTTAGATAAAATAAAATAAACAAATTAAATCTTTTCTCTGTGGATCGACCTCGGACTCACCGAGTTATAATACAATACGACACTCTTATACTTGAGAGTTTAATATTACTTTTAAGTTGTGTCAAGGGTTTCCACAAGTTCTTGGAATTGACTATGAAGAAATCTTTAGTCCAGTCATCAAGCACACAACAATTAGACTTGTCTTAGCCCTTGTCGTGAATCTCAACTGATCAATGAAACAACTTGACGTGAGAAATGCATTTCTTCATCGCCATTTAAATGAAATGGTGTACATGGAGCAGCCACCAAGTTTTATCAATCCTAAACTACCATTGCATGTGTGCAAATTGAACAAATCATGCTACGGGCTTAAACAAGCCCCGCGAGCATGGTTTGATTGCTTGCTTTTGTCTTGCACTTTTTAATCTTGGCTTCCAAAATAGCAAGGCTGATACTTCCCTTTTTATACTGCATTTTGAATCTAATATTGTTTTATTATTGGTTTGTGTTGATGATGTGATAATAACGGGCAATAATAGCAAAATAATTCAACACATCATTCATACTCTCAGTTCTCAATTTGCCTTAAAAGATCTTGGCTCATTAAATTATTTCGTAGGTATTGAAATCAAGAAATTTAAACAAGGTATCTTTCTTTTGCAGGCCAAATACGCAAGGGATTTACTTGACAAAACAAAGATGCAAGATAGTACAGCCATTGCCACACCAATAGCTATGAAAGAGGTACCAAGATTTGATGATGCACAACCCGTCAATGCGACTGAGTATTGATAAATAGTGGGAAGCCTTCAATACCTCACTTTTACCAAAGCAGATATCACACATGCAGTCAACAAACTGTGTCAAAAATTCCAACAACCAACAAAGGCTGATCTTCGAGCTGTCAAACGGATATTGCGGTACCTTAAAGGGACACTTAATTTTGGACTTCGCTATGTGCAACAAAGTTCCTTGACACGCTATAGGTTCTCAGATTCAGATTGGGCAGGTTGCCCTTTAACTAGACGAAGTATTGGTGGCTTCTGCATTTACCTTGGATCAAATTGTATCTCATGGAGTTCAAAAAAGCAAACCACCGTTGCTCGTTCGAGTGCAAAAGCTGAATATCTTGGCATGGCATCTATGGCAGTCGAACTCACTTGGCTTACATACATATTCAAAGAGATTGCATAAACCTGATAAAGCCTCCAGTACTTATTTGTGACAATATCAGCGCCCTCCATATGTAAAAAAATCCTGTTTTCCATGCACGGACCAAGCACATTGAGCTTGATTATCATTTTGCTCGTGAAAAAGTAACAAGTGGATTACTCAACACAAGATATATTCCATCATCACAGCAAACGACAGATTTATTCACTAAACCATTGTCCAAAGCATTGTTCTCAAAATTTCGGCACAAACTTGGAATACACCCCGTGGCAATTCCTAGTTTGAAGGGGGCTGATAAGAATCAATTTCAAATCAACCACAATCAAGACAATGACAGCAACGCAATCATGAACTCTACAAAAGGAAGGAATAAATTTTTGAGCTAAAGGCTTACAAAGTTCAAGAGTTGACAACAACGGCTAGTATTAGTTTTAGCCTAAACTTTCTCAAATAACAATCTTCGTGGATATAATAGGAAACTCTTCTATGTCAAGCCATAACATAGTCCTAAAATACCTCTTTATCTTTGTATAAATTGTATAGGATCATGTAGAGAAAAGATGTGAAGAAGAAATAATATTTTCCTTCAGCTATTTAATCTATATTTATTATCTTTTAGTTTGGAGTCTCCTCGGACATGGATATTGAAAAATCCTTTTCAAGAGCATATTTTAATCCCAAAATCAAGCCTCGATATTCAGCAACATTATTTGTTACTATGCCCACACCCTCTCGCAATTTACAAATCTGTTCAAAAAAGCAAGTTAAATAAATAAATATGTTAAAGAAATGAACTGGTTCACAATAATAACCTGACTGCATACCAAACTTCCATCATCAGCTCGCAGTACAGCAGCTACACCAACCGGTCCAGGATTTCCATTTGATGTTCATCAAATTCAATAACACAGGAACACTGCAAATAAATAACCAATTGTAACTAGATACTGTATTGGACAGCCCTCCATCAAAGGAATCGTCATAACGCAAGCATCAACTTGGTACAAAAAATAAAAGACATTTTCAAAAATACTCCACATTTTAGCTAAATTTACTCTAGCAACTGTAGGATGGTAACACCCAGTTGAGTACAAAGAATGGGCCAGAAGCTAGAAAAGGATTTTGAAATAAAGTCACTCTAGCAAATGTAATATATTTAACTTTATGTAAAAATGAAATAATACTTGCACGACAAGATGTCAAGATGTTGCTTGGGCCTGAGCATCATGATCCAACCTAACATGCTTTCTCAAAGGATCAGCTAAAACGGACATTGAATCAAATTCATGTTGCATCATATTTAGAATAATATGAAAAATAAATAAATATGTCTAAGGAAAAGATCACCAATATGTTCTCCAAAGCATGAAAAGGTTATTCACCAGTATTGGGTAAATGCAGGATGAAGGTGTGTTTGAGGATATAGTCTTACACTTTAGCATTTAACATAAAGTGGCTACTTTTGCAAGTAGAGAAAGATGGCCAAGCAATTACACTCATCTATCCAATAGTCTTTTCATAAGACTAGCCAATGGTATCTATATTTTATTCTGAGGCATAAGATTTAACTACAGATTGCAGGCATAAGAAAAACAACAAACAGAGCAAGGATATTACTGTATGTTTTGCATTATAAACCATGAGCAATTCACGACAACATTTAGACAAAACTCAATCATTCAAAGAAAAAAAGGAGATACAGCTGAAATATTTACCAAGCCTCTACCTACATAAGCAATTGATTGTGCTATTCTTCAACAAGGATGTACTAGTTCAGAAAATACTAGTGTCTACCAGCTTACCCCAATCTCTGGTCCGATCGTATCCTGTGGTCTCTTTTTAGTTATTGGGTCCTAAAACAGAAAAGTTTCAGTCACCAATCTCAATATTCTTAGATGCTACCAGATTGACAGGAAGTTCGTAACTGAGAAAATGAAGTTGTTAGATGCAGAAACAAATGGAATATTAGCCTAGTAAAAAAAAATAAGAGATAACATGTTTATGACAGAAAACCAAAATAATGTTCATGAGAGGAGAAGATAAAATATCTAAAGTTTAAAAATATTAATTAGCAAATCAAAGAAAATAAAGTAAAATCATGTGTTACCTCTTTAAAAAGTTCAAGTTACAATACAATAATGAGATAGAAATAAAATAAATTCAAGAAACCCCGTAAAGACAACAAATTTCCAATAATCATTCAATCTTAAAAGATATTCAAATATTACAAAAAGCTAAGTAGAGAGTACTATTATGGACAAGATGGATCATTCGGACAAATAATGTCTAGCTACAGCAGTCACACAAAGAAATTAAGCTCTCTCTTTTAATAAAGTGGGAATTCTCAGAAGCCTCTCTTTAACAATCAAATTTTCCGAAGAAAAAAGGGGAAAAACCTTACAAGAAATGAAATCTGTTGGAAAACACAAAAACTCTGTTATTATAGGCACCATTTTACACACACTAACTACATCCCATGTCCCATTTGCAGAAACGGAAAATACAAAATGAAAAGAGCAATCTGTGTTTAAGTACCAAAGCGTTAAATGCTTCCACATGATTCACACTGATACAACTTTGCATGTGCCGCGTCGTTCCCAACGTGCTGTCAAGAGGAACTCAAAATATCATGCATGAGGTCACGTTTGCATGCATGCATGGAGTCACGTTCGCATGCAAGCATGCAATGCCCACGTAGCTAAATTCTTGTTCCATTATGGCCAAGCAATCGGGAGTGATAAAAACCACCTGCAGGAACGTGTCACGGTTTGTGTTGGTTTTTTCTTTCCTTTATGGTAGTATATAGACCATTAATTTCGGTTATAGTTGCTGAAGTAGGGTAGTGGAATGATTTGTATTTATGCTCTTTGAAATCAATTAAAGAAATATGTTGAATATTTCCAATTGAATTTTCAGTGTGGTTTGTTCTCACCCTAAGAGAATATTTTTGCTATCCTTTGCTATCATTAACGAACCTTTGACTAGGACCTATCAGTGGTATCAGAGCTTCGTTACAATGACATCCAACAAAGAAAGAATCGAGGCTTTCGAGGCTAGACTTGGTGAAGTTCAAGATGGAACGCTACGACTTGAATTTGGTATCAATGATAGGATGCAGCATTTGGACGAAGATATCAAAAAACTATCTGAGGTTTTGCTTTCAACAAAAGAGTAAGCTCAAGGGGCCCCTAACAACAACAATAATAGACGAGAAGGATCCTCTCATTTATACCATGAGGACAATGACGGTGGCAAACAAGTTTTCTCTTACAAAATGGAAAAATTGGAATTCCCATGATACTCTGGAGAAGATCCGACTGAATGGTTCAACCGAGTAGCTCAGTTCTTTGAATTTCAAGGCACAACAGATAACCAAAGGGTACCTCTCGCTACTTTCCACCTTGAAGGAGAAGCTAACGAATAGTGGCAATGGTTGTATCGAGCTTATCGGGAGGAAAGCTGCGTGGTGACATGGGAATTATTTAAAGATGAGTTGTGGGCTTGTTTTGGACCCACAGACTGTGAAGATTTTGATGAAGCTCTATGAAAGATTAGACAAATCGAATCCCTTCGTGATTACCAAAAAGAGTTCAAGAGGCTGGGTAATTGGGTTAATAGTTGGTTGCAGAAGGTACTCGTAGGATCATTCATGGGTGGTTTACAGTCAGAAATTTCAGAAGCTATTCGTATGTTTAAGCCTAAGATTTCGAAGGAGGCAATTAGCTTGGCTCGAATGAAAGATGAACAACTACAGCAGGAAAAGAGGTTCTTATGGCCATCACCATCCCCTCGTACCCCACCGGATATACCAACACCAACAGATTTGCCCATGAAGAGACTGGCGTTGGAGGAGATGCAAAGAAGACACGCGCAAGGACTTTGTTTTAATTGCAATGAAAAATTTACTACAGGACATAAGTGCCAAGTCCCACGATTACTATTGCTGGAGGGCCATATAGAAACCAATAAATTAGTAAATGAAGAAGTTACGGTTGAAAATTTGATAAAGAACCAACAGGAGGAGTGGAATGCACCAGAAATTTCTTTACATGCGCTCACTAGTTGGTCTACCCCACGTACCGTGCGGATTAAGGCTCAGATTGGCCTTAAAAGTGCTCATTGACAGTGGTTCCACACACAATTTCCTCAGTGAGAAAATGGCAGAGATACTACAGCTACAATTACTCCAACGAAACCGTTTGTTGTAAGAGTTGCTAATGGCAATAATCTCAATTGCCAAGGACGGTTCGAGCATGTGCGGGCTTCTCTTTACATTAACCATTTACTCTCTACCCCTTACAGGGCTTGATCTCGTGCTCGGAATAGAGTGGCTTGAAAAACTTGAGCCTGTGATATGTAATTGGCAAAAGATGACCATGGACTTTCAATGGGAAAACAAAGGACGTATGCTGCAAGGGTCAGATTGTCAAGCCATCCAATCTGCATCATTAAAGACAATTTCAAATGAAGTCAGACAAGGAAGTTCAACATTTGGTATCTATTTATAATCTATAAATGGGGTGGCCATGCACATCATGCAATCGGATATGCAGAGGGTACTGGAAGCTTATGCAGATATTTTTAAAGAAACCACAACACTATTTTCATTTCGTGAAGTGGATTATTGTATTCCCCTCAAGGATGGAATTGAGCCCATCAATGTAAGGCCCTACAGGTATGCCCATTTTCAAAAGAATGAGATTGAAAAACAAGTTCAAGATATGCTTAAATTGGGGCTTATTAAACCTAGCAATGGTACTTTCTCTTCACCTGTTTTACTAGTTAAAAAAAAAAAATAGATGGCACTCGGCAATTTTGTATTGATTATAGGGCACTAAATGATGTGACTATTAAAGATTCTTTGATTTCCTATTCCCACTATTAATGACATGCTTGATGCACTCTATTGGGATACTTACTTTACTAAATTATATTTAAGGGTAGGATACCATCAAGGGTGAACTCAAGCAACACTCACAAAATGGCATTTCGTACACATAATGGACATTATGAATATACGTTGATGCCTTTTAGTCTTTGTAATGCCCCTTCCACTTTTCAGGCTATTATGAGTTATATTTTTTACCTATACCTTCGAAAATTCATATTAGTATTCTTTGATGACATATTGGTTTATAGTCCCAATTGGAGCATACATCTTGAACATGTTATGAAGACTTTTGAAATATTACGAGAGCACATGTTGTTTATTAAAGGTATCAAGT
The DNA here is from genome assembly GCA_029633175.1 of Citrus glauca. Lineage (NCBI taxonomy): Eukaryota > Viridiplantae > Streptophyta > Magnoliopsida > Sapindales > Rutaceae > Citrus > Citrus glauca. The sequence goes on along the minus strand of JAQOOD010000003.1, from coordinate 22,881,043 downwards.
GTGTTTTTGGGCAATAAGAACCGAAGTATCTTAGCCATGTAGTGACTAGCCGAGGGGTCAAGGTGGATTAAGAAAAAATTGTTGTAATGATTTAATTGGCCATGACCTAATGATATTTCAAAATTACGTGGGTTCCTGGGTCTTACAAGCTACTATTGAAAGTTCGTACGATATTATGGGCTAGTTACACATTCTCTCATTAACTTGCTAAAAAAGGGACAGTTCAACTGGAATAATGAAACCAAAGATGCCTTTCTCAAGCTCAAGCATGCCATGACCACCACTTCCATTTTGGCAATGCCAAACGCCAACGAGCCATTTATAATAGAGACTAACGCCTCTAGAGATGGAATTAGTGTAGTACTCACCCAACAAGGTCACCCAATTACCTTTATGAGTTAGGCCTTAAGAATTACTAAATGCTCTTGCTCCATTTATGCTAAAGAAATGTTAGTAAATTTTCAAGCAATACGTACTTGGAGGCCATATTTACTTCGTAGGAAGTTTTTCATTTAGACAGAACAACATGTTGAAAATAGCACCCATGGCAGCCATGATCTTAGCCAGTCAACTGCTGACTTTAATGACACAGTGGCATGCCACCTGAGCTACACACATTTACAATTAACTGATGAAAGAAATGAGACAAATCCAATGAGGTGGCAAAACAGTTACACAGAGGAATATCAGCACATGGGATGAATGGATGAAGATTTTAGAAGCTCTATATTATTGGCTAATGATTTAGTGATCGTTTTTGTTTTATCTGAATTTGTTATCTTTTAGCTAGCTGTTATTTTGTTTTCATATGTATATATAGACGTTGGCCTATAAACATTGAAATCAATTCAAGTTTTATTTTCGAATACAAAAGGTCATTGGTTTATTCTGCTCTGCTTGCTAAGAAAAAGCAATTCTTAAGGAATTCTAAGTTGGTATCAGAGCAATCTTTAAAGCTATGGCAAGCAGTAGCAGCACACAAGCAAATGTAAATCAAAATTATCAGATGCACAACTTGAATCAAAATAAAAATCAAAACACCGAACAAAATCCAAGTCACAACACACCCTCACCCACTCAACACATCACTAGCAGCACATATATATTCACAACCCTCATTAAGCTCAATCAAAACAATTTCATGCTCTAGAGATCACAAGTGATTTCTAGCATTAGAGCAAACGAGCTTGGAGGGTTCATAGATGGCAGTCATATCTGCCCTCCTAGAGTCTTTATAAACCTTGGACAAGATCAAACAATAGTTACCACACCTAACCCAGAATACCAAGTCTGGAAGAAACAAGACCACATTCTTCTAAGTTGGTTGTTATCTTCACTGATTAAGGAAGTTTTAGGCACTGTGGTGTATTGTTCCACCTCTCTTGAGTTGTGGACAACTCTTTCCAATCAGTTTGGTGTAAGAACTAGAGCAAGAATCTTACACCTGAAAACACAAATCCAGACCACCAAGAAAGGTTCATTGACCATTCATAAGTATTACTCTAGAATGAAGTCCATATTGAATGCTCTTAGGGCTGCAGGGAGTAACATGATTGATGATGACTTTATCATGTGTGTATTTGTTGGTTTAGGATCAAAATATAACTCGGTTGTAACCAGCATAAACTCAATGCAAGAAAGTCCTTCACATTCTGAAGTCTATGGCATGCTTCTCAGCCAAGAAAACAGAACTAAACATAACTTAAGCTCAGGGACTATAGAGGCAAACTATGTACAAGCAAGAAATGGAAGAAAGAATTAGAACAACCATAACATGGCTGGAAATCAACACCAGCCTGGAATAGTTTTCAGAACCCCTGGAAATGGATCTGGTCAGGGAAATCAGAACTCTCAGGACAAAGGGAAAAGCAAAGCTGTAAGTGATGAGGATTGTTCAAATCCAAAGGGGTCTTGTCAAATTTACTGGAAAATGGGACACGCAGCTGCTGATTGTTGGCATAGATTCAAAAAGGATTATGAGCCACAACTAAGCCAAATGAGAAAACCAAGAGGTGCATATGTGGCTGCAACTGATGGCCAAAGCAGTGGAGCCTGGTACTTGGACAATAGTGCCGCAAACCATGTGACAAATGCTTTTGGTAACATAAACATCAACTCTGAGTATCAAGGTAATGAAAAATTAAATGTTATAAATGGTGAAAAACTCCTGATCTCTCATGTTGGTAATTCTATGCTTTCCACTTCAAATTCACATAAACACATTGTCTTGAATGACATATTATTTGTGCCAAGCATCACTAAAAATCTCATTAGCATTTCCAGATTATTGAATGACAATGATATTGACATTGAATTTAAAAAATCTGTGTGTTTTATCAAGGACAAGAGACAAGGGAAAATTCTAGCGAAATGAGTGGCTAGAGAAGGGCTTTATGAGTTGTTGTGCTTGCCTACTCACCTGAGTGGGAACAAAACTCCTTATGCTGTTGTTTTGTCTCCATCTTTTATGCCTGAGTCAATAAGTTGCATCAGCAATCCAGTGTTTGTGCTGTCATTTAATCCTAGTAGTGTCAAGTTAGCTAATGTTTGTGTTGAGTCTTTTGAAACTGATAAATCAAGTAAAGATGTTTTGAAATATATTGATCTCTGGCATCTCATACTAGGGCATCCAAATGAGTCTGCTCTGAAAAGCACTTTGTTGTCTTGTAATCAGTTTAAATAAGAATTTTGTTCCTTCATTTTGTTGTGCATGTCAGTATGGAAAACTATCTAAACAAAATTTCAAAAGCACAGAAACTAAAACCAACAAAGCCTTAGAGCTTATTCATGCTGACTTATGGGGACTAGCACCAATTCCCTCAAGTCATGGACACAGATATTACATATCTTTTGTGAATGACATGACAAGATATACTTGGCTGTTTCATTTGACAATAAAATCCCAAGCTCTCAACACATTCATCACCTTCAAAAGTCAAGTTGAAAACCAATTAAATTTGAAAATTAAAGCACTACAGACAGACATGGGAGGATAGTTTAAACCATTCAAACCATTTCTTGACAAAGAGGGCATTATATTGAGACAATCATATCCTTATTTACATGAACAAAATATGAAGGTTGAGAGAAAGCACAGACATGTGGTAGAAACTGGACTCACATTGCTAGCACAAGCTAAAATGCCATTAAAATTCTAGCAAAAACCCTTCAATTATGCCATCTACATTATCAACAGATTAGCCTTACCTGTTATTGGGAATAAAAATCCCTTTGAAATGCTTTACCATCACAAACCAAATTAATCACAAATCAAAGTGTTTAGATGTGAATGCTATCCATTTTTTAGACCATATAACAAGCACAAGTTTGATTTCCATACTACCAAATGCACACGGCTAGGAATAAGCATAACTCATAAAGGATATGTTTGCATGCATCACTTAGGTAAAATATATGTCTCTGTAAGTGTCAGGTTCAATGAAAGCTCATTTCCTTTTTCTAATGACTCCAAGTTCAGCAGGCAAGAGTCCACAAGTCAGAACAATTTCTTTAATCTTTTAGAAAAGTTTCAGGTCGTGTCATTCTTCTTTGATACTCCTCAAAACACTCAGTCATTAGCTGATCAAAGCCACCTTTTTGAAGCTCCTAAAAATACAGAACAATCCCAGAACCTTGACCAAGGTAAGACACAACAGAATTTGAACACTGACATGATATCAAATAATCAGTTATCCTCACCTGATTCAAATCACCAGCCTTAACCAAATGACTAACCTTCATCCCCTATCACAGTACCCAACACAAAAGAAGTTGTACTATTGCATCCTATAGTAATAAGATCTAAGGCAGGGATCTTTAAACCAAAGATGTACCAAATCACTACTCAACCACACATAGCATTACCTTCAAACACCTCAGAAGCTTTAAAAGAACCAAGTTAGAAAAGGGCAATGGAAGATGAGTACAATGCCTTGATAAAAAATGAAACATGGACCTTGGTACCAAATGACTTAAGCTACAAGCTGATTGGAAATAAATGGGTGTACAGAGTCAAAGAGAATCCAGATGGAACCATAAACAAGTATAAGGCCAAATTAGTAGTGAAGGGGTTCTTGCAAATTCCAAGCATCGATTTCATAGAGACCTTTAGCCCAGTTGTTAAGGTTGCAACAATCAAAATCATCCTTACTTTGGCAATAAACAATGACTGGTTGCTGAGGCAGGTAGAAATAAGCAATGCTTTCTTGAATGGTGAGCTAACAAAGATGGTTTACATGCCACAGCCTGAAGGTTTTGTGAACAAAAGCAAGCCCAATCACATATGCAAATTAAAGAAAGCATTGTATGTTTTGAAAGCCCCCAGGGCATGGTTTGACAAACTGAAAGGTGCCTTGAACTCTTGGGGATTTGAAAAATCTAAGTGTGATACCTCATTATTCTACAGAAGAACTAAATCTGAGATGGTTATATTGCTTATTTATGTTGACGACATTATTATTACTGGTGATAACAGTGGTAGTATTGAAGAGCTGGTTAATAACTTAAATAGGACCTTTGCCTTAAAGGATCTGGGAGAGCTAAACTTTTTTCTGAGGATTCAGGTAAACAGAAAACAAAATGCCATTTTGCTATCTCAAACCAAGTATATTCAAGATTTGCTTGCCAAAATAGAAATGAGTGACTGTAAAGGAATTGAATCACCTTTCAGTACCATGGACAAACTGATAAAGAATGAAGGAGAAAAGTTTCATAATCCCGCACTGTATTGAAGTGTTATAGGCAGCCTGCAGTATGCAACACTCACAAGGCCTGAGCTTGCTTACTCAGTGAACAAGCTCAGCCAATACATGTCTGATCCTAGGCAGCCTCACTGGATAGCATACAAAAGAGTATTGAGGTATCTCAAAAACACCATGAACATATGTCTGAAATTCAAGAAGTCAGACTACTTTGATCTAGTGGCTTACACAGATGCAAACTGGGCAAATGATTTGGATGACAGGAGGTTTATCAGTGGCTATTGTGTATTTCTGGGTGGAAATCTCATTGCTTGGAGTTCAAGAAAGCAAGGTTTGGTTGCTAGATCTACGGCTGAATTAGAATACAGAACAATGGCCCTTTGTTCTACAGAAATCACATGGATTAGCTCCTTATTAAGTGAGCTGAAATTAGAGATGCAAAGAACACCAACAAATCTTGAGTGATAGAACAAGTGCAGCTCCAATAGCCACTAACACTATTTTTCATTCAATAACTAAGCACTTTAAGATAGACCTACATTTTATCAGGGATAAGGTAGCTGGAGGTGAAATGGAATTAGCTTTGTTGCAGGCAGAGATCAAATAGCTGATGTTCTAACTAAGCCATTACCCTATTACAAATTTAGCTGCTTCAGAAGCAAACTCAAGGTGTTTGACAAAACCTTGTGTTTGAGAGAGGGTGTTGAAAATAGCAGCCATGGCAGCCATGATCTTAGCCAGTCAACTGCTGACTTTAATGATACAGTGGCATGCCACCTGAGCTACACACATTTACCGTCAGCTGATGAAAGAAATGAGACGAATCCAAAGTGGTGGCAAAACAGTTACATAGAGGAATATCAGCACATGAGATGAATGGATGAAGATTCTAGAAGCTCTATATTATTGGCTAATGATTTAGTGATTGTTTTTTGTTTTATTTGAATTTGTTATCTTTTAGCTAGCTGTCATTTTGTTTTCTTATGTATATATAGACGTTGGCCTGTAAACATTGAAATCAATTCAAGTTTTATTTTCGAATACAAAAGCTCACTAGTTTATTCTGCTCTGCTTGCTAAGAAAAAGCAATTCTTAAAGAATTCTAAGTCGACGTAGTCTCAAGTATTTAACGGAGCAACGGATTGGGACCACAAAGCAACAAAAGTGGGTGGCCAAGCTCTTGGGGTGTGACTATGAGATCGTGTACTGCCCAGGACGTGAAATGTAGCAGCTGATGCATTGTCTAGGGGGCCAGGAAGTCCTGTTCTTAATGCTTTGTTTGGGCCGCAGGTTGGATTGTGGGAAGACATTAAGTCAGCCGCTCAAGCTCATCCATATATGGATCGTATTTATCAATTAGCTCTCATCAATCCAGAAAAGCTTTACTCTTGGCGGAATGGATTAATCTTTACAAGACTCGAGCGGTGGTGCCACCAAACAGGCCATTGATTCAATAACTGCTTAAGGAATTCCATGATTCAAGAATAGAGGGTCACTCGGGTTTTACGGACATTGCTAGCACAGCAGTTCTATTGGCCTTTCATGCATCGCACTATCAAGGAGTATGTTCAATCTTTTGAAGTTTCTAAAGAAACAAAGCTGACAGTCTATCTCCAGTAGGACTTCTCCAGCCATTGCCTATTCGTTGTCAGGTGTTGGGTGATATTACAATCGATTTCAATGACGGGTTACCGTCCTCTCATGGGCGAAACACCATTTTTTGTAGCCGTTGATCATCTCAATAAATATGCCAATTTTATGCCTTTATCTCATCCATATACAAACAAAGGTCGTGGCGGAAAAATCTGTTGAGGGTGTCATGAAGCTTCACGGGATGCCGCGATCTTTTGTCAGTGATAGGGACCCCATATTTGTCATCAAGTTATGGTAAGAATTCTTCAAATTATCAGATCCTCAACTTAAGATGATCTCTGCTTACCATCCTCAAATTGATAGCCAGTCTGAAGTTGTCAACCGTTGTGTGGAACACTATCTACGATGCTTCACAAGTCAGCAACCGCGCGAATAGAGTGCCTTTCTGCCTTAGACTGAGTTGTGGTACAATATTGCCTATCACTCCTCAATAGGCATAACCCCATTCCAAGCCCTATATGGGAGACTTCCCCCCAGTATTCCTTTTATATTCAATAAGGTCTACACATGTTGCTAAAGTTGACCATAGCTAGTCTGGCCACTAAAGATGTATTATTGAAGAACCTCAAAGCAAAACTTGGAAGTAGCTTGCAATAGAATGAAGCAAATGACAGATTGAGGTCGCAGATATATTACATTTCAAGAAGGCGAGATGGTTTTGCTCAAATTGTAACCTTATCGTCAACAATCAGCTTTCCTATGAGTTTATCAAAAACTTGCGAGCAAATATTTTGGGCCATATCCAATTGAAGAATGTGCAGGGGCAATCGCATATAAATCTAAGCTTCCCAATGGTGTACGACTGCACCTAATTTTTCATGAAGCTTTGAGAAGATTCTTTGACCAGTTTGAAACCTCTACCATTTTCTAATGAGGGCGGAATTGTGGTTGAACCTGAGGCCATATTAGACATACATTGGATGATGAAACATTGGGCTAGGTTTCGAGAAGAAAGGCTAGTCAAGTGGTGTATGCTGGATGCCCCAGATACTACATGGAAAAGTACGGCAAAGCTGTCGAAGCGATTTCCTGACTTGGGCCTTTAGGACAAGAGTCCACTTGAAGGGGGGAATAATGATACAACTTTGCACGTGCCGCGTCGTTCCCAACGTGCTGTCAAGAGGAACTCAAAATATCATGCATGAGGTCACGTTTGCATGCATGCATGGAGTCACGTTCGCATGCAAGCATGCAATGCCCACGTAGCTAAGTTCTTGTTCCATTATGGCCAAGCAATCGGGAGTGATAAAAACCACCTGCAGGAACGTGTCACGGTTTATGTTGTTTTTTTCTCTCCTTTATGGTAGTATATAGACCATTAATTTCGGCTATAGTTGCTGAAGTTGGGTAGTGGAATGATTTGTATTTATGCTCTTTGAAATCAATTAAAGAAATATGTTGAATATTTCCAATTGAATTTTCAGTGTGGTTTGTTCTCACCTAAAGAGAATATTTTTGCTATCCTTTGCTATCGTTAACGAACCTTTGACTGGGACCTATCACTCGCTCATTTGCTTCAACCACCCAAACTAAACAAGTAAAAGAACATTGGACAAGTAACCAGATCTGAAACTTCGTGCAATGCTAAAGGTATGATTAGTGAATAATTAAAAAACAAAAATCAAAATTCAATCAATTTAACATTCTTCATAATAGAAATTTTACCCATTAAAAACTTATCTTCAAGCAAGTAGTATTTTTCACCACAAAGAATTAAATCCAAGCAATTAAACAATAAAATTAACCTAACGCTTTTATTTTCATTAAATTAAACCCATTACATTTTTTTTCTCTTTTATTTCCCTAGCTTTCTCAGCTTCGAAATAATTTTACATTTCAGTCAGTCATCAAATCCCAAAATCTTAAAACTTAAATTATAATAGTAATAAAAATTCAAAACTGAAATTGGAGATTTAATTATGTTCGAGAGGGCATACCGTTCGAAGAGCTGGTGACCAAATTGAAATCGATTGTGTCGATCCAATTTGAAGAAATTTGAAGAAATGTATCAATGTTTAGTTGAAAGATGGGGGCTAGACGGCCCAAAGTTAATGACGAGCTAGGGTTTGAAGGAGTTACGACTGAGAGAGCTAGGATTTGAAGGACTGGCATCATTAGACAAATCACCAAATATTTGAAAGAAAGACAATATGAAGAGGGAAGAATTGTTTTGCCAAAACATTTCAAGAACTGTTTAATTTAACTACCGAAACTTAGAGAAAGAAAAATTAAAAATATACATTTGAGTATCAGTCAAGGTTTATGACACTATAATATCAATAAGCTCTGACACTAGTTTGTTAAAAGCGCTAAAAACAGTTTAGGTAAACACCGTCACTTTTTAAATGGTACAACGGTTTAGCATAAGTGAAACCTTTTTTTTTTATTAACAAAGCCTAATATTGGTAATAATATGCCTAATAATGAGGATCTGGTAGCTTTTTGTGGAGATAAGAATGATGTTTCTCATATTTGTTTCAAACTTGGTCATAGAGTCTTATCACTCTAGAAAAAAATTTAATTATGAATTTAGTCCTAGACAAGAAAAGGGTAAACCGAGTGATTTCATATCTAGAGGTGGTTAATTCGTTGGTGGAAATTATGGAAGAGGTTCTAAGAGAGGATACATTGGTTTTCTTAGGACTGGAGTTTTTCCATTCAACTTGGTGGTATAGTAGTTGTAAATGCACTCACCACTAAACATACACCATTAAACATATCTACCTTATAAATATCTTACATGTACCTAATATCACTAAGAATTTACCTAGTGCTTCCAAATTATTGGTTGATAACAATGCAATTATTAAATTGCAATAATTTGTTTGTTTTGTTAAGGACAAGAGTATACAGATAATATTGCTCAAAGGGATTACAAGAGATAGACAACTATTCTCACCTTAAAACATACTTTGAGTTGTAATTTCACAGGAAATCCAACTATTTAGAATATTTGGTTGTTCTTTTTATCTTAACCTAAGGCCATATAATCATCATAAGCTTGATTATAGAAATACTAGGTGTATATTTTTGGGGCAATGTTCATTACACAAAGGATATCAGTATTTATACTTCTACGGGATGATCTATATTAGTAACCATGTCATTTTTTATGAATCTTCTTCTCCTTATCAGTCTGAAGTTGACTTCTCTTTAGTGTCAAACACTTGTCATTAGTCTTCATCTAGTCCAACTTCAATTCCAATTCTTCATTTCATCAAACTATGGTACAATTTGATCTTTCTTTCTCTCAATCTCCACAAACTGCAAATATGATCCATTGATAATTTTGCTGATATGTTCACTAAAGATTTGCATACATCAATATTTGAGAAATTAGTCTTACAATATTGGGATGTATTGTCTCAATAAATTATCGAATTGATACATGAGGAGCACCTCATTAGGGGGAGCATATTTTCAAAGAGAAGAACTTTTGCAGCTATATAAAACAAATTTGCACTGTACTCTTTTTACTTTGATAAGATTTTATTCCATCAAGTTTCATTGGTAAGGTTTTAACGAAACAATATTAAAGCACGTCTAGCTCCACTTCTTAACATGAGAATTGTATGTAACTAATGTGGTGAATTTAAGGGGGAATGTCATAAACTATGGCAATTTCACTACTTTTCTAAAGTCCCATATCAAATTCTTGTTAGGTTAGTGGCTTACAGTCTTAAAAGTACATAGATATTAAAATCTAACATTTGAAATCCCACTTAAACCATTAACTAGGGGTGTTCGCGGATTGAATTTTTCATATTGAATAGTAATCCATATCTGATCCATAATTTGTGGATTATAAATTTTTAATCCAATTCAATCTACGGATGGGTGAAATTTAATCAGAATTCAATCCATACATTTGTAGATCAAATGTGGATTTGACCTAATCCATATCCAATCCACCATTTTACAGATTAGTTTTCAGATTAAAAATTTTTAATCATGTCCTATCAATGAACTAACTAAATAAAAGAATTAATATATAAATAATTTTACTACTGATCAAATTCAAAATTAAATAATATTTAAATAAATTAATTGTTGAAATAAAACTAGAAAATACATTCAAAGTTTCAAAATATAAGATAATAAAAAGAAAAAAATCTCATTTGTTTAGATTAGTACATGAAAATTAACGGTTTAGGAAGTTATATTTTTTTATTTAATTACTTTTATTTTATATTATTATCGAATAAGATATAATATGATGTTAATGTAATTATATTTTAACTTATTTATTTATTAGTAAGTATAATGTCATATTTGCAAGTTTAATTTTTTATTAAATAAATATATTTTGTTTTACAGATTTGTGGATTTTTACAAATTTACATAAGTAAATCTATATCCAATCCATTGATTATGGATTTTCAAAATTTCAATCTAATCCAACAATCCAAGGATCGGATTTTTACGGATCGAATTTCTACGGATCAAATGAATTGAGCGAATCAAATTAAATTCTGAACACCCCTACTAGTAACTACTGTATGTGTGTCTGTATGTGTGTATGGGTTCCTCTTGCAATAAGGTATCAATTAACAAAAACTTAACAATAATAAACTATTAACAATGTATTTGAAATACTTTATTTTTAATTTAGAATTTTTTCTTTATCCATTTTATTTACAAAAAATCACTTTTTATTGAATTTTCAAAATATTTTTTTATTTTTTGTGCGAAAATTGTATTATTTCAATTAATATTATTGGTATTTTGAATTCTAGTATTGTTATTATTATTTTGCAAATTATGTAACATTGTTTTAAAAAAGTAAAATTTGTGCAACTTAGATAATAATAATTAAAAATCCAATAAATATTTTGTGCTCAAACTACAATATCTATTTAATCATACAAACTACAACATCAAGTATTCAAATACTCAAACCGCAGCCACAACTCCAACCACGAGCAACTTTTTCCTCCAATTCTTCATTATTTTCTTTGAAATTAGCCTCCTCTAAGTAATTCAATTCCTTCGCTTCATCAACCTCATCCATTTATTTCAAATTTTCCGTTACTACTGCAAAGTAACATATTCAAAATATTATTAATTAATTATCCCAAAATTATTAAATGTATAGGGGGCTATAAACCTAGGCAGGTTTGCAACTTAGTCAAGTTCGCATAAATTGCATAACATTTGTAGAAAAGGGTTTGGGCATTCCAATTAATAATAAATTCAATCATAAAATTCCATATCATAATCTCTTGGAACCAATTCCAACCCACATGGGTAAAATTTACAAACAAATTCAAGTTTTGAAAATAATCTACTGCCAAAAAAATCGAAAAAAACAGTACCTTACCTTATGGCAAAGGCCACGTAGTATTAAAATCTTTCTCAAATGATGAAACTCATTTTTTAGGGACTAACCAAATCTTCCGCCAAGAAAAGTTCGTAGCCAGTACAATTTGAGGATAGATCTTTATTCAAACTTCTGCTTTTGCTTTTTTGTATTTATTTAAGCTAACTCGTGTAGTCTAGAAGAAAGATAAGAGACAAGGGGGCCTATAGTTGGGAAGCAAAGGTAAACGAAAATAAAAATGTAAAAGTTGAACTTTAAATTAAAAAAATTAGAATTAATCTAAATAGCATCATTGTTGGAATCCTCACGATTTGACTTAGGGTAAATGTCCGCACTCTCTTCTTATTGTTATTATCATTATCATTATTATTATTATTATTATTATTATTGTTATTTTATTATTTTCATTATTATTGTTATGATTGTTAATAACATTTTTTTAGTAATAATAATCTCAATTATTATAATAAGTAATAATAAAAATGACAACAGTTAACTAAAGGTGTTTTAGTAACTTAAAATCATCCATTTTGATTCCTAGATAATAAAAACACATTCGAAATATAGTTAATTTTAATTTCAATTTCTACAACTCAACTAAACAACTTATTTTTATTTTAATTCTCAACTAAACAATTTATTTTCATTTTAATTCCACCTTATTTTAATTTTATCCACCTCAATTATCAATTGATAAACACACCACATAAATCCAAGTTGTTTAAACTGTAACTTTCTCCTTGCACGACATGAGCTTTTCACCACGAATCTGAGTAATAATGAGTTTGCATACAGTGAGAATTTTAGTCACTATCCTAACCTTTCAAATAAATAATTAAATAAATTTGTACTGCATTTGATATTCGACTAATATGATGTTTCTCATCAGAATTGACTAAAGGTGACCACAAAAAAGAAAAAAAATGAAAAAAAAAATGTCTGCACCAAGATAATATGGATGGAAAGATCAACTACTAACCATTAAAACAACTAGCTGAGGAGGATTCTCATCCTCACTGCAAAAGAAATTGTATCTGCAACAGCAATTGTATTAAGTGCACAAAAATAGAGTAGTAATTCAGTCATCTCACCGACTACAATAACTAAATTCATTGACACAAAAATACTGCATGGAAGCAAATCTACTCAAGTAGTAAGCTCCATGATAGCGCTAACAATGTCTCCATTATGTGTCTTCAGAGCTTTGACAGCCTTGCTTCTTGAGACACCAGCCTGTGTCATGACCAAATCAATGTCCCGAGGCTCAACTCCCGTCTCATCAACTTCCTCCTCTTCCTCATCTTGTTGTGCACCAGCAACAGCAGAAGAGGCATCTGGTTTCGCCGTCACCGATCCCATGTCAGGCATCCTGAACTGCTGGGCAGCCTGTGTCTGCAGCTGGGAGCTCAAATCCTCTATTTTGGCTTCCCCAAATATGACGTACGTTTCAGAATTTGGGCTCTTGAAAACATCAGGCTTTGAGATGAAAAATAGTATCTGCAAACTCAGAAAAAAGAGAGAAAAAAAGGAAAAAAGAAAAAATTGATAATCATCCATCAACTAAGCAAAATAACTTCTTAACAAATATAATAACATAAAAAGCCTTACATTTTTGGTTCTCTTGATGGTTACCCTGCTAACTCCTGTTACAGGTTTCATGCCCAACTTCAGCATTGCCTTGCGGCTCTTTTTCTCACTTTTGCTCTGCTTTGAACTCCCACCTGCAACTCAGTAACCAATCAAGACCACTTAAATCACTGTAGAAACCACATCCATTGCATTTCAACCTTCAAACAAAAATGACAACATAATTCCATATAAATGGCAATAGCTAAACCCGAAACTTAAAAACATCAAACCCACATATTATGTAGATTAAAAGCAGTGAATACCTATACAAGTTGCAATAGCTAATAATAAGATTGTAGAAAAATAAAGTACCATAAAATATGGTTAAGCAATGCACATCCAGGAAACAACGGGAAAAATCAGCGTACAACATGATTGAAAAAACTTGGAATTGTGAAAAGGGTAAAAGCATGGTGAGTCATAGTGAAATACACTACATTAAAAGGAAAAGACCTCTATCCAAAGCCTTTTGGGTCGCAGAGACATGCAGAAGGCCTTGGAATCATCTAGAGTCTAGAAAATGTGCCCTTTGATTTATCCAATCAGCAATTTTAATTGATGGAAAGTGTATGTTGCTTGCCAGGGAACCAACAAACAAAAGTAACATCAAAACATCCAGCTAGTTTTCAATTCAGTATTCAGAATTCACAAGAAGGGTTCATGCCATCATTAAAAATAAGAAAAAGAAGGTTTAACATGGAATAACTCTTTACCCCAGTTGCCAATCCCTAACTCAAATAAAAATGTTAATTGTAATCCCACACCAACCCTACCTCAACATATTCATTAACACCATTCAGGTCAGTGGCTAAAACCATAAAAGAACTTTCTAATTCTTCAAATTCTCTTTCAATAACCAAGTTATTGTCCACAACGAACAAATTCCAATGCAGGTAAAGTTTGCAAAGGAGACGGAAAAAGGAACAGGATCAGTTCATTTAATATCTTTCTTTTTTACTTCCAACCAAAAGCAAACGAATTTAAATTTGTTAATGTATTCAATGGTCTCCATTGGATAAAAATTTTAGTTCCCGAGACACTGAGTAACAATATATATGCTTATTATTGATCCTATTGGTTTAATGTAAAATCAAGCAATGAGAAACGCCCTACAATTCAGTAAGCAACTCAAACTATATCGGTTTACACATATAGTATAACACAACCTAATTTCCAAAATCATCCTGTAAGACCAAAATCGAACTCTTCCAAACGAATAACATATAGTGTTTTCAACTGATTTTGGGCTAAGAAAATCCAAAATCAATCATGAACAATAAATTTAATATTTTGGTGAAGATGGGGTACCTCACTGGTTTGCCGTGTGGGACGTGGGGTATCCTGGGTCTGGGGAGGTAGGAAGGAGGGAGTGAGAGATGGCTATGCAGGACGGTCAGCGACGCACAAGATATCCTCTGAAGTGGGTTTCGTACCTACAAAACAGTGAAAGGAGGGTTAGAGGTGAAGCCGGGGGGGGGGGGGGGTACCCTGGCGTTCACACTCCGACGCTCAAGTTAGCAAACTCGAGCTTTTTAGGCGAAGAGAGCTAGCAAGCTCTCTGTAAATTAGGGTTTTAGGATGGGGAGAACCTGGTTTTTGGAGTGAGAGTGTGAATGGCGAAAATTGGAGGAAGGAGAAAAGCTTGTGGCCAAAGAACTTGTGGAGAGTAAACCCTAGGTGTCTTTATATATGGTGTACCTCCCTGCCACGTGGCGTACCCTCTTTGGCTCACGTCCCTCTGGTGTTTTCAGGATTTTTGGGCCGTTATATGCATGCCCGCGGCGTATCTCATCATTTGGAGACGTGGCGCGCGCTGGTGAGTGGTCCTGGGGTAGCTCTGCAGCAGTTGTCGGGTAGGCGGTTGGGGACCACTGTCCTTGGTATAATTTTCTGCACTGTGGCAGGCGGCTGTCCCCCCTTTGGCGTACCATTTTCGATTCCGTTTTCTGACCAAATCAAAGGAAATCTTTTAGGAGGCGGAGACGTTGCGTATGGTGAATATTTCGGAGGATTCTCTTACACCGTTTCGTAGGGTACCCCTTATGACTTGGGGTACCCCTTACTACTTAGGGTACCCCTTGCTACTTAGGGTACCCCCTTATACTTAGGGTACCCTTTTCCATACGGAGTACTTTGGGTACCCCATTTGTAGTTAGGGTACCCCTTCCCATACGGAGTATCTTATTTTATAGGGGGTACCCCAATTCACGTGGAGTACTCCGCTCTGGACTTGCTTCTTTAATCGACACGTGGCACTTTACTGTTCATCCTATTTTTCCCTCAAACAACAGCCCCCCAGTTTCTTTTTGGCGAGAAGTATTGGAGGCAAAAGAAACTCGTTGTGTGAGTGACACGTGGCGATGTGACTGGTCCGAGGTTGACTTGCTTAATTTCTTCCCTTGACTATGCCGGGTATCTTCAAAAATTCTCTCTGTCTCTTTGTTTTCCCGCCACTTCTTTTTTTTTTTTTTTTTGAAAACCAACAGTCGTGCCTCTCCCTTTTTTTTTTTTTTTTTTATCATCGGGAAATGGCAGCCGTCTGACATAAATTTTTAAATTTCAAAAAGTTTCCAGACGCCCTGGAACGTCTCTTCCCGGACTGACGCATCCTGTCAGTTTTAATTAAAACGCCTGCAGCATGTTGATCTTTATCCCTTTAGTTTTGAAAATCCCCAAATATTTTCTGAAACTCCTTTCCAGTTGCTTTTCCTTTCACCCTCTTTTTTCTCTCCTTCTTCTTCCTTGCCCGTTCGTCTTTCTCTCTCTTGGCCGGTGCTATCCTTTTCCTTTCTCTCTTTGTCTTCCTTCCTTTTCCTCTCTTTCTTTCTCCCTTTCTTTCCTCTCGGTCGGCGTCGGCTTGGAGTCTTTTCCTGGCGTAATTCGCGGCGGCTGCAGCGGTGATCTTCGAGCTCCAGATTCGGCGATTTTGGGCGTGTTTCCGGCGGTCTCCGGCGCTACTTCGGGGTTACGGTAATCCTCCATCTCTCTTTCTCTTTCTTCTCTCTTCTTCTTGTGTCGGGTGGCTGATTTCTGGGCATTTGCCGGCGTTTTTCGCGACTGTTGCAGTGACAACTTCGAGCCCTAGATCCGGCGATTTTGGGCGTTCTTCCTGCGGGTTTTTGGCGCGGTTCCAGTCACGGTAACCCCCTTTCTCTCTCTCTTTTTCTTCTTTCCTCTTCTTCCTTCTTCTTTCTTCTTTTTCTCTCTTTCTCCTTGTTTCGGGCGGCGGCTTTCTGGGCGTTTCCCGGTGCTTCGACGGTGATTTTCGTGGCTGCACCAACGTCGGTTGGCCTCGGTCTCGCTGGCGGTGGCAGTCGCAGCCGTCCGACCGACGCTGTTGTGGCGGCCGCGCTTTTCCCCCTTGCGTTGGCTCGCTGCAACCGTGCTCTTTCCCTTCTTTTTTTTTTTTTTGGTTCGGGAATACTTCCTCTTGTTTCTCCGGCGTCGGTTCTCGGCGGTGGTGACCGCGGCAGCCGGCGTCGAGTTTGGTTGCAGTCTCCCTTCGTCCTCTCGGTTTTTACTTCTCTTTTTTGTTTTTTTTTTGTGTAAATATATATACGCAAAAATCAAATCGTTATTATCATTATTATTATACTCACTGTTTTCCGTTGTCTGCAGTTTGTCTTCCTACGACTACCGATCCGGACCTGCGGTACTGGTGAATTGGAGGTATTATTTCTCGTCTCTCGTCTTTGCGGCGTATTCATGATGGCGCTACTTGTTCATTTTGAAAAAATCTTGTTTTTGTTTATTGGTTTGTTGTTTTGTCTTGTGTTTGTGGTTGGTGTTTGCATTGGATGTTTGATGGGTGGTGGGCGGTTTGTGGTAATGTGGTTGCTGGATGTGTTGTTGGGTGTGAACTGGCGGTTTTGTGGATGTGTGGCTGGGGGTTTGTGCGTGTACTGTTGGCGGTTGGTGAACATATGGCTGGGGGTTTGTGCGTGTTTGTTATTGGGAGGAAAAGTAGATATGGGTAAAAAACACGTAGCACCCGAGAAAAAGAGGCGTAAGGTTGGGGCTAGGAAGGCTAGTGGGCCCCCGGAGGGTTCTCCCTCTCATGTATCCATTAGCGAGGGGGATAAGTCCTCCTCCGATTCCTCGGGTAGGCGTACCTCACATACTGAACCTCCTTCTTTGAGGGCTACCCCTCGCGTTAGTCCACGCTTACCCCGCAAACGGCCTACCCCCCCGCCTAGGGACAAGGGTAAGTCGTCCAAGTCTAAGACTTCCGCTCCTACATCGGGGCAGTCTTCCATGCCTTCTCTTGTCACACCCGCCAAAACTGGCAATCCTTCTTCCCTAGGTGTTCGGAGAGCCACTCCGGAGGACTTAGAACAGATTAGGGTTAGGTACCACATCCCCTCGGCTGTCCGACTTAGGGTACCCCATGAGGATGAGCGGCCTGAGCGGCCTCGATCGGGTGGGATAGCTCTACACATTGATCTTTTTGACTTGGGACTCCGCCTGCCTCTCTAACCCTTTTATATGAAGATGTTTAGTTTCCTGGGTGTAGCTCCTGGGCAGTTGTCTCTTCCGGGGTGGAGGACACTCACGGGTCTGCAAGTGTTGTGGCTTGAGGTCATGGGGCGCGACATCTCTTTTAGGGAGTTGAGGGGCCTTTATCAGTTTAAGAAGCCCAAGGGTCCTGGTGTAGCGTACTTTTCCCCGTGGGGGGAGCTCGGGCATATTGTTGAGGGGAGCCCTGTCCTGAAGAAAGGTTACCGAAAGGGGTGGTTCGTGGCGGAGGGTAGCTGGGAGACGAACATTCTGGGTGAGACGGGTGATCTCGTGGTTGTGCCTAACGCTTTCACCGTAGCCAGTAAGTATATCGCCGTTCATAGTTCTTCTGCCATTATCTCCCGCATAAATATCTTGCTTACCTTGGGTTCTCATGATTTTGCAGACGTGACTTGGGCTAAAGGGTCATGCCCAATCCGGGAAGTGGGGGGAGAGGTGAAGGGGTACATGGAGAAACTCCGCAACGCCCAAAGGAGTGGTGATGTGCTGGAAGAGGGTAGGCTGTGGAAGGCGGGGTTGATTGGCCGAAGTTCTTCTCCTGTTCGTGGGGGTATCACATGTACGGCCTGAGTGTTGAGGGGTACCCTATCGTTGTCCATGGGACTGGGGTACCCCATCATCACTGCATCTCGAATCTGCTCCCCTTTCATTTTATTTCCCGTTTGCGCCTTTAACATTTTCAATGCTTGCTTAGCTAATCACGAATGTTGTGTTTTCCGTGCAGCGATGGAGTCATCGGGGGATGCTTTCGATGCCTTTTTCACAGCGATCGTGGGAGGTGCTTCCGGGTCCCAAGATTCGGCTGCTCCTTCATCGGCATCTCGTCCTCCCCGAGCTCCCAGCGGGAAAGGGAAATCTCAGGGTACCTCACAGAGCGTGTCGAGGGGTACCCCACGCCAGAAGAAGCGTAAGTTCGGGATGGTGACTGCCTTCCCCGAGGATTTGCGCGTGGGCGAGCTAGACCCGATCTCCAACAAAGATATCTCCCACTTAGCTCGGTGCTTCTATTACTCCTCCGAGAGCGTCACCTCCGAGGTGGCCGAGGAGACAGACAAGATGAGCTTGAGCCAGCGCTACGGCCAAGCATTGAGGGCTACCCACGAGGTAGGCTTTCTTGGGGTACCCCATAAATATCCTTAGAAATTTCTTTTTGATGTACCAACATACGTATGTACTTGACATATCTCCATAACTTGTAGGCTTCCTATCTCCTCAGTCACTGCCTACCGGATCTTGACTCTCTTGTTGCTGCTCGATCGGAGGCGGATAAGCTGAAGGGCGAGCTTCAAATCCGCCAATCTCGTGAGGACCAGCTGGCCCAGGAGGTTAAGTCGCTACATGAGCGCATTGCTGCCCTTTCGGAGGAGAAGGTCCGAGTGGAGAAGGACCGAGCGGAGTTGCACGCTGCAAACGAGGAGCTACTATCTCGTCAGAAGATAATGGCGCAAGATGCATTTTCGCTAATCATGTCGGAGGTATGGAGTGTAGATCCCGAGTTGGAGGTACCCCGTGTGCAAAAGTTTGTTGACAAGGCCACGATTTTGAAGACGATCGCGGAGAAGAGGAAGCCTTCTCAATCTGGTGCCTCTTCTGGGACTCCTAGGGTACCCCATGATATTCAGCCACTGCCCGTTTCGGATGTTCCTACATCAGCCGTACCTATCACGGGAACCTCCGAGTCTTCTGCTGGCCGTCTCCCGGAGACAGACGTTGGTGATGATGTTCCCCCCTCGGCTTAGGCTTTGCTTGTCATGTTGTCGCTTTCCGGAATTGATCCATATTTGACCCCAAAACTTTGCTTCCTTTTTTTTTTTTGGTTTTGCTGGGATGTTTGTACTGTTGAAAACTCTCTTTTGCTTTTGTCTGGACTTTATGATACCTTGGATGCTTGTTACTTGGCAATTGGATGCTTTGGCTATATGGCCAGCCGTTTAGGGTACCTCTTTGTTTCGTTGTTTGGAAATGGGATACCCCCTGTATTTGCTTAAATGGGGTACCCCTTCGCAAGCTCAACACCAAGTGCTTCTTTTCTGAAAGGGGGTGCCCCCAGTACCTTACACTAATTGGCGAATCTGGTGATTACTTTTCTCATTAATTTGGCGAATTTTCTCTCGAATTGGCGATCAAAAACTTTGGCGCAGATTGCTTACCCCTTACTTGGCTCAAGTAAGAGGACGGAGGTATGAGTGTTAGCATACCTAAGCGAGCCTCATGACGCTAGTGTATGCCGGTTTTTTCACTCGCGGGTTTTCTTTGACCCTTCCCTCGCTTCACAATTTTTCAGATAGTTTACCTCCACCCTGCCGAGTGAGAGGACGGAGGTATGAGTGTTAGTATACCTAAGCGAACCTCATGACGCTAGGGTATGCCGGTTTTTTCACTCGCGGGTCTTCTCTGACCCTTCCCTCGCTTCACAATTTTCTAGATTGGCGAATGGCGAAAATTACGTATACCCGGGTGCTAATGCATTTCAATGGCGATAAACGAATATAATTCTGCGTACTATGACCGAAATGGCGAAACTGGAGAAAGGACCTTCTTCCTTTTTGTTGTAAATAGAAATTGTATTCATAAATAACGAAAGCATAGATCAGTACATGACTTAGCTTTGTTACCCTGAGGAGAATGGAAAACCACAAGGTCTCCCACCCCTTTTCATTTGGAATTTAAAGAAACTCAGAAGTCGCAACAGACTGTCACAAGGCATTTGGGGTACCCCGTTTGGCCTGTCACTAGGAACACTGAAGAAAATATAGAAGAAGACAAAAGACTGACGGTTTAGACATTGCCTTTTAGTAGTATTTCCGAAGCATCGCGGCATTCCAGGGGTGCCTCACAATCGTGCCATCCATGTGGAGCAGCCTATATGCGCCTACCCCAACGGGCTTGTCAACGCGGTAAGGTCCTTCCCAATTTGCTCCAAAGGCGCCTTCACAGGATACCCTTGTATTTTGGGTTACCCTTCTTAGGACCAAGTCTCCTCTCTTGAAGGACCGATGACGTACCTTTTTTTCATATAGGCCCGCGATGCGATGTTGATAAATGGCGGTGCTCAATTCTGCTCTAGCCCTTTTCTCCGCTATCAAATCAAGATTGGCGGCTACCAAAGATGTATTCTCGGTTTCATCAAAGTGTTCGACCCTGTGAGAGGGTATCCCAATCTCGGCTGGAATCACGGCATCTACACCGAAGGCAAGAGAGAAGGGGGTCTCCCTGGTGGAAGTGTTTTGTGTAGTTCGGTAGGCCCATAGAACCCCAGGTAGCTCGTCTACCCATGCTCCCTTTCTCTCCTCAAGTTTCTTCTTCAGGATGCCTTTGATGATCTTGTTAACGGCCTCAACTTGCCCATTAGATTGAGGATGGGCAGGTGTAGAGAATCGGTTGGCTATCCCCAACTCCGAACAAAAGTTTCGAAACTTTTCATTATCAAATTGTTTGCCGTTATCGCTGATGATCGCATGGGGTATCCCAAATCTGCAAATGAGATTTTTCCAAATGAACTCCGTAGTCCTCCTCTCCGTAATGTTTGTCAACGGCTCCGCCTCTGCCCATTTTGTAAAATAATCTACCGCTACGATCGCATACTTGGCTTGTCCCTTTCCGGTGGGCAACGGGCCAATGAGATCCACTCCCCATACGGCAAAGGGCCAAGGGGAGGATATGACTGTTAGCTTTTCCGGGGGTAGGTGGGGTACCTTGGCGAACCTCTGGCACTTATCGCAGCTTCGTACCATATTCTTGGCATCCTCCCTCATGGTTGGCCAGTAGTACCCCTGTCGGAGAGCTTTTTGTGCCAATGATTGTGCTCCGTAATGATTGCCGCAAATTCCCTCATGTATCTCCCTCATGACATACTTGGCCTCGTCGTCCCCCAAGCATCGAAGATAAGGGAGAGTAAACCCGCGTCTGTATAGGGTATCCCGGATCAGACAATACCGTGCGGCCTTGTACTTTAACCTTCTTGCTTCAGTTTTATCTGAGGGGAGGTCTCCATCTGCGAGGTACCTCGTAATAAGCTCCATCCACAAGACCGCATTAGACAGTGATCCTACTTCCGACGGCTCGGTGAGGCCAAAGCTGGGTGCGGGTAGGTGTTCGGTGGTGATGGGTCCGGATGACTGGGTTACCCCAAGGGACGCCATTTTTGCCAGGGTGTCGGCCTCGCTGTTCTCAAGCCGGGGTACCCTTTCCACCTTAACCTCGCAAAACTGGGACATCAGCTCCCTGGTTTTCACGAGGTATCCCTTCATGTTCTCCTCTTTCGCTTGGTATTCTGCCGTAATCTGGCTTACTACCAGCTGGGAGTCGCTCTTAATGTGCACCCTTCCCGCTCCTAAGGCCTTGGACATCCTTAATCCCGCTATGATGGCCTCATATTCGGCCTCGTTGTTTGAGGCCTTGAACCCGAACTGCAGAGCGTAGCATAGTTTCACCTTATTCGGGTCAATTATAATAACTCCGGCACCACTACCATGTGAATTGGAGGAGCCATCCACATATATCTCCCAGACCTGCCCTACTTCATCGGTAGATGGGGTATCCAATAGGTACTTTAGCTCGCCTTCGCCACTTGAGTCACTGGCAAACTCCGCAATGAAGTCGGCGACCGCTTGGGCTTTAATCGCCGAGCGAGGCTTGAAGATGATATCGAATTCACTTAATTCAAGGGACCATCGAAGAAGCCTACCGGACATGTCCAGCTTTTGAAGGATTTGCCGGAGGGGAAGATTGGTGACGACCGCAATGGTGTGAGCATGAAAATACGGTCTAAGCTTCCGGGCGGAGACAACCAAAGCCAAAATAACTTTCTCAGAGGTGGGGTACCTCTTCTCAGCATCGACCATAGCCTTACTGGTGTAGTAAATAGGTCGTTGTACCCCCTTCTCATCTTCTCTGAGTAACACTGAGCTGGTGGCATGCTCGGATACAGCGAGATACAACAGAAGCACCTCTCCCAACTCGGGTTTGGCGAGTAGTGGAGCATTAATGAGGTACCCCTTAAGCTCTTGGAAGGCCTCCTCACAATCGGGAGTCCATTGGAGTTTCTTTCCGGCCTTCAGAGCCTTGAAAAATGGCTTACACCGATCGGTAGCCTTGGATATGAAACGGCTCAGGGCAGCTACCCGGCCTGCCAAGCTTTGAACTTCCTTGATGGTGCTTGGTGATTTCATATCAAGAACTGCACGGATCTTATCAGGGTTGGCTTCAATCCCCCGTTGTTGTACCATGAACCCAAGAAACTTGCCCGAGGTAACCCCGAACGCACACTTTTCTGGATTGAGCCGCATTTGGTGTTTCCTTAAAATGGTGAAGGTATCCCTGAGGTGCCCGAGGTGCTCCCCCGCACGCACTGATTTAGTGATCATATCGTCGATGTAGACCTCCATGGTGCGCCCAATCTGCTCCTTGAAAGTTTTGTTTACCAGCCGCTGATAGGTGGCCCCAGCGTTCTTCAAGCCAAACGGCATCACCTTGTAACAGTATAACCCTCGGTTGGTGATAAACGCTGTTTTCTCTTGATCGGGTTCGTGCATCGCAATTTGATTGTAGCCGGAGAAAGCGTCCATAAAGCTCAGCATTTCATGCCCTGCTGTGGCATCCACAAGCTGATCCACCCGGGGAAGTGGGAAGCTGTCCTTGGGGCAGGCTTTATTCAAATCAGTGAAGTCCACGCACATGCGCCACTTTCCATTTGACTTTTTGACGAGAACCACGTTGGATACCCAATCAGGGTATACCGCTTCCCGTATAAACTTTGCTGCTAAGAGGCGGTCTACCTCTTGCTCAATGGCGTCATACCTCTCTTGGTTAAAGGCGCGACGCTTCTGCTTGACTGGCTTATTATGCGGGCTGACATTAAGTTGGTGACAAGAAAGGGCTGGTGGGATACCCGGCATATCCGAATGGGTCCAGGCGAATACATCCAAGTACCCACGTAGGAAGGCAATGAGCTCCTCCCTTTGTTCCTCCGTAAGGCTGGAGCCTACCTTCACGGTCTTTGCTGGGTCAGTAGCTGAAATCGGCATTGAGACGAGGTCTTCAGCTGGGGTACCCCATTTGTCACCTTCCGATACGCGGGGATCCAAAGGTGTCTCTACCTCACAACGGAGCTCATCCATCTCCCCTTGGCTTACCCCCGAACTATCCCCGGTAACTTCTTTCTCTACCATTGGTGAAGACTCCAACTGTTTTGGTAAGGGAATCACTTGAGGGGATTTCTTGAGTGTAGCCCTTTGCTGCTTAGCAAGTGCTCTCCTGGAGGGGGTAGGTTTGGATTGGTCCCCGCTGGGGTACCCCTTTACTCCCAAATCAGAAGCTATTTGGTAGGTTACTTTGGAAGCCACAGAATAACACCCACGGGCAGATTGTTGGTCTCCCTTGATAGTGACAACTTCTTGGGCGGCTGGGACTTTCATGGCAAGATAATGCATGGATACCACCGCTTTAGTTGCCACTAAAAACGGCCTACCCAATATAATATTGTATGCACCTGGATGATCCACAATCAAAAAGTCAATCATATGAACAATACGGTGGGGTACCTTACCAAGTGTGACCGGCAGTGTGATGATGCCCTTTGGTATAACCATATCGCCGGCGAAGCCAATGAGAGGCGTAGCATACGGAGTGATCTTTGGCGATTCAATTAACAACTGGTCCAAGGCGCTCTTGAAGATGATGTCGACGGAGCTACCGGTGTCCACAAGAGTTCTTGCCACCTTTCCAATGGCAACCTTCAAAGTAATTACAAAGGCATCATCATGGGGATACGAGATGCCCTCCGCATCTTTTTCCGTAAAGAGGATCGGTGGGGGATGGTGGGGTATCCTTGGTGTACCCCATTCACTAAGGTTGACTTCTTTGCCCATATTAGTGGTCACCGACAGCGACCTGCCATAGCCTTTGATAGCCCTCCGAGATTGGCCAGCCAATGTAGGACCACCCATTATCATCCGCACATACACACCTTTCTTGTGCCCCGGGGGTACCTCTCGTTCAGGGCTACCCTCAGCTATCCGCTTACCCTTATCGTGCTCTGCAGTCTTCCGAGCCTCTCTCATGTCAGCGACAAACTCTTTAAGGTACCCACTGAGAATCAAAGATTCGATCTCCTCCCTCAAAGTGAAGCATTCGGCAGTGCTGTGGCCAAAGTCCTCGTGGAACTCGCAATACTTCAAACTACGCCTCATGTTGGGGTACTTTCTCATAGGCTTTGGAGGACGGAGGAGGCCACTGTCCCGAATGTGGTAGAAGATCTGGTCCGGGGATCGATTCAATGGGTGGAAAGACTCATGTCGTGGTTTTGGGGGTGGTTCCCGATGATCAGGTAATGGCGGTCTTGGATGATGGGGTACCCCCGCGGTAGGATGAGGGTTATGCTCTCGTCCACGTGGGATAACCCTTGGCGGGCTCCGCTGCCGGGGTACCCGTGGTACCGGGGCTTCCACCCTTCTGGGCTTTTCCTTGTCCCTTGAGGTGTCAGCCTTCTCTTCTTGGCGCTTCAACTGACATCGCTCATCCAACTCCACTTGCTGCAACGCCCTAGAACGGGCCTCCCCATACGAAAGTGGACGCTTCTTTTGAAAAGAACGCCACAACTTTCCCAACCGCAAATTCTTCTCAAAATGGGTAAGTGTATGTTGATCTCCGAATGCCCCGGTTCGTAGCACTTCTTGGTGGAAACGAGTCACGTAATCCCCCAAAGGTTCGACTTCCCCTTGCTTGATAAAGGCAAGCTTGGAGGCTACCCTGTCTTGAGAAGAAGCATAGGAAAATTCTTTACTAAATTCAGACAATAATTGATTTAAGGAAGATATGCTACCCGCTTTCAAGGAACGAAACCAAGACTTCGCGGGGCCTGTGAGTGTGTGGGTAAACATCCTACACATGGCGCTCTCGCCTACCCCCTTGATGAGCATTTGGTCGCGGTACAACTCTGCATGCTCCGAGGGGTCAGTGGTACCCGAGTATTGGGGTACCTGTGGCATGGTGAACCCCTCGGGGAGGGTTGCCTTCCGAATCTTCATGGTGAACGGTGATTGGTAAGTCAGCGGTGCTGGTGCAGCCGTGAGGTTTTGCCTCTCGGAGAGGAGCTTCACCTGGGCTTCCAAATTTTCCATCTTCTCAGCAAGGTCAAGGGGTACCCCTGGTGTACCCGATGACGTCGCTGTCACTTGGGAGGCTCTTTTGGCATTTAGTTTCTCGCGGAGGTCCTCATGGGAACGCTTTATACGCCTCGTACCCTGGCTGCTACGGGAGTTACAGGAAGCGGTGGAACGCTCGTCGCGGGTACCCAAGGCTCGAAATTTGGAGCGAGTACCCGAAGGCCCAGGCTTTAGCTTGCTGGACTCGGGTACCCCTTTTTTCACCACAACTTGAGTGTCCGCTTGAGGTAACGGAGCTTCGGGTGTTACTGGAGGAAAGGAACTTTCCGGTGCTCGAGATCCAACGGCCCGAAGTATGGCGTAAGCCAGGTCTTCGAAACGCTGGTTTGCAATAGGCTCCTCCTCTTGGCGAACCCCGGTAGATTGCTTGACGCCCTTGCCTTTGTTTATACGAGCTACCCTTCTGGCAGGGTCACTATTGTCACTACCGCTGTCCTCCCTCGTCCTTGCGGGAACCCCCATTAAGCCTTCGGGAGGTACGTCAGGTGCCATGTGTTAATGCACCCACAACCACCAGCTAGGTAACCACAATGTAGGCTTTTTGTTCGGTCCCCACAGACGGCGCCAATTGTTTTCAACTGATTTTGGGCTAAGAAAATCCAAAATCAATCATGAACAATAAATTTAATATTTTGGGGAAGATGGGGTACCTCACTGGTTTGCCGTGTGGGACGTGGGGTATCCTGGGTCTGGGGAGGTAGGAAGGAGGGAGTGAGAGATGGCTATGCAGGACGGTCAGCGACGCACAAGATATCCTCTGAAGTGGGCTTCGTACCTACAAAACAGTGAAAGGAGGGTTAGAGGTGAAGCCGGGGGGGGTACCCTGGCGTTCACACTCCGACGCTCAAGTTAGCAAACTCGAGCTTTTTAGGCGAAGAGAGCTAGCAAGCTCTCTGTAAATTAGGGTTTTAGGATGGGGAGAACCTGGTTTTTGGAGTGAGAGTGTGAATGGCGAAAATTGGAGGAAGGAGAAAAGCTTGTGGCCAAAGAACTTGTGGAGAGTAAACCCTAGGTGTCTTTATATATGGTGTACCTCCCTGCCACGTGGCGTACCCTCTTTGGCTCACGTCCCTCTGGTGTTTTCAGGATTTTTGGGCCGTTATATGCATGCCCGCGGCGTATCTCATCATTTGGAGACGTGGCGCGCGCTGGTGAGTGGTCCTGGGGTAGCTCTGCAGCAGTTGTCGGGTAGGCGGTTGGGGACCACTGTCCTTGGTATAATTTTCTGCACTGTGGCAGGCGGCTGTTCCCCCTTTGGCGTACCATTTTCGATTCTGTTTTCTGACCAAATCAAAGGAAATCTTTTAGGAGGCGGAGACGTTGCGTATGGTGAATATTTCGGAGGATTCTCTTACACCGTTTCGTAGGGTACCCCTTATGACTTGGGGTACCCCTTACTACTTAGGGTACCCCTTGCTACTTAGGGTACCCCCTTATACTTAGGGTACCCTTTTCCATACGGAGTACTTTGGGTACCCCATTTGTAGTTAGGGTACCCCTTCCCATACGGAGTATCTTATTTTATAGGGGGTACCCCAATTCACGTGGAGTACTCCGCTCTGGACTTGCTTCTTTAATCGACACGTGGCACTTTACTGTTCATCCTATTTTTCCCTCAAACAACAGCCCCCCAGTTTCTTTTTGGCGAGAAGTATTGGAGGCAAAAGAAACTCGTTGTGTGAGTGACACGTGGCGATGTGACTGGTCCGAGGTTGACTTGCTTAATTTCTTCCCTTGACTATGCCGGGTATCTTCAAAAATTCTCTCTGTCTCTTTGTTTTCCCGCCACTTCTTTTTTTTTTGAAAACCAACAGTCGTGCCTCTCCCTTTTTTTTTTTTTTTTATCATCGGGAAATGGTAGCCGTCTGACATAAATTTTTAAATTTCAAAAAGTTTCCAGACGCCCTGGAACGTCTCTTCCCGGACTGACGCATCCTATCAGTTTTAATTAAAACGCCTGCAGCATGTTGATCTTTATCCCTTTAGTTTTGAAAATCCCCAAATATTTTCTGAAACTCCTTTCCAGTTGCTTTTCCTTTCACCCTCTTTTTTCTCTCCTTCTTCTTCCTTGCCCGTTCGTCTTTCTCTCTCTTGGCCGGTGCTATCCTTTTCCTTTCTCTCTTTGTCTTCCTTCCTTTTCCTCTCTTTCTTTCTCCCTTTCTTTCCTCTCGGTCGGCGTCGGCTTAGAGTCTTTTCCTGGCGTAATTCGCGGCGGCTGCAGCGGTGATCTTCGAGCTCCAGATTCGGCGATTTTGGGCGTGTTTCCGGCGGTCTCCGGCGCTACTTCGGGGTTACGGTAATCCTCCATCTCTCTTTCTCTTTCTTCTCTCTTCTTCTTGTGTCGGGTGGCTGATTTCTGGGCATTTGCCGGCGTTTTTCGCGGCTGTTGCAGTGACAACTTCGAGCCCTAGATCCGGCGATTTTGGGCGTTCTTCCTGCAGGTTTTTGGCGCGGTTCCAGTCACGGTAACCCCCTTTCTCTCTCTCTTTTTCTTCTTTCCTCTTCTTCCTTCTTCTTTCTTCTTTTTCTCTCTTTCTCCTTGTTTCGGGCGGTGGCTTTCTGGGCGTTTCCCGGCGCTTCGACGGTGATTTTCGTGGCTGCACCAACGTCGGTTGGCCTCGGTCTCGCTGGCGGTGGCAGTCGCAGCCGTCCGACCGACGCTGTTGTGGCGGCCGCGCTTTTCCCCCTTGCGTTGGCTCGCTGCAACCGTGCTCTTTCCCTTCTTTTTTTTTTTTTTTGGTTCGGGAATACTTCCTCTTGTTTCTCCGGCGTCGGTTCTCGGCGGTGGTGACCGCGGCAGCCGGCGTCGAGTTTGGTTGCAGTCTCCCTTCGTCCTCTCGGTTTTTACTTCTCTTTTTTGTTTTTTTTTTGTGTAAATATATATACGCAAAAATCAAATCGTTATTATCATTATTATTATACTCACTGTTTTCCGTTGTCTGCAGTTTGTCTTCCTACGACTACCGATCCGGACCTGCGGTACTGGTGAATTGGAGGTATTATTTCTCGTCTCTCGTCTTTGCGGCGTATTCATGATGGCGCTACTTGTTCATTTGGAAAAATCTCATTTGCAGATTTGGGATACCCCATGCGATCATCAGCGATAACGGCAAACAATTTGATAATGAAAAGTTTCGAAACTTTTGTTCGGAGTTGGGGATAGCCAACCGATTCTCTACACCTGCCCATCCTCAATCTAATGGGCAAGTTGAGGCCGTTAACAAGATCATCAAAGGCATCCTAAAGAAGAAACTTGAGGAGAGAAAGGGAGCATGGGTAGACGAGCTACCTGGGGTTCTATGGGCCTACCGAACTACACAAAACACTTCCACCAGGGAGACCCCCTTCTCTCTTGCCTTCGGTGTAGATGCCGTGATTCCAGCCGAGATTGGGATACCCTCTCACAGGGTCGAACACTTTGATGAAACCGAGAATACATCTTTGGTAGCCGCCAATCTTGATTTGATAGCGGAGAAAAGGGCTAGAGCAGAATTGAGCACCGCCATTTATCAACATCGCATCGCGGGCCTATATGAAAAAAAGGTACGTCATCGGTCCTTCAAGAGAGGAGACTTGGTCCTAAGAAGGGTAACCCAAAATACAAGGGTATCCTGTGAAGGCGCCTTTGGAGCAAATTGGGAAGGACCTTACCGCGTTGACAAGCCCGTTGGGGTAGGCGCATATAGGCTGCTCCACATGGATGGCACGATTGTGAGGCACCCCTGGAATGCCGCGATGCTTCGGAAATACTACTAAAAGGCAATGTCTAAACCGTCAGTCTTTTGTCTTCTTCTATATTTTCTTCAGTGTTCCTAGTGACAGGCCAAACGGGGTACCCCAAATGCCTTGTGACAGTCTGTTGCGACTTCTGAGTTTCTTTAAATTCCAAATGAAAAGGGGTGGGAGACCTTGTGGTTTTCCATTCTCCTCAGGGTAACAAAGCTAAGTCATGTACTGATCTATGCTTTCGTTATTTATGAATACAATTTCTATTTACAACAAAAAGGAAGAAGGTCCTTTCTCCAGTTTCGCCATTTCGGTCATAGTACGCATAATTATATTCGTTTATCGCCATTGAAATGCATTAGCACCCGGGTATACGTAATTTTCGCCATTCGCCAATCTAGAAAATTGTGAAGCGAGGGAAGGGTCAGAGAAGACCCGCGAGTGAAAAAACCGGCATACCCTAGCGTCATGAGGTTCGCTTAGGTATACTAACACTCATACCTCCGTCCTCTCACTCGGCAGGGTGGAGGTAAACTATCTGAAAAATTGTGAAGCGAGGGAAGGGTCAAAGAAGACCCGCGAGTGAAAAAACCGGCATACACTAGCGTCATGAGGCTCGCTTAGGTATGCTAACACTCATACCTCCGTCCTCTTACTTGAGCCAAGTAAGGGGTAAGCAATCTGCGCCAAAGTTTTTGATCGCCAATTCGGGAGAAAATTCGCCAAATTAATGAGAAAAGTAATCACCAGATTCGCCAATTAGTGTAAGGTACTGGGGGCACCCCCTTTCAGAAAAGAAGCACTTGGTGTTGAGCTTGCGAAGGGGTACCCCATTTAAGCAAATACAGGGGGTATCCCATTTCCAAACAACGAAACAAAGAGGTACCCTAAACGGCTGGCCATATAGCCAAAGCATCCAATTGCCAAGTAACAAGCATCCAAGGTATCATAAAGTCCAGACAAAAGCAAAAGAGAGTTTTCAACAGTACAAACATCCCAGCAAAACCAAAAAAAAAAAAAAGGAAGCAAAGTTTTGGGGTCAAATATGGATCAATTCCGGAAAGCGACAACATGACAAGCAAAGCCTAAGCCGAGGGGGGAACATCATCACCAACGTCTGTCTCCGGGAGACGGCCAGCAGAAGACTCGGAGGTTCCCGTGATAGGTACGGCTGATGTAGGAACATCCGAAACGGGCAGTGGCTGAATATCATGGGGTACCCTAGGAGTCCCAGAAGAGGCACCAGATTGAGAAGGCTTCCTCTTCTCCGCGATCGTCTTCAAAATCGTGGCCTTGTCAACAAACTTTTGCACACGGGGTACCTCCAACTCGGGATCTACACTCCATACCTCCGACATGATTAGCGAAAATGCATCTTGCGCCATTATCTTCTGACGAGATAGTAGCTCCTCGTTTGCAGCGTGCAACTCCGCTCGGTCCTTCTCCACTCGGACCTTCTCCTCCGAAAGGGCAGCAATGCGCTCATGTAGCGACTTAACCTCCTGGGCCAGCTGGTCCTCACGAGATTGGCGGATTTGAAGCTCGCCCTTCAGCTTATCCGCCTCCGATCGAGCAGCAACAAGAGAGTCAAGATCCGGTAGGCAGTGACTGAGGAGATAGGAAGCCTACAAGTTATGGAGATATGTCAAGTACATACGTATGTTGGTACATCAAAAAGAAATTTCTAAGGATATTTATGGGGTACCCCAAGAAAGCCTACCTCGTGGGTAGCCCTCAATGCTTGGCCGTAGCGCTGGCTCAAGCTCATCTTGTCTGTCTCCTCGGCCACCTCGGAGGTGACGCTCTCGGAGGAGTAATAGAAGCACCGAGCTAAGTGGGAGATATCTTTGTTGGAGATCGGGTCTAGCTCGCCCACGCGCAAATCCTCGGGGAAGGCAGTCACCATCCCGAACTTACGCTTCTTCTGGCGTGGGGTACCCCTCGACACGCTCTGTGAGGTACCCTGAGATTTCCCTTTCCCGCTGGGAGCTCGGGGAGGACGAGATGCCGATGAAGGAGCAGCCGAATCTTGGGACCCGGAAGCACCTCCCACGATCGCTGTAAAAAAGGCATCGAAAGCATCCCCCGATGACTCCATCGCTGCACGGAAAACACAACATTCGTGATTAGCTAAGCAAGCATTGAAAATGTTAAAGGCGCAAACGGGAAATAAAATGAAAGGGGAGCAGATTCGAGATGCAGTGATGATGGGGTACCCCAGTCCCATGTACTAATCTTGTTTAGATTAGTACATGAAAATTAACGGTTTAGGAAGTTATATTTTTTTATTTAATTACTTTTATTTTATATTATTATCGAATAAGATATAATATGATGTTAATGTAATTATATTTTAACTTATTTATTTATTAGTAAGTATAATGTCATATTTGCAAGTTTAATTTTTTATTAAATAAATATATTTTGTTTTACAGATTTGTGGATTTTTACAAATTTACATAAGTAAATCTATATCCAATCCATTGATTATGGATTTTCAAAATTTCAATCTAATCCAACAATCCAAGGATCGGATTTTTACGGATCGAATTTCTACGGATCAAATGAATTGAGCGAATCAAATTAAATTCTGAACACCCCTACTAGTAACTACTATATGTGTGTCTGTATGTGTGTATGGGTTCCTCTTGCAATAAGGTATCAATTAACAAAAACTTAACAATAATAAACTATTAACAATGTATTTGAAATACTTTATTTTTAATTTAGAATTTTTTCTTTATCCATTTTATTTACAAAAAATCACTTTTTATTGAATTTTCAAAATATTTTTTTATTTTTTGTGCGAAAATTGTATTATTTCAATTAATATTATTGGTATTTTGAATTCTAGTATTGTTATTATTATTTTGCAAATTATGTAACATTGTTTTAAAAAAGTAAAATTTGTGCAACTTAGATAATAATAATTAAAAATCCAATAAATATTTTGTGCTCAAACTACAATATCTATTTAATCATACAAACTACAACATCAAGTATTCAAATACTCAAACCGCAGCCACAACTCCAACCACGAGCAACTTTTTCCTCCAATTCTTCATTATTTTCTTTGAAATTAGCCTCCTCTAAGTAATTCAATTCCTTCACTTCATCAACCTCATCCATTTATTTCAAATTTTCCGTTACTACTGCAAAGTAACATATTCAAAATATTATTAATTAATTATCCCAAAATTATTAAATGTATAGGGGGCTATAAACCTAGGCAGGTTTGCAACTTAGTCAAGTTCGCATAAATTGCATAACTGTTTGAGGGAAAAATAGGATGAACAGTAAAGTGCCACGTGTCGATTAAAGAAGCAAGTCCAGAGCGGAGTACTCCACGTGAATTGGGGTACCCCTTATAAAATAAGATACTCCGTATGGGAAGGGGTACCCTAACTACAAATGGGGTACCCAAAGTACTCCGTATGGAAAATGGTACCCTAAGTATAAGGGGGTACCCTAAGTAGCAAGGGGTACCCTAAGTAGTAAGGGGTACCCCAAGTCATAAGGGGTACCCTACGAAACGGTGTAAGAGAATCCTCCGAAATATTCACCATACGCAACGTCTCCGCCTCCTAAAAGATTTCCTTTGATTTGGTCAGAAAACGGAATCGAAAATGGTACGCCAAAGGGGGGACAGCCGCCTGCCACAGTGCAGAAAATTATACCAAGGACAGTGGTCCCCAACCGCCTACCCGACAACTGCTGCAGAGTTACCCCAGGACCACACACCAGCGCGCGCCACGTCTCCAAATGATGAGATACGCCGCGGGCATGTATATAACAGCCCAAAAATCATGAAAACACCAGAGGGACATGAGCCAAAGAGGGTACGCCACGTGGCAGGGAGGTACACCATATATAAAGACACCTAGGGTTTGTTCTCCACAAGTTTTGGCCACAAGCTTTTCTCCTTCCTCCAATTTTCGCCATTCACACTCTCACTCCAAAAACCAGGTTCTCCTCATCCTAAAACCCTAATTTACAGAGAGCTTGCTAGCTCTCTTCGCCTAAAAAGCTCGAGTTTGCTAACTTGAGCGTCGGAGTGTGAACGCCAGGGTACCCCCCCCGGCTTCACCTCTAACCCTCCTTTCACTGTTTTGTAGGTACGAAGCCCACTTCAGAGAATATCTTGTGCGTCGCTGACCGTCCTCCATAGCTATCTCTCACTCCCTCCTTCCCACCTCCCAAGACCTAGGATACCCCACGTCCCACACGGCCAACCAGTGAGGTACCCCATCTTCCCCAAAATATTAAATTTATTGTTCATGATTGATTTTGGATTTTCTTAGCCCAAAATCAGTTGAAAACAATTGGCGCCGCCTGTGGGGATACGCACAAAAAGCCTACATTGTGGTTACCTAACTGGTGGTTGTGGGTGCATTAACACATGGCACCTGACGTACCTCCTGAAGGTTTAATGGGGGTTCCCGCAAGGACGAGGGAGGACAGCGGTAGTGACGATAGTGACCCTGCCAGAAGGGTAGCTCGTATAAATAAAGGCAAGGGCGTCAAGCAATCTACTGGGGTTCGCCAAGAGGAGGAGCCTATTGCAAACCAGCGTTTCGAAGACCTGGCCTACGCCATACTTCGGGCCGTTGGATCTCGAGCACCGGAAAGTTCCTTTCCTCCAGTGACACCCGAAGCTCCGTTACCTCAAGCGGACACTCAAGTTGTGGTGAAAAAAGGGGTACCCGAGTCCAGCAAGCTAAAGCCTGGGCCTTCGGGTACTCGCTCCAAATTTCGAGCCTTGGGTACCCGCGACGAGCGTTCCACCGCTTCCTGTAACTCCCGTAGCAGCCAGGGTATGAGGCGTATAAAGCGTTCCCATGAGGACCTCCGCGAGAAACTAAATGCCAAAAGAGCCTCCCAAGTGACAGCGACATCATCGGGTACACCAGGGGTACCCCTTGACCTCGCGGAGAAGATGGAAAATTTGGAAGCCCAGGTGAAGCTTCTCTCCGAGAGGCAAAACCTCACGGCTGCACCAGCACCGCTGACTTACCAATCACCGTTCACCATGAAGATTCGGAAGGCAACCCTCCCCGAGGGGTTCACCATGCCGCAGGTACCCCAATACTCGGGTACCACTGACCCCTCGGAGCATGCAGAGTTGTACCGCGACCAAATGCTCATCAAGGGGGTAGGCGAGAACGCCATGTGTAGGATGTTTACCCACACACTCACAGGCCCCGCGAAGTCTTGGTTTCGTTCCTTGAAAGAGGGTAGCATATCTTCCTTAAATCAATTATTGTCTGAATTTAGTAAAGAATTTTCCTATGCTTCTTCTCAAGACAGGGTAGCCTCCAAGCTTGCCTTTATCAAGCAAGGGGAAGTCGAACCTTTGGGGGATTACGTGACTCGTTTCCACCAAGAAGTGCTACGAACCGGGGCATTCGGAGATCAACATACACTTACCCATTTTGAGAAGAATTTGCGGTTGGGAAAGTTGTGGCGCTCTTTTCAAAAGAAGCGTCCACTTTCGTATTGGGAGGCCCGTTCTAGGGCGTTGCAGCAAGTGGAGTTGGATGAGCGATGTCAATTGAAGCGCCAAGAAGAGAAGGCTGACACCTCAAGGGACAAGGAAAAGCCCAGAAGGGTGGAAGCCCCGGTACCACAGGTACCCCGGCAGCGGAGCCCGCCAAGGGTTATCCCACGTGGACGAGGGCATAACCCTCATCCTACCGCTGGGGTACCCCATCATCCAAGACCGCCATTACCTGATCATCGAGAACCACCCCCAAAACCACGGCATGAGTCTTTCCACCCATTGAATCGATCCCCGGACCAGATCTTCTACCACATTCGGGACAGTGGCCTCCTCCGTCCTCCAAAGCCTATGAGGAAGTACCCCAACATGAGGCGCAGTTTGAAGTATTGCGAGTTCCACGAGGACTTTGGCCACAGCACTGCCGAATGCTTCACTTTGAGGGAGGAGATCGAATCTTTGATTCTCAGTGGGTACCTTAAAGAGTTTGTCGCTGACATGAGAGAGGATCGGAAAACTGCAGAGCACGATAAGGGCAAGCGGATAGCTGAGGGTAGCCCTGAACGAGAGGTACCCCCGGGGCACAAGAAAGGTGTGTATGTGCGGATGATAATGGGTGGTCCTACATTGGCTGGCCAATCTCGGAGGGCTATCAAAGGCTATGGCAGGTCGCTGTCGGTGACCACTAACATGGGCAAAGAAGTCAACCTTAGTGAATGGGGTACACCAAGGATACCCCACCATCCCCCACCGATCCTCTTTACGGAAAAAGATGCGGAGGGCATCTCGTATCCCCATGATGATGCCTTTGTAATTACTTTGAAGGTTGCCACTGGAAAGGTGGCAAGAACTCTTGTGGACACCGGTAGCTCCGTCGACATCATCTTCAAGAGCGCCTTGGACCAGTTGTTAATTGAATCGCCAAAGATCACTCCGTATGCTACGCCTCTCATTGGCTTCGCCGGCGATATGGTTATACCAAAGGGCATCATCACACTGCCGGTTACACTTGGTAAGGTACCCCACCGTATTGTTCATATGATTGACTTTTTGATTGTGGATCATCCAGGTGCATACAATATTATATTGGGTAGGCCGTTTTTAGTGGCAACTAAAGCGGTGGTATCCATGCATTATCTTGCCATGAAAGTCCCTGCCGCCCAAGAAGTTGTCATTATCAAGGGAGACCAACAATCTGCCCGTGGGTGTTATTCTGTGGCTTCCAAAGTAACCTACCAAATAGCTTCTGATTTGGGAGTAAAGGGGTACCCCAGCGGGGACCAATCCAAACCTACCCCCTCCAGGAGAGCACTTGCTAAGCAGCAAAGGGCTACACTCAAGAAATCCCCTCAAGTGATTCCCTTACCAAAACAGTTGGAGTCATCACCAATGGTAGAGAAAGAAGTTACCGGGGATAGTTCGGGGGTAAGCCAAGGGGGGGTGGATGAGCTCCGTTGTGAGGTAGAGACACCTTTGGATCCCCGCGTATCGGAAGGTGACAAATGGGGTACCCCAGCTGAAGACCTCGTCTCAGTGCCGATTTCAGCTACCGACCCAGCAAAGACCGTGAAGGTAGGCTCCAGCCTTACGGAGGAACAAAGGGAGGAGCTCATTGCCTTCCTACGTGGGTACTTGGATGTATTCGCCTGGACCCATTCGGATATGCCGGGTATCCCACCAGCCCTTTCTTGTCACCAACTTAATGTCAGCCCGCATAATAAGCCAGTCAAGCAGAAGCGTCGCGCCTTTAACCAAGAGAGGTATGACGCCATTGAGCAAGAGGTAGACCGCCTCTTAGCAGCAAAGTTTATACGGGAAGCGGTATACCCTGATTGGGTATCCAACGTGGTTCTCGTCAAAAAGTCAAATGGAAAGTGGCGCATGTGCGTGGACTTCACCGATTTGAATAAAGCCTGCCCCAAGGACAGTTTCCCACTTCCCCGGGTGGATCAGCTTGTGGATGCCACAGCAGGGCATGAAATGCTAAGCTTTATGGACGCTTTCTCCGGCTACAATCAAATTGCGATGCACGAACCCGATCAAGAGAAAACAGCGTTTATCACCAACCGAGGGTTATACTGTTACAAGGTGATGCCGTTTGGCTTGAAGAACGCTGGGGCCACCTATCAGCGGCTGGTAAACAAAATTTTCAAGGAGCAGATTGGGCGCACCATGGAGGTCTACATCGACGATATGATCACTAAATCAGTGCGTGCGGGGGAGCACCTCGGGCACCTCAGGGATACCTTCACCATTTTAAGGAAACACCAAATGCGGCTCAATCCAGAAAAGTGTGCGTTCGGGGTTACCTCGGGCAAGTTTCTTGGGTTCATGGTACAACAACGGGGGATTGAAGCCAACCCTGATAAGATCCGTGCAGTTCTTGATATGAAATCACCAAGCACCATCAAGGAAGTTCAAAGCTTGGCAGGCCGGGTAGCTGCCCTGAGCCGTTTCATATCCAAGGCTACCGATCGGTGTAAGCCATTTTTCAAGGCTCTGAAGGCCGGAAAGAAACTCCAATGGACTCCCGATTGTAAGGAGGCCTTCCAAGAGCTTAAGGGGTACCTCGTTAATGCTCCACTACTCGCCAAACCCGAGTTGGGAGAGGTGCTTCTGTTGTATCTCGCTGTATCCGAGC
This sequence comes from Citrus glauca, assembly GCA_029633175.1. Taxonomy (NCBI): domain Eukaryota; kingdom Viridiplantae; phylum Streptophyta; class Magnoliopsida; order Sapindales; family Rutaceae; genus Citrus; species Citrus glauca. The sequence goes on along the minus strand of JAQOOD010000003.1, from coordinate 22,843,194 downwards.
ATGCCACCAGCTCAGTGTTACTCAGAGAAGATGAGAAGGGGGTACAACGACCTATTTACTACACCAGTAAGGCTATGGTCGATGCTGAGAAGAGGTACCCCACCTCTGAGAAAGTTATTTTGGCTTTGGTTGTCTCCGCACGGAAGCTTAGACCGTATTTTCATGCTCACACCATTGCGGTCGTCACCAATCTTCCCCTTCGGCAAATCCTTCAAAAGCTGGACATGTCCGGTAGGCTTCTTCGATGGTCCCTTGAATTAAGTGAATTCGATATCATCTTCAAGCCTCGCTCGGCGATTAAAGCCCAAGCGGTCGCCGACTTCATTGCAGAGTTTGCCAGTGACTCAAGTGGCGAAGGCGAGCTAAAGTACCTATTGGATACCCCATCTACAGATGAAGTAGGGCAGGTCTGGGAGATATATGTAGATGGCTCCTCTAATTCACATGGTAGTGGTGCCGGAGTTATTATAATTGACCCGAATAAGGTGAAACTATGCTACGCTCTGCAGTTCGGGTTCAAGGCCTCAAACAACGAGGCCGAATATGAGGCCATCATAGCGGGATTAAGGATGTCCAAGGCCTTAGGAGCGGGAAGGGTGCACATCAAGAGCGACTCCCAGCTGGTAGTAAGCCAGATTACGGCAGAATACCAAGCGAAAGAGGAGAACATGAAGGGATACCTCGTAAAAACCAGGGAGCTGATGTCCCAGTTTTGTGAGGTTAAGGTGGAAAGGGTACCCCGGCTTGAGAACAGCGAGGCCGACACCCTGGCAAAAATGGCGTCCCTTGGGGTAACCCAGTCATCCGGACCCATCACCACCGAACACCTACCCGCACCCAGCTTTGGCCTCACCGAGCCGTCGGAAGTAGGATCACTGTCTAACGCGGTCTTGTGGATGGAGCTTATTACGAGGTACCTCGCAGATGGAGACCTCCCCTCAGATAAAACTGAAGCAAGAAGGTTAAAGTACAAGGCCGCGCGGTATTGCCTGATCCGGGATACCCTATACAGACGCGGGTTTACTCTCCCTTATCTTCGATGCTTGGGGGACGACGAGGCCAAGTATGTCATGAGGGAGATACAGGAGGGAATTTGCGGCAATCATTACGGAGCACAATCGCTGGCACAAAAAGCTCTCCGACAGGGGTACTACTGGCCAACCATGAGGGAGGATGCCAAGAATATGGTACGAAGCTGCGATAAGTGCCAGAGGTTCGCCAAGGTACCCCACCTACCCCCGGAAAAGCTAACAGTCATATCCTCCCCTTGGCCCTTTGCCGTATGGGGAATGGATCTCATTGGCCCGTTGCCCACCGGAAAGGGACAAGCCAAGTATGCGATCGTAGCGGTAGATTATTTTACAAAATGGGCAGAGGCGGAGCCGTTGACAAACATTACGGAGAGGAGGACTACGGAGTTCATTTGGAAAAATCTCATTTGCAGATTTGGGATACCCCATGCGATCATCAGCGATAACGGCAAACAATTTGATAATGAAAAGTTTCGAAACTTTTGTTCGGAGTTGGGGATAGCCAACCGATTCTCTACACCTGCCCATCCTCAATCTAATGGGCAAGTTGAGGCCGTTAACAAGATCATCAAAGGCATCCTGAAGAAGAAACTTGAGGAGAGAAAGGGAGCATGGGTAGACGAGCTACCTGGGGTTCTATGGGCCTACCGAACTACACAAAACACTTCCACCAGGGAGACCCCCTTCTCTCTTGCCTTCGGTGTAGATGCCGTGATTCCAGCCGAGATTGGGATACCCTCTCACAGGGTCGAACACTTTGATGAAACCGAGAATACATCTTTGGTAGCCGCCAATCTTGATTTGATAGCGGAGAAAAGGGCTAGAGCAGAATTGAGCACCGCCATTTATCAACATCGCATCGCGGGCCTATATGAAAAAAAGGTACGTCATCGGTCCTTCAAGAGAGGAGACTTGGTCCTAAGAAGGGTAACCCAAAATACAAGGGTATCCTGTGAAGGCGCCTTTGGAGCAAATTGGGAAGGACCTTATCGCGTCGACAAGCCCGTTGGGGTAGGCGCATATAGGCTGCTCCACATGGATGGCACGATTGTGAGGCACCCCTGGAATGCCGCGATGCTTCGGAAATACTACTAAAAGGCAATGTCTAAACCGTCAGTCTTTTGTCTTCTTCTATATTTTCTTCAGTGTTCCTAGTGACAGACCAAACGGGGTACCCCAAATGCCTTATGACAGTCTGTTGCGACTTCTGAGTTTCTTTAATTTCCAAATGAAAAGGGGTGGGAGACCTTGTGGTTTTCCATTCTCCTCAGGGTAACAAAGCTAAGTCATGTACTGATCTATGCTTTCGTCATTTATGAATACAATTTCTATTTACAACAAAAAGGAAGAAGGTCTTTTCTCCAGTTTCGCCATTTCGGTCATAGTACGCAGAATTATATTCGTTTATCGCCATTGAAATGCACTAGCACCCGGATATACGTAATTTTCGCCATTCGCCAATCTAGAAAATTGTGAAGCGAGGGAAGGGTCAGAGAAGACCCGCGAGTGAAAAAACCGGCATACCCTAGCGTCATGAGGTTCGCTTAGGTATACTAACACTCATACCTCCGTCCTCTCACTCGGCAGGGTGGAGGTAAACTATCTGAAAAATTGTGAAGCGAGGGAAGGGTCAAAGAAGACCCGCGAGTGAAAAAACCGGCATACCCTAGCGTCATGAGGCTCGCTTAGGTATGCTAACACTCATACCTCCGTCCTCTTACTTGAGCCAAGTAAGGGGTAAGCAATCTGTGCCAAAGTTTTTGATCGCCAATTCGAGAGAAAATTCGCCAAATTAATGAGAAAAGTAATCACCAGATTCGCCAATTAGTGTAAGGTACTGGGGGCACCCCCTTTCAGAAAAGAAGCACTTGGTGTTGAGCTTGCGAAGGGGTACCCCATTTAAGCAAATACAGGGGGTATCCCATTTCCAAACAACAAAACAAAGAGGTACCCTAAACGGCTGGCCATATAGCCAAAGCATCCACTTGCCAAATAACAAGCATCCAAGGTATCATAAAGTCCAGACAAAAGCAAAAGAGAGTTTTCAGCAGTACAAACATCCCAGCAAAACCAAAGAAAAGGAAGCAAAGTTTTGGGGTCAAATATGGATCAATTCCGGAAAGCGACAACATGACAAGCAAAGCCTCAGCCGAGGGGGGAACATCATCACCAACGTCTGTCTCCGGGAGACGGCCAGCAGAAGACTCGGAGGTTCCCGTGATAGGTACGGCTGATGTAGGAGCATCCGAAACGGGCAGTGGCTGAATATCATGGGGTACCCTAGGAGTCCCAGAAGAGGCACCAGATTGAGAAGGCTTCCTCTTCTCCGCGATCGTCTTCAAAATCGTGGCCTTGTCAACAAACTTTTGCACACGGGGTACCTCCAACTCGGGATCTACACTCCATACCTCCGACATGATTAGCGAAAATGCATCTTGCGCCATTATCTTCTGACGAGATAGTAGCTCCTCGTTTGCAGCGTGCAACTCCGCTCGGTCCTTCTCCACTCGGACCTTCTCCTCCGAAAGGGCGGCAATGCGCTCATGTAGCGACTTAACCTCCTGGGCCAGCTGGTCCTCACGAGATTGGCGGATTTGAAGCTCGCCCTTCAGCTTATCCGCCTCCGATCGAGCAGCAACAAGAGAGTCAAGATCCGGTAGGCAGTGACTGAGGAGATAGGAAGCCTACAAGTTATGGAGATATGTCAAGTACATACGTATGTTGGTACATCAAAAAGAAATTTCTAAGGATATTTATGGGGTACCCCAAGAAAGCTTACCTCGTGGGTAGCCCTCAATGCTTGGCCGTAGCGCTGGCTCAAGCTCATCTTGTCTGTCTCCTCGGCCACCTCGGAGGTGACGCTCTCGGAGGAGTAATAGAAGCACCGAGCTAAGTGGGTGATATCTTTGTTGGAGATCGGGTCTAGCTCGCCCACGCGCAAATCCTCGGGGAAGGCAGTCACCATCCCGAACTTACGCTTCTTCTGGCGTGGGGTACCCCTCGACACGCTCTGTGAGGTACCCTGAGATTTCCCTTTCCCGCTGGGAGCTCGGGGAGGACGAGATGCCGATGAAGGAGCAGCCGAATCTTGGGACCCGGAAGCACCTCCCACGATCGCTGTAAAAAAGGCATCGAAAGCATCCCCCGATGACTCCATCGCTGCACGGAAAACACAACATTCGTGATTAGCTAAGCAAGCATTGAAAATGTTAAAGGCGCAAACGGGAAATAAAATGAAAGGGGAGCAGATTCGAGATGCAGTGATGATGGGGTACCCCAGTCCCATGGACAACGATAGGGTACCCCTCAACACTCAGTCCGTACATGTGATACCCCCACGAACAGGAGAAGAACTTCGGCCAATCAACCCCGCCTTCCACAGCCTACCCTCTTCCAGCACATCACCACTCCTTTGGGCGTTGCGGAGTTTCTCCATGTACCCCTTCACCTCTCCCCCAACTTCCCGGATTGGGCATGACCCTTTAGCCCAAGTCACGTCTGCAAAATCATGAGAACCCAAGGTAAGCAAGATATTTATGCGGGAGATAATAGCAGAAGAACTATGAACGGCGATATACTTACTGGCTACGGTGAAAGCGTTAGGCACAACCACGAGATCACCCGTCTCACCCAGAATGTTCGTCTCCCAGCTACCCTCCGCCACGAACCACCCCTTTCGGTAACCTTTCTTCAGGACAGGGCTCCCCTCAACAATATGCCCGAGCTCCCCCCACGGGGAAAAGTACGCTACACCAGGACCCTTGGGCTTCTTAAACTGATAAAGGCCCCTCAACTCCCTAAAAGAGATGTCGCGCCCCATGACCTCAAGCCACAACACTTGCAGACCCGTGAGTGTCCTCCACCCCGGGAGAGACAACTGCCCAGGAGCTACACCCAGGAAACTAAACATCTTCATATAAAAGGGTTGGAGAGGCAGGCGGAGTCCCAAGTCAAAAAGATCAATGTGTAGAGCTATCCCACCCGATCGAGGCCGCTCAGGCCGCTCATCCTCATGGGGTACCCTAAGTCGGACCGCCGAGGGGATGTGGTACCTAACCCTAATCTGTTCTAAGTCCTCCGGAGTGGCTCTCCGAACACCTAGGGAAGAAGGATTGCCAGTTTTGGCGGGTGTGACAAGAGAAGGCATGGAAGACTGCCCCGATGTAAGAGCGGAAGTCTTAGACTTGGACGACTTACCCTTGTCCCCAGGCGGGGGGGTAGGCCGTTTGCGGGGTAAGCGTGGACTAACGCGAGGGGTAGCCCTCAAAGAAGGAGGTTCAGTATGTGAGGTAAGCCTACCCGAGGAATCGGAGGAGGACTTATCCCCCTCGCTAATGGATACATGAGAGGGAGAACCCTCCGGGGGCCCACTAGCCTTCCTAGCCCCAACCTTACGCCTCTTTTTCTCGGGTGCTACGTGTTTTTTTACCCATATCTACTTTTCCTCCCAATAACAAACACGCACAAACCCCCAGCCATATGTTCACCAACCGCCAACAGTACACGCACAAACCCCCAGCCACACATCCACAAAACCGCCCACCACCCATCAAACATCCAATGCAAACACCAACCACAAACACAAGACAAAACAACAAACCAATAAACAAAAACAAGATTTTTTCAAAATGAACAAGTGGCGCCATCATGAATACGCCGCAAAGACGAGAGACGAGAAATAATACCTCCAATTCACCAGTACCGCAGGTCCGGATCGGTAGTCGTAGGAAGACAAACTGCAGACAACGGAAAACAGTGAGTATAATAATAACGATAATAACGATTTGATTTTTGCGTATATATATTTACAAAAAAAAAACAAAAAAAAACAAAAAAGAGAAGTAAAAACCGAGAGGATGAAGGGAGACTGCAACCAAACTCGACGCCGGCTGCCGCGGTCACCACCGCCGAGAACCGACGCCGGAGAAACAAGAGGAAGTATTCCCGAACCAAAAAAAAAAAAAGGGAAAGAGCACGGTTGCAGCGAGCCAACGCAAGGGGGAAAAGCGCGGCCGCCACAACAGCGTCGGTCGGACGGCTGCGACTGCCACCGCCAGCAAGACCGAGGCCAACCGACGTTGGTGCAGCCACGAAAATCACAGTCGAAGCGCCGGGAAACGCCCAGAAAGCCGCCGCCCGAAACAAGGAGAAAGAGTGAAAAAGAAGAAAGAAGAAGGAAGAAGAGGAAAGAAGAAAAAGAGAGAGAGAAAGGGGGTTACCGTGACTGGAACCGCGCCAAAAACCCGCCAGAAGAACGCCCAAAATCGCCGGATCTAGGGCTCAAAGTTGTCACTGCAACAGCCGCGAAAAACGCCGGCAAATGCCCAGAAATCAGCCACCCGACACAAGAAGAAGAGAGAAGAAAGAGAAAGAGAGATGGAGGATTACCGTAACCCCGAAGTCGCGCCGGAGACCGCCGGAAACACGCCCAAAATCGCCGAATCTGGAGCTCGAAGATCACCGCTGCAGCCGCCGCGAATTACGCCAGGAAAAGACTCCAAGCCGACGCCGACCGAGAGGAAAGAAAGGGAGAAAGAAAGAGAGGAAAAGGAAGGAAGACAAAGAGAGAAAGGAAAAGGATAGCACCGGCCAAGAGAGAGAGAGACGAATGGGCGAGGAAGAAGAAGGAGAGAAAAAAGAGGGTGAAAGGAAAAGCAACTGGAAAGGAGTTTCAGAAAATATTTGGGGATTTTCAAAACTAAAGGGATAAAGATCAACATGCTGCAGGCGTTTTAATTAAAACTGACAGGATGCGTCAGTCCGGGAAGAGACGTTCCAGGGCGTCTGGAAACTTTTTGAAATTTAAACATTTATGTCAGACGGCTGCCATTTCCCGATGATAAAAAAAAAAAAAAAAAAAGTGGCGGGAAAACAAAGAGACAGAGAGAATTTTTGAAGATACCCGGCATAGTCAAGGGAAGAAATTAAGCAAGTCAACCTCGGACCAGTCACATCGCCACGTGTCACCCACACAACGAGTTTCTTTTGCCTCCAATACTTCTCGCCAAAAAGAAACTGGGGGGCTGTTGTTTGAGGGAAAAATAGGATGAACAGTAAAGTGCCACGTGTCGATTAAAGAAGCAAGTCCAGAGCGGAGTACTCCACGTGAATTGGGGTACCCCTTATAAAATAAGATACTCCGTATGGGAAGGGGTACCCTAACTACAAATGGGGTACCCAAAGTACTCCGTATGGAAAAGGGTACCCTAAGTATAAGGGGGTACCCTAAGTAGCAAGGGGTACCCTAAGTAGTAAGGGGTACCCCAAGTCATAAGGGGTACCCTACGAAACGGTGTAAGAGAATCCTCCGAAATATTCACCATACGCAACGTCTCCGCCTCCTAAAAGATTTCCTTTGATTTGGTCAGAAAACGGAATCGAAAATGGTACGCCAAAGGGGGGACAGCCGCCTGCCACAGTGCAGAAAATTATACCAAGGACAGTGGTCCCCAACCGCCTACCCGACAACTGCTGCAGAGCTACCCCAGGACCACACACCAGCGCGCGCCAAGTCTCCAAATGATGAGATACGCCGCGGGCATGTATATAACAGCCCAAAAATCATGAAAACACCAGAGGGACATGAGCCAAAGAAGGTACGCCACGTGGCAGGGAGGTACACCATATATAAAGACACCTAGGGTTTGTTCTCCACAAGTTTTGGCCACAAGCTTTTCTCCTTCCTCCAATTTTCGCCATTCACACTCTCACTCCAAAAACCAGGTTCTCCTCATCCTAAAACCCTAATTTACAGAGAGCTTGCTAGCTCTCTTCGCCTAAAAAGCTCGAGTTTGCTAACTTGAGCGTCGGAGTGTGAACGCCAGGGTACCCCCCCCGGCTTCACCTCTAACCCTCCTTTCACTGTTTTGTAGGTACGAAGCCCACTTCAGAGAATATCTTGTGCGTCGCTGACCGTCCTCCATAGCTATCTCTCACTCCCTCCTTCCCACCTCCCAAGACCTAGGATACCCCACGTCCCACACGGCCAACCAGTGAGGTACCCCATCTTCCCCAAAATATTAAATTTATTGTTCATGATTGATTTTGGATTTTCTTAGCCCAAAATCAGTTGAAAACAATTGGCGCCGCCTGTGGGGATACGCACAAAAAGCCTACATTGTGGTTACCTAACTGGTGGTTGTGGGTGCATTAACACATGGCACCTGACGTACCTCCTGAAGGTTTAATGGGCTTCGTACATGAAAATTAACGGTTTAGGAAGTTATATTTTTTTATTTAATTACTTTTATTTTATATTATTATCGAATAAGATATAATATGATGTTAATGTAATTATATTTTAACTTATTTATTTATTAGTAAGTATAATGTCATATTTGCAAGTTTAATTTTTTATTAAATAAATATATTTTGTTTTACAGATTTGTGGATTTTTACAAATTTACATAAGTAAATCTATATCCAATCCATTGATTATGGATTTTCAAAATTTCAATCTAATCCAACAATCCAAGGATCGGATTTTTACGGATCGAATTTCTACGGATCAAATGAATTGAGCGAATCAAATTAAATTCTGAACACCCCTAGTAGTAACTACTATATGTGTGTCTGTATGTGTGTATGGGTTCCTCTTGCAATAAGGTATCAATTAACAAAAACTTAACAATAATAAACTATTAACAATGTATTTGAAATACTTTATTTTTAATTTAGAATTTTTTCTTTATCCATTTTATTTACAAAAAATCACTTTTTATTGAATTTTCAAAATATTTTTTTATTTTTTGTGCGAAAATTGTATTATTTCAATTAATATTATTGGTATTTTGAATTCTAGTATTGTTATTATTATTTTGCAAATTATGTAACATTGTTTTAAAAAAGTAAAATTTGTGCAACTTAGATAATAATAATTAAAAATCCAATAAATATTTTGTGCTCAAACTACAATATCTATTTAATCATACAAACTACAACATCAAGTATTCAAATACTCAAACCGCAGCCACAACTCCAACCACGAGCAACTTTTTCCTCCAATTCTTCATTATTTTCTTTGAAATTAGCCTCCTCTAAGTAATTCAATTCCTTCACTTCATCAACCTCATCCATTTATTTCAAATTTTCCGTTACTACTGCAAAGTAACATATTCAAAATATTATTAATTAATTATCCCAAAATTATTAAATGTATAGGGGGCTATAAACCTAGGCAGGTTTGCAACTTAGTCAAGTTCGCATAAATTGCATAACATTTGTAGAAAAGGGTTTGGGCATTCCAATTAATAATAAATTCAATCATAAAATTCCATATCATAATCTCTTGGAACCAATTCCAACCCACATGGGTAAAATTTACAAACAAATTCAAGTTTTGAAAATAATCTACTGCCAAAAAAATCGAAAAAAACAGTACCTTACCTTATGGCAAAGGCCACGTAGTATTAAAATCTTTCTCAAATGATGAAACTCATTTTTTAGGGACTAACCAAATCTTCCGCCAAGAAAAGTTCGTAGCCAGTACAATTTGAGGATAGATCTTTATTCAAACTTCTGCTTTTGCTTTTTTGTATTTATTTAAGCTAACTCGTGTAGTCTAGAAGAAAGATAAGAGACAAGGGGGCCTATAGTTGGGAAGCAAAGGTAAACGAAAATAAAAATGTAAAAGTTGAACTTTAAATTAAAAAAATTAGAATTAATCTAAATAGCATCATTGTTGGAATCCTCACGATTTGACTTAGGGTAAATGTCCGCACTCTCTTCTTATTGTTATTATCATTATCATTATTATTATTATTATTATTATTGTTATTTTATTATTTTCATTATTATTGTTATGATTGTTAATAACATTTTTTTAGTAATAATAATCTCAATTATTATAATAAGTAATAATAAAAATGACAACAGTTTAGTAACTTAAAATCATCCATTTTGATTCCTAGATAATAAAAACACATTCGAAATATAATTAATTTTAATTTCAATTTCTACAACTCAACTAAACAACTTATTTTTATTTTAATTCTCAACTAAACAATTTATTTTCATTTTAATTCCACCTTATTTTAATTTTATCCACCTCAATTATCAATTGATAAACACACCACATAAATCCAAGTTGTTTAAACTGTAACTTTCTCCTTGCACGACATGAGCTTTTCACCACGAATCTGAGTAATAATGAGTTTGCATACAGTGAGAATTTTAGTCACTATCCTAACCTTTCAAATAAATAATTAAATAAATTTGTACTGCATTTGATATTCGACTAATATGATGTTTCTCATCAGAATTGACTAAAGGTGACCACAAAAAAGAAAAAAAATGAAAAAAAAAATGTCTGCACCAAGATAATATGGATGGAAAGATCAACTACTAACCATTAAAACAACTAGCTGAGGAGGATTCTCATCCTCACTGCAAAAGAAATTGTATCTGCAACAGCAATTGTATTAAGTGCACAAAAATAGAGTAGTAATTCAGTCATCTCACCGACTACAATAACTAAATTCATTGACACAAAAATACTGCATGGAAGCAAATCTACTCAAGTAGTAAGCTCCATGATAGCACTAACAATGTCTCCATTATGTGTCTTCAGAGCTTTGACAGCCTTGCTTCTTGAGACACCAGCCTGTGTCATGACCAAATCAATGTCCCGAGGCTCAACTCCCGTCTCATCAACTTCCTCCTCTTCCTCATCTTGTTGTGCACCAGCAACAGCAGAAGAGGCATCTGGTTTCGCCGTCACCGATCCCATGTCAGGCATCCTGAACTGCTGGGCAGCCTGTGTCTGCAGCTGGGAGCTCAAATCCTCTATTTTGGCTTCCCCAAATATGACGTACGTTTCAGAATTTGGGCTCTTGAAAACATCAGGCTTTGAGATGAAAAATAGTATCTGCAAACTCAGAAAAAAGAGAGAAAAAAAGGAAAAAAGAAAAAATTGATAATCATCCATCAACTAAGCAAAATAACTTCTTAACAAATATAATAACATAAAAAGCCTTACATTTTTGGTTCTCTTGATGGTTACCCTGCTAACTCCTGTTACAGGTTTCATGCCCAACTTCAGCATTGCCTTGCGGCTCTTTTTCTCACTTTTGCTCTGCTTTGAACTCCCACCTGCAACTCAGTAACCAATCAAGACCACTTAAATCACTGTAGAAACCACATCCATTGCATTTCAACCTTCAAACAAAAATGACAACATAATTCCATATAAATGGCAATAGCTAAACCCGAAACTTAAAAACATCAAACCCACATATTATGTAGATTAAAAGCAGTGAATACCTATACAAGTTGCAATAGCTAATAATAAGATTGTAGAAAAATAAAGTACCATAAAATATGGTTAAGCAATGCACATCCAGGAAACAACGGGAAAAATCAGCGTACAACATGATTGAAAAAACTTGGAATTGTGAAAAGGGTAAAAGCATGGTGAGTCATAGTGAAATACACTACATTAAAAAGGAAAAGACCTCTATCCAAAGCCTTTTGGGTCGCAGAGACATGCAGAAGGCCTTGGAATCATCTAGAGTCTAGAAAATGTGCCCTTTGATTTATCCAATCAGCAATTTTAATTGATGGAAAGTGTATGTTGCTTGCCAGGGAACCAACAAACAAAAGTAACATCAAAACATCCAGCTAGTTTTCAATTCAGTATTCAGAATTCACAAGAAGGGTTCATGCCATCATTAAAAATAAGAAAAAGAAGGTTTAACATGGAATAACTCTTTACCCCAGTTGCCAATCCCTAACTCAAATAAAAATGTTAATTGTAATCCCACACCAACCCTACCTCAACATATTCATTAACACCATTCAGGTCAGTGGCTAAAACCATAAAAGAACTTTCTAATTCTTCAAATTCTCTTTCAATAACCAAGTTATTGTCCACAACGAACAAATTCCAATGCAGGTAAAGTTTGCAAAGGAGACGGAAAAAGGAACAGGATCAGTTCATTTAATATCTTTCTTTTTTACTTCCAACCAAAAGCAAACGAATTTAAATTTGTTAATGTATTCAATGGTCTCCATTGGATAAAAATTTTAGTTCCCGAGACACTGAGTAACAATATATATGCTTATTATTGATCCTATTGGTTTAATGTAAAATCAAGCAATGAGAAACGCCCTACAATTCAGTAAGCAACTCAAACTATATCGGTTTACACATATAGTATAACACAACCTAATTTCCAAAATCATCCTGTAAGACCAAAATCGAACTCTTCCAAACGAATAACATATAGTATAACAGAAGATGAAATTCATTCAGAAAAAGAAATGTAATAAAACCAAGTAAAGCAAATATAAGCTCTCACAGGAGTGCAAAAACATTCAAAATAAAAATAGGAAACCCAGAATATAAAAAAAAATAAAATAAAATAGAACAAACAACCTTGAGCTCCATCGTCTTTGTTGTCATCGTCGTCCTCGTCATCATCGTCATTGTCGTGGTCATCATCTTCTTCCTCGTCATCCTTAACATCTTCAACTACAGGCTCATCCTCATCCTGCAACATTTAAACATTTAGATTTAAAGAAATATAAACAAGCTAAAAACCCAAAAAAGGAAAAAAGAAAAAAGGAAGACCTGAGGCTTAATTTTTTCAGGTTCCTCGACTGGTGTCTCAACGATGGGAGCTGGTGGCGACATTTTGATAAAATTGATAAGCTTTCTCTAGTTTAGCCTCGATAGATAGCGAAAACTTTGTTCTGTTAGGTTTGGTTGCCGCTGCTTTATTTGCTTGCCATTTTTAGATTTGGACGAGAGGTTTCTGTGTTGGATTATCAAGAGGGTTTCCCACGTTATGGGCCACCTCCGAGCTCATTTTGGTAAGCCCACTCCTATCTTCTTTCTTTAATGTTACATATTTATTTTGTATATAGAATGATAGTCATTGTTCACGTTCCAGACAATTAAATTAGAATTATTCCAAAGCAAACTAAAGATAAAAAATAATACGTTATGATGTGTGTTTTTCTTTTCTATATTTTTCGGATGTCTACAATCTTAGACTTTATTAAAGTTTGAAAAATTATTAAATTATATGACTTAATAAATTTCCTAAACTTTAATAAATTTAAAACCATGGATTGGAATGCGTATATATATACACACATTATGATATATATATATATAGAGAGAGAGAGAGAGAGAGAAAGAAATGTTCTGGCCAGAATTTTTAAAGTAAGAAAAAATGTGAAAATCTTTAAAACTGCATAGTTTTAAAGGTTTAAAACTATAAGCCTTTAAAAGTTTAAAACTGTAAGCTTTTAAAGCCGTGTGGTTTTAAAGTTTTCCCTAACTTTCTCGCATTTTAAAATTTCTGACCAGAAAACTATTATATATATATATAGCACTAATTCAATTTAAAATCATGAATTTTTTAAAATCCGTAAAAACTAATAAGCCATATCATTTAAAAGTTTTTTCAAACTTAATAAAGTTTAAAATCCTAAACCAGTCATGACAATACATACATATAGGGGACAAATTTAGAGAAATACTTATAAAATTAATGAATTACAAAGATAAGTTTTCGCAAAATGTTTTTGAAAGGACTTTGACGATAAATTCACCCTCTAATGGTCCATTTCACAAATCATTTTAAAATCAAAAGATAAAATGGTCACTAGATTTTGAAACCGAATCCATGCATTTGCTGGTTTCAGTTTCACTTACACAAAACAGACTGACGATGTCAAGATTTTCACTTACATTGATGATTGAACACAATGACGATGGAGCTACAAACACGTTGACTGGAGAGATCGTAAACACTAATAGCACACAATAACTCAACCATTTCTACTTCAAAAGGCTTACAGTTACTGCTAACTACCACAATTTTGCCAGCAGGAGTCTACAATAGTACTGCTGATTCAAATACTTGCCCTTCTATAAAAAGACCACAAGAAAGCCATGTAAAGCCATATATGCTAAGGGTGTTCCCTGACTACTGTTGTGGTGCCTAACTTAACAATTAGCTGTAGATCAAGTAACTAATTAGTCAGCAATCGGGCTCACTTATCAGCGAGCAGCAACATTGCTAACCCTATCAGTCACTATTATTTTGATTGTAGTCACATTGTAAATAAACATCCTAAAGAAAAATCCTCCACAAAAGCTTAATTAAAGCAAAGTTCCAATTCTCTGTTTGCTGAAACAGAGATGTATGCATCAGCAACAAAGCATCATAATACAAATTGTACAGGCACTCTCCTTCCCCTCCTCCTTCCCATCAAATATAGGAGGAAACAACTTCCAAGTACGACCTTAGAAAAATAAAAAATGAAAACAAGGAATTATAAAAAAGCCTCCATATCATAACATAAATACATAGATTGGATGTATTTCACTTACATTAAGTTCAACTAAGACTGTGGAGATTGTTTAAAAGATTGTTAAAGAAGAAGACTGATTGTTCAAACCAAAATAATAAGTGCCAAAAGAAAAAGGTACTTCTATTGTATCAATAAGCGCAAAATAAGCTTCCTTTTGGGAAATTCAAAAAACTGATATTAATCATCTACAAGAAAAGTAATATACATGTGAAGAGAAATAAAATTCATATTTAAAAGTACAAAAGGACTGACAGTAATCATGAACTTTCTTTGAACATGGGAACACCTTCCCGTCTTAGAACAATATAAAGCAAAAGCGTAGAAATGCTTTCAAGAATCAAGAGCTACATAGAATTACTAAATTCATAGCATTGAACCTTCTCCTATATCAATATGCACAACAATACCTATGTACACATCAAAGTATCAGATATAATTTCTTTCTAACAGTAACTAAGAATACTTAGATTCATTTGCATACTAGATAACCATTTCTACTGCTTAACAATCAAATTCTAATAATGAATTTGACTGTAAAGAAGCAAAAAAAGGCACTTTTTCCATTTATGCACCATCAACTGCAATTGAGATACAATAAAAAGTTTCCAGGACCAAAAGTAATGGTATCAAGCAATTGTTCATTTATTAATGGTCTGTTTTGTCATTGATCTCTTCCTCTTCCAATCACCAATATGCTCAGCAGCATGGCAATGCGCCGGTTCAGGTTCAGTCCAGAAAATGCATGGTGCAGCCGAATCACAAACATAGCACTGCATATAAATAAACAAATAAATAATTGCAGAACTAAATTCTGTGTTTATGTAGAAAGAATCTCATACAATTAATAAATTTAATGAAGAACAAAACTTTCTTACCAGTTCACAGTTGCTCTCATGAGATGTTGCGTCAAATGGGAATTTCACACAGAGATGCCTTGAATGCGGATAATCTCTGCAGGCCACCTATTAAATCAATCAAAATCATTAATATTTCAAGGGAAATAAATAACGACAACAGCAACAATAATAATGAGGCCTTAGTTCATTTACAGAAATAATCAGGAAATTAAGCCCAAGAAAGAAGAAAAAAGGAAAATAGAAAAAGCACAAACCTGGCCTTTTTCGGCAATGACAGAGATGTCATTGTTAGTATCATCCGCAGAATCAAGAGTCTTGGACACGGAGAGCTTGCTAAAATCAACAGACTCAAATGGGTCAAAATCAAGAATAAAGCAATCCTCAGTTTCTTCAAAATGCTTCAAGTCTGTATTTCTTTTGAGGCAAAATACAGGTCTAACTGGAGTCCCATCTTCATCTTCCTCTTTAGAACCACTCATCTTCAAAGAAATTGGCGATATCTCTATCACCTCCAACTCACTTTCCCCCATTCTGGATCAAAACCCTAGACAGGCAGAGAAAGGTCTCAATTTCGAATGCGAAAAGACCGTTAGGATTTGTCAGATTTACACAGTACACACGGAACGAAAGGATGTATAAATAACATCGAGTGGGGTGGGTTAGTAATAAATAAATAAACCCCAATTTAATACCCTCATAGTTATAAAAACCTCCTTTCCATTTATAGGCGGGAGTATTTGAATCACTTAATTATTTATTAAATTCATCTGTGGGATAAACATATTTTTAAAATTTAAAATATATAATTTTACTTTACTAACCCATATTAATACTTAAAATACTCTTATTAAGTTAAATTATTATAATTTTTCTTATCATTTTCTTTCTACGTCGTTTCTTCGTTTCCTCGGTCTTTTCTTCTTTATTTTGGATTTTGTCCCATCACTATTTTATTTCAAATTCTCAAACTTTTTATTTTTAATTTTTAGTAGATGTTTTCCTCTTGATATTTCATGCATTTGGAACAATACATATAAAAAATTTTAAATAAACAACTGATAACAAATTATTATTACATTTGTAATAGATAAAAAAATTCAAGTAATTGCAACAATTCTTGCATTTTTTTTTCATTTTGTTAAATAGTAGAAAGCTTACTAAATGGGAAGAGGATTCGTTGTCCTATTCAAAGAAATTGGAAATGATGAAATTAGATGGTGAAAGTCAAGAGGAATTGTACTAGCAATAATCTTTTATCCAAATATATTAAAAATTCAATGAAACTTCATTCCATTAAGAAAAGTCAAAAGTGTAAATAAGGAAAAACAAATTTAATATGTGGGTTAAAAAAATCATAGGCAGCATGAAAACAGTACATCGAATAATAAAGAATATGGGAGAAAAGCTGTAAATTTTTTTATTTAATTTAATTATATAGTCTTGTCTATTATAGTAATTTTTTGTGTGGACATTTTAGTAATTAAAATTTTTATTAAATATTAAGTTTATTGAGTATTTTAGTGGGTTTAAATAGTCTCACCCTTGATTTAAACTCGGAAAATTATCCACCGATCACTTTTTTCTTTTATATATTTTTAAAAATACACATATCTTATTTTTTAGCTCAATTTCTCCTAAAGTTACATTTTCTTATATTGGTTCACTTCCGTCTACACACAATTAGGATAACTAATGAAAAGATAGATAAATAACTTTTTTGTTCCCAAATATAAAATTACAATTGTATCCTAAATAAATGCCAAAAAAGTCTGATCTAATACTTTAGTTTCAATTATCATCTTTCTCCAATAAAACTAATTCCTTTGAGCCGATTCTCCTCAAATCTATTTGAGTGAACAAACCTTTTAATTCATTCACATGTTTTGAATTAACATCATTCAATGTCTTTTTCAATTTCTAGGATTTCTATGGAAGAAAATGTAACCCTTGTTGTGCTGGAGAAATGACAATTTTAATAGCATGTAGACGGAAGTGGACCGGTATAAGAAAATATAACTTTAGATGAAATTGAGATAAAAAAAAAAGATATGTGTATTTTTGAAAAAAAAAACTTAAAAAAATGAGTGGTCAATGCATAATTGCCCTTTAAACTCCACTTAAAAGATAATTAAATAATGGTTAGAAGGAGTGCAATTGAGAAACACCAATATGCAAAATTTAAAAAAATGACCAAACAATTTTAGTATCTTTTAAAGGAAAATTATTTCTGCGCCACCTTTATTTTTTCACATGCACATTTAACAACTATAAAATTTTGATATTTTTTTTCACCACACCTTTGTTTCTGAATTTGTATCAATTAACTACTTTGACACTAAAAATAATCATTTTATCCCTAAATGAATTAAAACACTATTTTATTTTATAAAATTTTGAAAAATAAAAAAATTATATTATAAGAATACCTCTAAATTCAATAAAACGAATAAATCTCAAAATCTATGATGATAATTTTTAAATAAAATTATAATTATAAAAAAAATCTTGTAATTATAATTTCATTTAACATGGAAATTATAATTATAAAAAATTAACATATTGGATTTGACATTTATTTATTTTATTAAATCCAAGGGTATTCTTATAATATTATTTTAATTTTCTAAAATTTATAAAATAAAATGGTCTTTTAATTCATTTAGAGGTAAAATGATAATTTTCTAGTGTCAAAGTGGTTTATGGATACAAACTTAAAAACAAAGGTGATGCAAAGAATATGTCAAGATTTTGAAGTAGTTAGATGTACATATGACAAAATAAATAATTTCTCTTTTTTTAGAATTAGTCATCATAACTTTTTCTATCATATCTAGCCAAAATCGAATTTTTAGACCTAAATATCCTCAAATCCATCAACAAAATGCCAAAAAAAATAGTGCTCTCAACAAAATATCACCAAAACTCATCACTCTTTATTAACCATATTTATTAAACAAATATAGTGATATAAATAAAATCATCTGTTGGAAAGTAAGAAGTTAAGCTTAATATTTGTTTTTCGCCATGTGGAATTTTTTTTTTTAATTTCATTTTTTTGAAATTCATGTGGGTATCCTGAGTAAAACGACTTAGGAGACAAATCCATAAAATGTGTCTATCAAACCTAAGTACATAATGTTGTATAAATTTTATTGAACTCGCAAGCACACGAATCTATTATAAAATAGACTAATGGTGACAGGTATCGATCTCACGAGGAGGTGGATTTTAATTATGTTTAGAATTAATTTTGTAAATGGGTGGTTGGATTTGTGGTCAAAATGAGTTGGATTATCCTAAAATTGGAATTGAAATAGTGAGAATAAATTATAAAATTGGAATTGAAATGATGAGAATAAATTGAAGAGAAATCTATTGAGATGACGTACTTGGGTATCTGGATCCGTATCAACATGCATCATGGGCTAAATAATCATTATTAATGCCAATTAAATTATGAGGGGGAGTCCACACCTCATGAACCACGCTCTAATCAATATGGTGCTAAGAGCTTATTATGCCAAATAATAATAACCTTGTACTAGAGAACCGGTGAAATCAAGGCGGTATCTAGATAAGATTATTATTATTTGTCGACGAGAAGTCAAAACATCCATAAAAACTAGAGGGGAAGAGAAAACAAATTTACCAAATAAAACCCATAACACATGTTGAGACTTCACCTTCAACCCAACCTTGAAAGAAAATTAGCTACTTATAATTGAATTAGAGGCCAAATAGAAATTTATTAAAATACATAGAAAATATAAGATGGAGAAGGAATTACAGAAAATGGATCCCAAAAATGGATTCAAAGATATCAAATTAGGGGGGAGGCCCCCTTTTTATAGATACATTGAGTAAATCATGGCCATCGGATTAAAAACAGTTTGGATGCTCAGGATTGCGCCATGTCAACAGTACGCAATTTGACCACGTGGGTGAACAGTAACACGGTTTGACCCGGCTTTGAACAGTAACGCGGTTTGATTGAAAATAATCTTGTGTAATGCATGTACCGTACACACAAGTTTTGGTCCACTAATATGCTGCCACGTCGCCATCAACATGTCATAAGAATTTTAGACCAGATCATGACATCTCATTAGTCAATGCCACATCATCGATCCGTCTATGTGAAAAATGTCATAAACAGTAACGTAGACAATACCGTATATGTGAACAATGCCCTTTTTCCTTTTATGCTCCTCCTAAAGTTTTTGACCTTCCTGAGTTCAAAAGTGATGTCTGTTTTGCCGTTTGATCTCTTGTTTAGTGTAAAATGACTATGATGCCCCTAAAATACACAAAATACTTAATTAAAATAAAACACACATAATTAAATTACAAGAACCTTAAATACATAAAAATAAGGGTTGTTAGTAAGACTTGAAATGTAAAATAATGATTTTGTTCTTTATAAATATATATTTTCTAACACTCAACACACCCCCCAACCAGCTTATTTCTAGTCCCTAGCAAATAAATCGAAAACAAAATTCAAACACAAATTGTTTTTAAACAATCTTGTTTATTCAATCAGACTAATGATAACAATCAAATAAAAGTATAAGCATTATCTTCAGTCTAAAGCAACATCACACCCACATCAACCATCCATATGAATCAACCTAGTATTGTCATAGCTACTTTCAAGAATGACATGTCAAATCTCAAAATCTCACCGGAAATAGTGACAGTCTCACAAAGAAATTAAACCCAATAAAATAGTCACTCCAATGAATGGTAGTTGAGAGATAAAATAATAAAGAAGTGATATAACATGCTCTCACCAAGATGAAAAAAATATGCCATTAGTTTAGAAATAATATGATCTTAAGTCAAATAAAAATGTTAGTCAACCCACTTTTTTTTATCTTTTTTTCTCTCTATTTTTATTATGCATCACTACATCTTTTTAGCCCATATAACTAGTTTCTACTTTAGACTATAGTTCCCTAAAATCAAGAAGGACTTTTATTAGAACTTAACATAGGATAGGGACTGAAGGACAACATTTGTCCATGAGGTTCCTAATAACGCAACTTTTGCGCAGTAAAATTAAAACAGATGGCGGAAGCTCTAAAAATCTCGGATCGACTTCATTCAAAAACGAAAATCAAGAGAAAAGATTGAAGTTTAGTTACCTCACTTGCAGTTTCAGAAACGACTTCGTGAAGTAGGAGAAAACGACTGAAAACAGCAAGCTCCGAACACTGTCCAGAAAATACAGCTCTGCACGAACAACTTCTGTTTTGCCACGATCTGAGATCCTTTAAGCACCCCAATTATGGTGCCTCTAATCAGTCCACACTTAGAAATTTTCTAAGAGTTCAGAGGATTTGGAATCTCGAAATTTCATTAAGAAATGAGAGAGATAATGAAGGAACATGAATGCTAGCTCATGTTTATTCCTTTCACCAAATAAAGCCACCATTATCTCTAATAATGGCACCAAACATTATCATATGCTAGACCCACCCACTTAGCTATTATTTATTGAAATTGATCTCAACACTTCAATAAACTATTTAATCAAATAAATAAATAGCTAATATTAATTAATTTCGGAATTAATTAATTAACCCCATTTTTATCACATCAAATGGTTAAATGTGGACTTCTCTTGTGACATGTTCTATTATTTTCTCTTAATCCATATTGGATCCAATAAAAGCCCATAATTCTAAACCCAAAATTAGTCTAGAAGTCCATAATCATATATGAACCCGAACATGTCCAAAATGGTCATTTTACGTGCTCGACATTCCATAATGTTTAATTGAGGATTTATGAAATTTATTTTGTTCCTTAAACTATTTATGGAACATCTAAATTTCTATCTTAAATCATATTTAAGATATATTTATATTTATATTCATTCTCAATGAATTATAATATAAATATTGATTTTCCTAAAATTAGGAAATTTAATTCCTCATTTTCTAGTAACTCCTTTTTCATTTCTATATGGTGTGTGACCTTTTAGGTTCTTAGTTATAAGATAGTAGAACTATTTTAATGATAACTCTTTATTCATTAAATGATGCTAAACTCTTTAGTCATCAATTAGAACCTTTCTAATGACCTTAAGATGCATTGGTAATACGCTTTACCAATATTGATCTTAAGGTTTCTACAAGTCGTGAGTGACACCTAGTAGTATATCACAACCATCCAAATAACAAAAATTGTTGGATCTATAGAACCTATTCCATTGTATCTCTATGTCTTGGTCTCTTCATCATCCATGTCCAGAGAAAAGCACGACTTATGGTTTATTATGTTAAGTAGTTATGCTTTATCTCAAAATAAATATAAATGAACTTGGCATGAAAATATAATTTGAACTCCTTCAATTTCAAATTATATTTCACCTTGGCCAAGGATTTCTCATGCCAATTCATATTATCTTATAAGGACATCCTTTTCGTATATTACAAAGTAATGAATTCCATGTTGGCCATACACTTCTCTTCATATATAGCCAACCATGACAGCTATTGCTAGATCTCTTCCGTGATTAGGAATCAATCTTTATGCATTCACATATCAGAGATGTCTATGTATAAGACATCTGTTATGCCTCAGGTCTAAAGATCATTACTAAACATAGTATCTGTTACAATGTATAATAAGTCATTAACACTCAAAACCATATGGCTTACTATATTTGGTCAAGTTCGGTAAACTTGTTCTTTTAACAAGTACCTATGTGTTTGACTTGACATCTCATGTCAATGATATGAAACTCACAATCCATCTTAGTATCACATACCATAAGGAGTCATAACACATTCTAGTGTTTATAGGAATTTATAATGTCCAATCATAAATCCACCACTAGGAACTATTTTAGAAGTATAGTATAAAAGATACACGTTTCATATTATCGACATACTTGAGAATGTGTTCCTTAACTATTTTACTTCTTGGACTATATTCATTAAATTAATATATGAATATTGATAACTTTGTCATTTTATAAATATCAAACTGCTATTCAAATACAATCATTCCCTAAACAATCAAATTACCATTCGATTGGCCTTTAGGGTATATTACTGACAGAGACATGGTTAACAAAGAAAGGAAATAAGGAAAACAAAGTGTATGTTTGAGAAAAATGGAGAGAATTATTTTTTTTTTGAAGTTGCAAGGTGGATTTCACCTATCATTGTTATTTTTTCTTCTTTTTTTTGAAACAAAAATTTTTTTTTTTTGCTTTTGTTGGGCATAACTTCACTATACAAAATATTTATTTAGATTTTTCTCAAACATAAATAGGTGATGGAACTTGTAAGATATTGGGTAATACTCCAAATCGGAGTGGGTTAAGATGATAAGTTTGACAAAGAAATTTTTTTAAAATTTTTTTAAGGCTCAAAAGAGTTAACAATGGATATTTGATAAAAGTGATAGCTATAAAGGTTCAAACAGATCAAAGATGGTCTTTCCATCGTCTTTTAGGACTCTAAATAATCTTCCATATCTACTAGTTAGATGGGTCTCCATATGTAGCAACACACATTTTTTCCTCTTTTTTTTAATTTTACAATTTTTTTTAAAAGGTTAACTCAAAAGAAATCTAGAGATCGTATATACAATAATAAACTGCTAAGCTGTATAAAGAATGGGCAAAATGGTTACTCTTCAAGAAAAATAATAGGCTTAAAAATTCACTTAGTACTTATTATGACATGTTAATTCCTTCAAGCAATTCATATTTGTCTTCGACATCAACATGTAGAGTAGCAAACATAGTGTAACATCACTTAAGACCAAAGATAATACAAATACTAAAATTTGAAATTAATCATGTCATCCAATGTTAAAACAAATCACACAATTTTTTTTTAAAACAACATTCTACTCCCAACCTATTTTAAACATAAAAGAAAATATGCATGCATAAATGTGAAAATGATTCAGAAAAACTATTTAAAAAAGTTCCACTTAAAATGATAGAAAACAAAAATGTTTTTTTTTATAACTTAAGAAAATGCATTTCTAGAGGCACTAAACTCCATATTCAGTCATCTTCAACTCAAAAAAATTGAAATGCGTTTCTAGAGGCACTAAACTCCATATTCAGTCATCTTCAACTCAAAAAAATTGAAATGCGTTTCTAGAGGCACTAAACTCCATATTCAGCCATCTTCAACTCAAAAAAATTGAAAATGTATATTTATAATGGAGAAATTAAAAAGAATAATAAAAATGAACATCAAAACCTAATAAAGAAAAAGAAAATGTTTGATTTTTTTATTTTTTTGGTTTTTTCAAACGATGAAGATGTGTTTCTAAAGTCACTACACTTTATATTCAGCCATCTTCAACACAAAAAGTTAGCAATAATTAGTTTCTACAATAAAAAGTCAGTAAAAACTTAACCAAGATTCCACAATTGTTGACTATTCCCTCCTCCCAACCAGAACAAAACATTGTCCTCAATGTTTTAAAGGAAATAAGTAGAGTTTAGAAGACATCACCTGGGTGGTGCAACGCAAAAGAAAATATTTACAAGCGAAGAGTTAAATCTAATTTGTACTTCTTACTACGGCTACTGTTACCATCATTATTTGGACGCTTCAACAAAAAGGTCCAGGGGTTTGGCTTCGGTCTATAAGTTTGTGACAGATTAAATAGCTCATTAGCAGTGTGAGCACAAATAAAATATTTTTTTGCATTGGAAGGAATGAAATAATTTTTTATTGCATGGTTAAGAAATGCGATAAAGCCATCATAAAAGTTATTGTCATTTAACAAATCAATGGATTTATAGTGAATGTGCAGATGGGCCCAAGATGCTAGTGTGATAAGTGCCTTTAGTGTTGCAAGATCTCCTGGAAGGAAAATAAAAGCATCAGCATGATTAAGTATTTCAGTTATTATTTCTTGCATATCTGAGATGACTAACTCTTCTCCAGTCGATGAATCAGACAAATTGCCTAATGGTTTTAGAGCTCTTGGGATGATGCCTACCACTTGACTTCCTCTAACAAAAGCAGCTTCTGAGACTAATTTTGATAACCCTCAGTTACCTTCTCCATACACCAAGTATAATTTTCTCTCTGCTATGTTTCGACCAAGATATATTGCTGCGTCAACAAACTTTTTATGTTTGCCATAGTTAAATCCAGAAAGTACACAAATGTTATTGAATTGTCTATTAGGAGTAGCTGCCATTTGGATACTTCTCAAAAATAATTTGTGAATGCTTAACAAAAGAAATCATATTTAAGAATCTTGGTGACAGTGGGTTACAGCTGTGTATGAGGTAGCATGTCAGCATCAAATAACGCGTAAAGCATGTGGCTCGATAGTAAAAAAGGAAACAGTAAAAAGAAAAAAATAAACCGTAATAAAATTATTAAAGTCAATAATGCAAACAATAAAACAACAGTGAAATAAAATAATAGTAAAGTAAAATGATATTTACAGGTAGTTGCGACTGTGGCTCACATCTTCCTCTAATTTTGCGTCTAGAAACGGCTTGAACGCCCTCTATGGGTTAAGGATAGGCTTCCCATTCAGTTTTCTTATAAACTGGCAAATATGGTCGTTTATAGTCAGATTCCTGAGACTATATTGTGCATGCTCTTTCTGGAATAATGGCCATAACTGAAGAATCATTCCTTGCACATATCCACTAGGATGCGTTTCTAGAGACAAAAGGATATCATCCAATGACCACTTATTCAAGCCATCCCTAATGAATTGAATCTTATCTTCCCTGATATCAGACACTATTCCTACAGAACATGGGTTTTTATCGCAACTCATTCTGGCACACTTATGACAAGCAACAGAAATTCTTCGAGCTCGTCATTTTCTTGCATAATTTCCTTTACCACAACCAGGCATGTATGTAATAAATTTTAGAGGTAACTCACCTGCCAATCGTACTTTAGCCTCGATTAACCAACAGATGCCAACATGTATGTTATTCCTCATGAGCAATCGCAAGCGTTCAGACCGGGCTTTATAGATTGTAAGGAGGGCATTCTGAGGAAGTGAAGGGAATCACTTGTGAAGCTTCGCTAGAATCTTGTTTCTGTCTATAACTTCGCCTCAAAATATCAGTTATTATGAGAAAACTGAAGTAACCGACTTGATTGTCACGAAGTATCATGATCCGCCACTTCACCCTAATTTACAATATAAAAAGGAGGTGTGCACTATATAGAAAGGCGGTAAGAGAATTATCATTAGAATAATCGCAAGGAAAATAAGAAGGAGATCAAAATTGAAGAGTGTTGTCTTGGCAACATTGGAGAATCGTGCAGAATTATTTAGATTTGTCTTTCACTGTACTCAACTTATATTTATCTTTTTCCTTTAATTGTTTTGAGGTATTCCGAGGTCAATATAATTTATGTTTATTTTTCTATTTCAGATAATGAACTAAATTTACTTGTAATTGAGTGACAAATAATCCAATGAGTTCTTGACTGATCTTATATGTTGTTATGATACTGCTGTAGCATTTTACTCTAGTAAATTTTATGAATATAACTGTTATTTCGGTTGACCACTCATTTAATAGTTTCAGTTAAGATAGAGCAGCAAAAAGGCACGTCTTAGCGGATATTATTAGAGTATTACTTGATCTTAAGTTGAGTTTCTTGGATTAGGTTATCTTGAATCCCGTAAGGGCAACACTTGAAATAAGATTTGTGGCACACAAGACATAGGTGTTCACCTTGTGGGGTGGAGAGACTAAAAGTTATAATGTCATACCGTAAGTATATCAGCAACTGGTCATTGGTAATAGATTTTAGGGTATGAGATTTCCAATATGCGATAGCTGAGGATGCAGATTTATTCTGCCTAGTGCTGCAGCATTTGCTAAAACAACTGGTGCTCACTTGATAAACAACAGTAATCCCATAAGGAGAATTTTATCGTTCAATTATTATGATGTCAATTGAATTTTAGACATATTTAATCTAGTTTATTTCGTTACAATATTATTTTATTTACTTCTTTCACAATCATTGATTACATTATAAATCACTTTACAATTGTTTGTTTCGGTCCTAAGTTGATTTGCACTATTGTGATTGCTTTAATATTCTGAATAATATTAATCCCTGTGAAGACGATCTTGAACACCCATCACTTTATTACTTGTTGTGTATACTTGCACATTGGCATTGGTAGTAATTGCCTATTAAAAATAACCAACATCAGACAACTTAGAGTATTTCTTTGAATCAGAAAGTGGTGGTTTAGAGATAAGAAAGGGGATTGAGATAGTGATGAACAGGGTTAAAGAAAATGGCTTATAATATCTATTGCAAGGCTCATCAGTGCCTGTTCAATAGGGAATTTCTACTATTTTCGAAGAAGATAGAACTAAGTTATGGCATCTTAAACTTGGTCATATGAGGGTCAAAAGGATGGAAGAGCTCAGTAAACAAGGGCTACTTGATGGGGATGGAATCCAGCAACTGGAGTTATGTGAAAATTATATTTTTGGCAAAGCTCACTGGTCCAAGTTTCACAATGGTGAGAATATGTCTAAGCAAGTTTTGGACTATGCACATGCTGACCTTTGGGGGCCTACTCAAGTCTCATCCCTGAGTGGTGGCGGGTATTTCATGTCACTAATTGATGATTACTCTAGGAAGGTGTGGGTTTACATACTTAAGACCAAAGATCAAGCCTTGGAAGAGTTCAAGGTATGGAAATCTTTGGTAGAAAATTAGTCTGGATTCAAGCCAAATGCTTGAGAACTGATAGTGGCTTAGAATTTTGTAGCAGAGAATTTGAGGAATATTGCCAAAAACATGGCATAAAAAGGCACAAAACGGTCAAGTTCACCCCTTAGCAGAATGGCTTGGTTTAGAGGATGAACAGGACCTTGGTAGATAAGACCAGATGTATATTGATAAATTTAAAGCTTCCAAGAAGCTTCTAGGCAGAAGTTGTCAATACAACAAGTTATTTAGTTAACTGAAGCTCATCTTCTGCAATTGGCTTCTAAACACCAGAAGAACCGTGGAAGGAAAAACCTACAAATTACCAAAATCTCAAAGTTTTCAGGTGCCTTGCTTATCTCCACACAATCAAGGCAAATTGGAAGTAAGGGTCTTGAAATGAGTCTTTGTTAGATATCCTGATGGGGTTAAGGGGTATAGAATCTGGTGTAGAGAGCAAGGGAAGTGTATAGTCAGCAAGGATGTTGTGTTTCATGAATCTGTATTTTTGAAAGAAAATGTAAAAAATGATACTGGACTACAAAATGATTCAACAATTAACAAACAATCTAGAACTTCTAAGGTTAAGGTGGAGTTGTTTGGAGATAAAGACAGTGAAAAAGAGGAAATTGATTATGAAGAGAGGACCACAGCTGAAGTTGAAGAATATAAGTCATCAGAGTTACCATAAGCTGACTTGCAAACTCATCAGTTAGTAAGAGATAGGGTTAGAAGGGAAGTCAGAGCACCAATGAGGTATGGCTATGCTGACTTAATTGCTTATGCATTATTGTGTGCTGATGATGTGGCAATTGAAGAGCCTGTTAACTTCTCTGAAGCTATTGAAAGTGTGCACTGTGATAAATGGCTTGAGGCAAATGCAAGATGGAATAGAGTCCCATCTTTAAAAAAAATTAGACCTAGACACTTGTTCCAAATGTAGGTAATAAAAGGTTAATCAGTTGTAAGTGACTCTTTAAGAAGAATGAAGGAATTCTAGATTTTGAACCTCCTAAATATAAAGCAAGGTTAGTGGCTAAGGGGTTTACACAGAGAGAGGGTATAGATTTTAATGAAATTTTTTCTCCTGTTATTAAGCACGGTTCAATAAGAATCTTATTAGCCATGGTAGCCTTACTTGACTTGGAGCTTGACCAAATTGATGTAAAAACATCCTTCCTTCATGGTAATCTTAAAGAATAGATATTGATGGCACAACCAGAAGGCTTTGAGTTCAAAGGAAAGAAGGATTATGCTTGTTTGCTGTATAAGTCCTTGTATGGACTCAAACAATTCCCATGGCAGTGGTACAGAAGATTTGATGATTTTATGGTCTCAAAAGGCTATCACAAAAGCAAATATGACAGCTGTGTTTACTTTGGTAAATCATATCAATGTGGAGTTGCTTATTTGTTGCTGTATATTGACGATATGTTAATTGTAAGCAAACACAAGTTAGAGATAGAGAGGCTGAAGAATCTGCTGAAGGTTGAGTTTGAAATGAAGGATCTTGGTAATACAAAAAGAATCCTTGGGATAGACATTACAAGGGATAAATTTGCTGGCACTTTGTTCTTGAGTCAAAAGAAATATGTCAAGAAGGTTCTGGAGAGGTTTGAGATGCAAGACAATAAACATGTCCAGACTCCACTTAGGCCCCAATTCAAGTTGACAGTAGCTCAGTCATCGAAGATGAGTCTCATATGAATGAATTCCCATATGCACAGGATGTAGGGAGCAATAGTATGCACCAATTTAAATATAGTAAGTGTTGTTAGCAGATTTCTCAATTGTCCTAGCAAGATTCACTGGAATGATGTCAAATGGATAATGAGATACCTTAAGGGCTTCTCTATTTGTGGTTTGATGTATGGGAAGACTAAGAGTGATATAAATAAAGTCATGGGGTTTATAAACTCTGACTTTGCTGGAGATCTTAACAGAAGGAAGTCAACCTCAAGGTATATATTTGTGTTAAACAAATGCCTGATTAGTTAGAAGTCGTCACTTCAGTCTGTGGTTGTTTTATCCTCAATTAAAATTGAGTTTATTGCAGCTAAATAGGCAATAAAAGAGGCCATGTGGCTAAAAGGTTTGCTTAATGAGCTATGGTTGAATCAGAAAACTGTTCAGGTTTTCTATGATAATCAAAGTGCCATACATTTGGTAAAGAACCAGATGTATCATGAAAAAACCAAGCACATTGATGTGAAACTCCAATTTATCATAGATGAGCTTGGAAATGGAACCGCAATTGTGTCTTAGATCCATACAAGTGTGAATCCAGTTGATGCTCTTACAAAAACACTTCCCACTGTAAAATTTGAATTCTGTGTGAATCTGATTGGCATCTTGCCCAAACCTAACTAAATTCAAGAGTGAATTGTAGTTGAATGAAGGTTTTTAGGTGTTGTGTTATTGAAAGGATCAACCGAATCAACTCCAAGGTGGAGAATGTGAAGACATGTGTGTGGACTAAAATGGAGAATATGGAAGAGTTAAGAGTTGTTGTGCAGATTGACTCTAGTTGATGGGGTTTAATAGATATTGTCTGCTGACGTGGCATGAATTCATTATAATATGTTATAACGTATTCAGTATATCAATATAAAAAGCATTGATGGTTAGTGCTTGTATCAGAGTCTTTTTTGTCTTCATTTGTGAAATACAAGTGTGCAACCCAAGAGGGGGGTGAATTGGAATTTTAAAATTTATCCTAGCAAATCCACACAACAATTTAATCTAATGCCTTAATAAATTCGAAAACAATAAATTCAATGCAAGCACAATAATTAAAGAGTAAGGGAAAAGAAAAACGAACTCAAGGATTTTTACGTGGTTCGGCTATCCCCGCCTACGTCCACGCCTCCAAGCTCACCCGCTTGAGGATTTCACTATCCAAGCCTTTTCAAGGCTTCAACCAATTACAATTGACTTCAAGGTGTCAATAAACCTTTACAACAAGAGATTATATCCCCAATCTCTTAACCCAAGTGTTTCCCTCACTTGTACACTCACAATTTGATGAGAAATGATAAGTACAACAATGAATCTCTCTTTAAGAGTAGATATACAAATTGAAGAACAAAGATGAGCTAATAAATGATGAGTTACGAAAATGAAGCTCAAAATATGTTGTGTGCTCTTGTTTATGCTTGCTTGAGTTGCCAAAAATGAAATGGTTTTGAGTTTATATAGTTTGAACTCAAAAACTAGCCGTTATGTTCATTTCTGGCCGGAACCGATTTACCGGATATGGAATCCGGTTAGCCGCTTCATGTTATCGTTACAGCACAAATTTGAATTTCTGAACATCCGGTCAGCCGTTTGTTGAATCCGGTTAGCCGCTTGCGTTTTGGTTGCATTCTGCCCGCTTCCGGTTTGCCGGATTTCACAACCGGTTCGCCGCTTGCATTTTGGTTGCATTCTGTCTCGAAAACCCAGAAAACCGGTTTACCGGATTTCCACATCCGGTTAGCCGCTTGAATTTTGCATACATTCTGCCCGAAACCGGTTCGCCGGATTTTCACAACCGGTTAGCCGGTTGCTACAGTGACGGCTACAGTGAACTGTTTTCCAAATTCACAGTTTGGCCCCAAAACTTTATAAAACTGTATTACGACCCAAAACGTTAGAAAACTTTGCAAATAGGTCCACATTCAGAATTTCCAAATATTATTTTGCAGATCCAAAAACGTTCTGAAATTATGCGTTGGCCCCAAAGAGTTTATTGTTTCGCACAAAGGTCCTTTTCAACATAATACCCATATTTTCAAAGTTCTCAAAAATTTTCACTTTAGTCCAAAATATTCATAAATAATATTATGACCCAAAACATTTCAAATGTTTATAAAAATATCCAAGTCCGAAATTTTATAATAATAATTATTAAAATCAAAAATTTCAAAACTTGTCATTTAAGTCCAAATTCGAAATTCAAGAATAAAATCAAAGATTTAAAAACACATTTATTTTAGTCCAAAACACTTTGATTTTATAGCCTCATTTTCTTATTATAAAAACACAATTCATAAATCTTTGTTTAATCAATACATATGATTTGTTATCATCAAAATCAATATCTATAGCTAAAAAAGCTAACAATCTCCCCCTTTTTGATGATGACAAAATACATTACAAAGATTTAATTTAGTTATAAAAAGCTCACCTTAAATCAATGCAAGGTTAAAAAATTTATTTAAAATAGACTCCCCTTGCATACATACATACTCCATTTGGATACATGTATATTTTCATAAATCATTTTTCCAAAATATAAAACCTTTATAATGTAAAATGAATGATTTATTTAAAATGTATAAAACATAATTTGAGCTTAAAAAATTAATCATTCTTAATCTTGTTTGTTATCATCAAAATCAATATTATGGAAACATATATGTTAACAATTTGTTCATCTTTTTTCACAGAATCTATTTTGTTGTGATTTGTGTAAAATCTTATGTAAATCCACTAACGATTGGATTAGTTCATGATCAATAACAAAGAGTAAATTTTCCTTCAAGTGTGTTGGTTTGTGCCCATGTTTTTGGTTGTAATGATCTTTTTTATGCTCCTATTGATAATGGTGATCCATAATACTATCAATGATGGAGATGGTGTGCATTATAAAGGTCTAATCGATTATAGGAAAGATTTCACTCATTTTTAGAATAACCATGAACCACGTCAAAGTTAACTTATTACTTCAACGTCCCATTGTAAGGAGCTAGTAGTTGAACCTCAGTAAGTGCTGCTTTTGTTTTACCTTCAAAGGACTTCCTTAGAAGGAATGGGTCTAATGATTTGTGTGGGCAAGTTGTTCAATTCCAAATATAATTTAGTATTGGAACTATGAAAAGTTTTCTTGAGGGATAAGTTCGATTTCAAAGTCACAAAATCTGCATTGTCATGTTTGAGGTGCATTATGTCAAAATCATGTAAATGGTGTCTGATAGTAAAAAGGGGATCAAATTAAGAGACTATACGTTGGGTAGTGATGACACGTGACAAGACATACACTTGTCATAATAAGGCTAGTATTTTTATTGAGTAAGGAGTTAGGTAGTGATGAGACGTGATGAGATATACACTTGTAGTAATAAGGCTAGTATTTTAACCCTCTAGTTGCTGCTTTAGTTTTACCTTCAGAGGACTTTGTTAAAAGTTATGGGTTCAATGATTTGTATGGGCAACTTGCTCGATTCCAAGTATAATTTAATATTAGAACTACGCACAGTTTTCTTGAGGAATAAATTTAATTTCAAGGTTGCAAGATCTGCATCGACATGTTGGAGGCGCATTATGCTTCAAAATCATGTAAATGATGTCTTAGAGTAAAGAGGGAATCAAATTAAGATAATGTACCCTGGATAGTGATGAGATGTGCCAGGATACATATTTGTCGTAGTGAGACTAGTATTTTATCAAGTAAGGAGTTCGGTTATCGATCATCTCATTACAAATAAATTTCTTTGGAAGAAACTACAACAAAAAAATGATTATATTTTTAGAAATAGGTTCAAATTCAGAATTTCTAAATTATACTCGTTATTTCCAAAACTTTCTGAAAATATGATATGACCAAAACTTTATAATACTTTTCAAAGAGATTTTTCATAATGGTTATTAATTTAAAAAAAAATTAATTTAATCCAAAATTTGTAAAACACTCAAATCCAAAAAATACTTGTCTTACAAATATATCTTTTTATTTATGAAAAGTAATGATTTATTGAACAAAATCTTGAGCTTCTCAAATGCTAAATCATGCATATAATAATTCATACCAACTTTAAAAGAATTTGTCGCAATAATGACTCCGTTGAGCTAAACTTTGTTCTTGATCAAACCATTGTCCGTTGAATGTCTTGAGTTTGATTTCACGTGATTCACTAGCATAAATATTAGCCTTTAGGAACTAGTGAAAATGCGAAATATAATATTTATCATATCACGTAAAACACATATTTGTTATCATCAAATTACAATATGTGTAGCCTTTAGGCTAACAAAATAAATATGACGGCCTCCCCAATTTATAACAATCATGCATAGCAACTCATGCCCCTTTGCACATCGGAATGAAAATTTAATTGTTCTCATCAATAGATTATACTGCTTTCCCTCCCTTTTCATTTTATTTGAAGGGGATCTATCCCCAATTGGTTCCATTTCAATGTGCTTGCTTCCATAACTGAGCAATTCATGTGTATATCTACTAGTACTAGCTACAGTTCTATGGCAGGATATACTTACAATTCGTAAACCCAATATACACGATCCATAATTGGTCATTAGAAGAGCATACAATACATCACGCAAATAATAACATGTCGTACAACTAACACCTTATGAATTAACCATATAATGCTTGCATCTCCTCAAGCATTTGAAGGGGGCTTGCCCCCAATCGGTTCCATTTCAACATGCTTGCTTTCATAACCAAGCAAGTCATGTTTATATCTACCAATTGCAGTTTAGTAGCAAGACAAAATTTTAATTCATAAACACAATATGCAAAGTCCATAATTGGTCACCAACAAAGCATACAATAAATCACGCATGTAATGACATGCCATACAAGTAACACCTTATTAATTAGCCATATAACCAAATAATCCTTGAAAAAATAAAGCAATTTCCACCTGCATAGTTGATTAAGGCTTTATTAAAAACTACATGCACGCTCCTTTGTTCAATTTCTTCTCCAATAATTAATTGCCTCTTGATTCTTCTATCTTGTGCTTGTTACAAAGAAATAAAATAATGCTTCCTTCTTAGAATTCTCCTTTCTATGATTCTTCCATCAAAATCATAACTAATTATCCTAACCTAATTGACACCATTAAATCTTACCAACAAAATTAACAATTTCTTATTCGTAGTTATATGTCGCGTCCGATCAAACAACTTATTGACAGATCAAAGAGACTTCTTTCCACTATTTTCCCAAGGAGTTACATTGGCCCAATTCCCAAATTTTCAACTCCACCCAATGCTGGACACAATTGGCTGCCATAGTGATATATTCGTCTACAATCTTTTTGCCGCGATTTCATATTTACTTCAGCTTCACATGACCGCAATTCCATTGACAATTAATTTCATGATCCCATTTTACTATGTGTGGAATAGACTTAAGCTATTTATGGGTTTTTGCAACGATTTCGATGATGTCCTCTCCACACAGATTCAACACCTAATTTTAACTATTTTGGATTATTTAATTTTTTATTATATTTATCTGCAGTCAACTGTTGCATCTGGCTACTTTACTTATTGTAATGACTCATCCCAGCCATTACATGGAATCCCTTCAGATCCTAAGGCAATTATGCATAAGGACAAAAAATGTTGCACGTTGCAATTGTTGCAACATAGGTGAGTCCTGAGTATCAATAATGATTTCAGTAATTTATAAAATCTAGTATTGAGGATATTTTGAAAATGTTGAAGTTGATACCAAAAATTAGTTTTAGCAAAATTGAACGCATCAATCAAAGTGGATAAGATTCTATGTTCCTCATAATATAGGTACATGCATGGTGCTCTCTTAGTTGTACTTATGATATGAAATCACTTGACTCTATGGACTTTTTCTCTTTTTATCTTACACATTTGGATAAATTTGTGTTCATTTGATTATATTTCACATTTTTCTATTGATCAAGTGTTCCCTTTAGCTTAAAGTATGTAGTTTTTTTCATGCATTTTTTCTTATAATAGTTGTTTTAGCTAATTTGTTATCCATGGTCACTTTAATATTTATTATTGTTATAACCCATCTGTTTAAGAGAATTTTTAATTATTCAGAATTTTTTTCTTATAATTTTTAGTTTATCAAGTGTTCTCTTTAATAAATCATTCCACTTATAATGTTGGATAATCTCTATAAACTAATGGATTAAAATTTTTGTCTATTTCTTTTAAGTCTTTACATAAAGTTACAATTAAGTGCAACGGCAAAAGTGCTATTACTAATTTTGATCGCAGCCTATATGAAGTAAAAAAAAAGGGCTTAATATCTATGGTAATTAATTAATGAAGATATTTTGCTAATCATCTCCAGTTAGGTTGATATATATTTGTTGGGTGATTTGCTTAATGTTATAGGTGTTAATATACAAGTGTACATAACAAGTACTATACTAATGAGTATCCAGATTAACTTCATAGGAATTGATGTTATATGATTTGTTAAAGCAATCTTAATAGTGCAATTTCGTACCAAATTAAAATAAGATAATCAATGAAACTAATAAACTAACTTGATTAAAAAAATTCAATAAAAAAATAAAAGAAAATCTTAAATCAAACACAAAGACAAACTCAATGAAAAATAAGTAGTAAGTGATTAAACTCACTTAATGGTATTGACTATTTTTTCAATTAAAATTATGTTACTACAACATTTACTACAGCATTGGGTAAAATCTCTCATGCATGCTCAACTGTCGCCTATTGAATATCTTATATCTAAATGTAATATACTAGTTACCAGTTGTTACGTCAACATTAGATATAGCATTATGCGTTCTATATTGCAATTATGGGTGGGCAAATTGGATTTCGGTTCAGGTTGTTCGTGTTTCAACCCATTCGGTTTAGAAGATTCAACCCAATCGAGTTCAAACTATAAACCCGATCCAAACCAAACTAAATTTAATTCGGTTCGTTTCGGTTCGGTTTGGGTTATAAATTCAGGTTCGTTTATATTATGAAACCATAATTTTATCTCATCCAAAAACAGAAAAAAAAAATTAACTAAATATCACACAAATTTCCTATAATCTTATTTATAAATTAACTGATTAACGTATAGAATTCTAAATTTAACATTTAACAAAAAAATAACAAAAGAAAACTAAGAAATTAACTAACAATTAAAAAATAAATTATTAAACGATTAATGGAGATCAGAAAAAGCAGAAGAATTATTTGTCAGTGGAGGAAGAACATAAGAAGAAGAAGAAGAAGATGCTTGGCAGCAGCCGAAGGAAAGAAGAAGATTTGAAGAAGAAGAAGAAAAAGAAGTGGAGAAGTCAAGTGACATTGTGAAAGTGAGAAGTGTGTGTTTGAGAGTTGTAAGGTTAGGGTCAGGTTTACGTTTATGTTTTTAAACTTTTTTTTAAAAAAAAAATTTGATCCAATCGGATTGATTATTTGGTTCGGGTTGAACCCGACCCGAACCTAATACAACCCGATCGGGTTTAGATTTTTAATCCAAACAAGTTGTGAGTTTTAACGCGAACCGAACCAAACCTGAAATGTTCAGATCCAAACGCCCACCCTTAGTTGCAATTGCCCTACAAGATAAATCTTAATGTTTAATTCTTCACTAATTTTAGATCAAGCATGACCTTATTCAAATCAAAATTAACTCGATTTGAGAAACTCAACCAAAAATCATATATTATTTTGATTTGTTCCACTAAGTCAGATTTTTTTTAATCTCCTTCTTAGCCAATATCCACTAAATGGATGGTTAGCCAAAATATAGAATTCAGTAAGTAAAATCAAAATAAAATATTGTAACAAATTCATAGCATCACACATATATCAACCAAATAACTATTAAGCTTGTGAGTCCAATTATGTTGTAACTATAACACAATTGTAATATAATTTTACCTTTAAGTTTATTTATCTCTTAACCACAACAAAATTTAGTTCACTATTTGCGATAAAACAGTGACAAGAAATTCCCTTGAAATTTTCTCAAGTGTTCAAATTTTCATCTTTGCAACTAAAGCAGTCCTAAGCCTAACGAAGTCGACGGCACTCTCAGCCTTAAACTTACCAACAACACAGCCCTAACTCTCAC
Source organism: Citrus glauca (assembly GCA_029633175.1). Lineage (NCBI taxonomy): Eukaryota > Viridiplantae > Streptophyta > Magnoliopsida > Sapindales > Rutaceae > Citrus > Citrus glauca. Next base: position 22,806,452 of record JAQOOD010000003.1, on the reverse strand, counting down.
TCACAGCCGAAGAAAACAAAACATTCAGAGCCGCCATCGATCGATTTGACAGAAAAGTATTAGAAGATGACAAAGACCTCAGCCTCTCACTCACTCAACTCACAGTACTCAGCCTCCCGCTCAAATCAGCCGTCATTTTTCAATTGAAGAAATTTAGGCCATGCGAAGATCGATGGAACCGCTGGTAGTGCCGACGTATGGTGGGATATGGCAGATCGAGATTCGCGGCCTGCGCAAAGTTGCTGGCTGATCGCGGCAACTCTGGCGGCTTCTCGGCAGTGGTGGGTTCGGATTTTGAAGGGGTTGTTGTGAACAGTAAAACTCAGGTGGTGGGTCAAAAATCCAACGGATCGCGCCGATCATGGTGGCATTTGCGCTAGAAACTGGAGCTTCGTGTGGCCGTTGCTGCCTACTTTCCGGTTGTGGTGAAGGTATAAGGGGTCCTCGCCAGTGTTTGGGAGTTTGAATGATGACCATCGATATTTCTAGAACATGAATCAGTAACATGATTCCCTATGTATTGATTTATTATGAAAAAGAATACAAAATTTGCTGGAAGTGGCTTGGATAGTGTCAATTCTTGGTTTGACACCCTGAAATGGTTTCAGCTTTTATTCTTCTCATCTCGAAGAAGTTAATTTGTATTTTAAAAAAGTAGAAATTTATATATCATTAGGATGGTATCTAATTTGTTAGGTTTTCGCCCATAAATTTTTGTTCTTTTCATAGTCTGATGAGCTCCTTTGCAGACCCAGATATACAGAGCGAGATTGACACGTACATATCCAGAGATCATGCCACATTTAGTGTCCTATTGCTGGTAGGTTTCGTTTATTTAGCAGTTGCTCCAATATATAATAATATAGGCGTTTATTTTGTTTATCATCATACTTTGGAAGAGTGGAAAGTGAGAACTTTCTCCTCCTAGTAACTCCAAAATTATAGGTTGGGTAACCTTGATTGATGCATGGTGAATTCTTACAAGTTAATGTTTGAGATGGAACTATTTTAAAGTTGTTAGCAGGGAGAGAGAAACTTATTTTGACAAAGATAAGAAACAAAAAGAAGAAAAGATAATTTTCTTGTACCTTGAACCAAAAAAAATTGCAAGGAATTTATAGTACACGACTCACTCTTACAAAGGCTTAGCTCAAATGCAGCAAGCTGCTGCTCAACCACAGTTCACGAAAATGAAGTCCTCAAATGAAAACATATGCTTGTTGATGGTTGATTTTTTATCACATATATCCTTGTTCTAATAGCCATTGACACTCAATGCTCATTAAAATGCTGTCAATGAGGCCTTTATTGTCCTTATCTCATTGTTTGTGATGAATGCATGCTACTAATCAGATGAAAATATATGTTGACATTTAGGAGATCCCACCCATAAGTTCACAATATGTAATGCAAAATTGCCAAAGAGCATACTTGTTTCATTACTCAAAGTTTTACTTCAACTTTAACAGATGGATTTTTCAGAGAATTAGGAGCCAGCAACTCTTATCTTGAAAGAGTTGATTTACCAAATCAAGATCAGTAGCAGAGAAGCTGTAATTAAAGTGGAATTTTCAAATGAGTTGTCAGTATGCTTCTACATTTGATACTGTCTCTGAACAGCAAAATTTTTTATTTTCATTTTGAATGCAATGTTTATATCATAAGCAAGTCAGACCACCTGTTGGACAAGAACTGCCTGAAAAGCATATTGTAATCATTGCATTCAAACAATTCATCATTACTATGAAGTAATGAACTTAGTTTTTAAAATTAGATAATTAACAAAACAATTTTTTAAAAAAATAAAGAAATAATCTGGAACTTATGAGATGGAAAGACAGAAATCTAAAACGTCAGTTTTTAAAAGGTATAGTTGTATTAGGCTTTGCAGATTGGATGCTAATGTATAATTGTAGTTGAAAGCAATTTTCTTTACAGAAGAGAATTACTCTTTGATTTAGAGGTGTGTGAGTGCATGTGTGCACATGTACTTTGTTAGTTTTAATTAATGTGTTTGCTTATAAATTTGTTCATTTGCTCTAATAAGGTGCATTCTGGCTTTCTCTGTCATCATTTGCATGTGGTTTAAAAGAACCAAGTGGGGGGTAAATGATAAACTAAATTAGTATAAGTGTGATCAAACTGTATTTGGAAAAGGGGGAATACTTTATGGGAATAAAATTAATTTCTTTCCTTGTACATAGCGCAAGTGTTTTGCTGGCTTAGACTAGTTAGCTTTCTCTGGTGGCTTTTTTATTCTGTGCAGTGGCATGTATAATTTAGTAAAAAAAGAGCTGAGATTATGTAAGCTAATAATTATTTATTGTTTTAGCTTTAACTAGTGATAGATTATTGCAAATAGCTTATCTTATTTTCTATATCATTTCTAAGTGTTAACAAATACTTTAAAAGAAGGAAATCACATGGTTTTCTATTGAGGATTGAACATGATAATTGTTTACTTGAAAAAAGAACTGAGACTATGGAAGCTGATAATTATTTATTGTCTTAGCTTTAACTAGTGGTGGATTATACCAAATAGGTTATCTCATTTTCTACATCATTTCTAAGTGTTAACAAATACTTTAAAAGAAATAAATCACACAGTTTCTGTTGAGGATTGAGCATGATAAAATTTTGCCTTTGTTGATTTGTGGTTCAGTGGTTAGGTTAATTTTTTATCATTTACATGGCTTGTTTCTGGTTATTTGGTTTGCAAGGTTGCTTATGGTTGATTGAGTTGCTTTTTGCTTTATACAGATGTTGTTGGACATGATTTCTGGGTTATATAAGCATTTGCATGCGGCAGTAGTAGCGGTAGAGAAATCATCATCTCATCAAATATGTTGGTTCGAACAGTAGCTATAATGGAAAAGAATATTCAGAGGATTATGGGAGCAGTAGTATTATTCAAGAGAGGAAAAGAAAACATTAAAAAAGGATCAGCTGGCGTGGGGTAGCAGAGACCGCAGTTTTACGAATATGTCTGAAATTTAGTTTGGTGTTTATTTTGGTTAGGAAAGTTTGTATAACAAATTAACAATTATAAAAATATTCATGTAGTTGTAATTATTTTTTATTTTATTAACATTAAATTAAGAATTTTAGCAATAATTTTCTATTATTGAATTATAAATATATCTTGTGAAATAAAAAATAATTGTTTGAAAAAATAGGTACTAAAATTTAAAACAGATTTTAATTCCCGCCAAACTATTTTATTTAGATTAAGTTTCAATTCGCCCCTAAACAATTTTAATATTAATTTGAATACCCACCAAAATAATTTTAAAAATTCTTGCCAAATTAGATATTAATTTTTTTAAAGTTATTTAATATGTATTTAAGTATTAATTTTTAATTAATACTTAATTATTTATGTCAAATATTAGCCACACCTAGACAATGTCACGACAGCAATTTATCACGTGTATAAGAGATTTGTGATGGATGATACACCATAAATCCATGACATATAAAAATCATCGTTTGAAATTTTTTAATACAGGCTTTAACGACGGTTGAGCAACCGTCGTCTAATAGGGTGTATGAAAGTCAAAAACAATTATTATTTAGCCTTTTTTTAGTAGTGACCCACAGGTACTCACTAAGCTAGTTTCCTGGCATTTAATGTTTCTTAATGTTGTAATTAATGCGGCTAATTTGTTATTGTTTGTTGTCCCTCAGGCAATTGTGCGGAAGATAAACTATAGATGTAGGAGAATAAGAATTATAATATTGCCAGAGGATTTTTGTTACAGGATACAATTGAATATTGAGAAGAATTCTGGATTGTATTTGAAAGATTTTGGTATTGTTGAACTTTTACCTTTTCTTAACAATACTGATGATTCCTTCAACGATGGATTTTTTTAGTTTATTTATGTATTCGCTATATTCAGTACCAGGAGTTAGATATCTAGTTTTTGTAGTATGTAGTAATGTATTTGTATATGTAATGAAATGATTTTGTAATTTAAATTTGAGTCCGGTTAGTGCATTATAATCATTTTGCCAGTGAATTGTAATGTGATTTGTAAAGAAATGTGAACGAGTCAACATGCCATAGTAATAAATCAAACAATACCATAGTAACAATAATTACAGATATTAATATAATATCGCAACTTTTTAATACTATGCTGTCATAATGTTAATAACAGTACTAATACCAAAATCATCACACCACAAACTAGTGTGAGTTAACTAAGGGTGTGTTTGGTGCATGTGATTATATTATATTATAACACTGTTTACATTAAAATAATACCAAACTCATATTTGGAACAAAATTACAAGGGATTCGGATGGGGGCTAATGCGTCAATTCTGACTATGAGTCGGAATTAGTACTGATGCATTAGCTTTTTTTTTTTTTTGTTTTTTGCTTTATTATTATTATTATATTAAAATAATAAATAAATATAATTTTTAATTTAATATAATATTTTTACTTTATTTATTTTTACATTATAATTATTAATATAAATTAATAAATAAATAATTTATCATTCAATAATAGTATATTTTTTATTTTTACATTATAATTTATTAATAAATTTATAACTTATTATAATTAATAAAAATATTTAAATATGAATAAATTTAAATATTATTAATTTAAAATTAATAATATAAATAATAACATAAAATATTAATGCAATTTAAATATATTAATATAATATAAACCATTAATATAATATAAAATTTAATTTAAATTAATTTAATTTAAAAAATAATACGGTACAATGTAACACCAAGCATTGTATATTATTATAATACAGTATTAATTCAATACAATATAATATAATACACCAGTATTAAAATAATACAATACAACATAATACAATCCAAACGCACCTTAAGTGTTAGTGTATTACTGTGTTGGCATCACATTTACAGTTTCTAGGATCCTTAATATAATAATTATTTTCCATGTAATTCGTTATGCATTTCTCTTTAATCAACTCTTTGAAACAACAATTCCAAAATTAGTTCAATAACATGCAATCAACTTTACAATATTAATATTTATAAAAAATAAGTAAACTCAAATTCACTTTTTTATTGTTTTGCAATGGAGAGAAACACGTATATAGGAAAGCCACGGTAATTCGGGATGCGAGTCCAGTAGAACAAAAGACTCAAGCACTCTTGAGAAATTCCATAATGTAAGTATTAAAAGCAGAGCTCACAACTTGGAAACCTTGGAATCCAGCAGCCTTAGCCAATGCTCTGAACTCTTGTTCAGTCCTCTCTTTGCCACCCGGGTTATGAGCCAACATGATGCAGTCGACATGGATGACTACTTTGGATGCAAGGCTTGTGTCCGGGGTTACTGGGAGGATAGATTCAGCAACAATGACTTTCCCATTTACTGGGAGTGCTTCATAGCAGTTCTTCAAGAATTTCACGCAGTGCTCATCACTCCAATCATGACATATCCACTATAAAAACACATAATAATATTTCAATCAATAAAGATACTAGCTAAAAAGCCAAAATACTATGGGTGGATTGGGAATTAAGGTTGGACAACTAGAACTTAAAAGTTAAAACACTAAATTATTTGGTAAACAATATAACTCTAACTTACAAGCTATATTGATATAATTTTTTTACTTATTTGATGGAAAATCTATTATATATTTAACAATATTCTTTTATTTTGTCAAAATTATTTTTTAAAATTTATATTTACTACATATTATTTATTTTTGTTTTATTAACAATTTTTTTCTACAATAACTGTAGTTTAAAAAATACAATATCTCAATTCCAAATAAGACCTATATATGCTAAAGCTCCATTTGGTGGCAGTGTTGTGACCATTGTGAAATAAAAACAGGTGCGAGTATTATCAAACATTCATAATTCAACAACCAAAGCTCTCGAACAACATTGCCAAACAGAGCCTTGAAAATATGCAAGATGCTAGCCACTAAATTAGTATAACTGTGCATTCAAAATTCACCTTGATAAAAATGGCATCTCCCTTTGGAACACTAACAAACATGTCTCCCCCAACATGCTCGACGCCTACATCAAATTCAACAATGGAATATAACAATTAATACACTTGCTGTAGGAATATTTAAGTAAAGGAACAATGATTAATTTATATATACCAGGAAAAGCTGGAGCATCCTGAATAACATGTGGCAAATCAAAGTTAATGCCTTTAATCGATGGATACTTGGAGATAATCATGTTAAGTGTGGCTCCAATTCCACCACCAACGTCGACAACTGAGTTGAGGCCTTCAAACCCTTTGTAATTTTCAAGAATTTTCTTCATGGTAATGGTAGAATGAGAAGACATTCCATTGTTGAAAATCTTGTTGAATCTTAGGTCTTTGCCATGGTAATCGAATGCATTCATCCCATAGGCCTTGTTAAATGGAATGCCACCTTCAAGCACTGCATCTTTTAGGTAGTACCTGAACAATGCCAAATTAATTTGTGAGCAATGTTGTTGATTCCCAATACCGGATCTGGATAATTACCCAGTAATAATATTATCCTCTTATTATTTTATTCTTATAAATGCTCTGATAAATAAATCTATACCCACCCAATTGATGAAAGTGCCCTTTCTTAAAAATGGCTTATATTATTCATTGTTCTTTATTTGACCATGAAAAGCTTTATATGGTACATCCTTTTAATGTACGAAAGCTCAATTAGGGAAAATGACACTTAACAAAAATCCCCTAAATTTTCAGAAATAATCATATAGACCTTTTCTTTTTTTAACTTATTATCACCCCTTTGACTAATAACAAAAAAAAAACTCTAAATTTTCATAATAAGAATAATTATTACCATTCAACCAATCATTTTATGTTACATAAAAATAAATTTATTATATTAAATAGATATAATAAATAAAATAATTATAATTTAAAATTATTTTGAAAATTAAACAAAAATAATTTGATCATTTAATTTGTTAGAAAATTTTCTAAATATCGAAACATGTAAAACCAAATATTTATATTATAAATCAAAATATAATAGTAAAATATTAAAATAATATTTACATTTATTGTAAAACTCTAAAATCTCCTTTATTTAAATTTTCTCGTTAAAAGATATATTATACAAAAAGGAATAGCATATAAAAAGGAGTGTAGATAATATTTTAAGGCGCTTGTGGTAATGTTTTTCAATTGTTGTCTTCATAAAATTTTATGATATAGATATGATTAATACTTAGTAAATTTGAAAATGTGTTTTGGTAGTTTATTTTTTAAATAGTATTTAAAAATAAAAATGTTTTGATTCTTTATCTAAAAATATATGAACATTGAAAGATAATGAAAAAAATATTATATAATTATTTTTTGTTAAGAAGACAAAAAAAAAATTCATCAAACCATTGTCAATCTTTTCTTGTCTTTTCACTAAATATAGGACCAATTTGAAGTTTTTAAAAATAAGAAAATAAAAAAATAAATGAAAAAGAGGCAAAAGAGCATTAATAATAGTGCCGAACCCAAAATTTGTATGCAAGTATGTGGGTCTCATGAATAAAGTGATGAACAAATATTTTATATTTCTAAATTTCTTTGTTAGTATTATAAAATAAATATAATTTGTTTTCATTCAGAAAAGAAAAATGCTGTTATAAAATCCTACCAAACACGTTTTTTTTTTTTTTAATTTTGAGTGATGAAAATCAATACCTAACCGCTCCACAGAAACTTTGTGGCTTGCGACTTTACTTGTTCATTTAAGAGAACCGTAGGTTCCGGCTGTCAATTGTCTTACGACATTTTTATCGTTTACTTTTGAGAATTTGTTGGAACGAATATGCTGACAATTATGTGCATTCTATTGCCAGCAGACAAAACGAAATAATAAAAATTCAGTTGTTAAAGACTCAAAGCCTGTACAGTGGTGGGCCCAAATCTGAAACAGGTGGTTCCCACCCCCACCAACACTCCTTTTGTACTATATACAATACACGTGTATAGTAAATACTCTTATTATTATTATTATTATTATTATTATTATTTTTTAATAGAAATTAGGGATGTGTCGATTCTAGATTTTGCTGATTAGAGTTTGGTTGGTATTAGATAATGACTAGCAAGCGGCAAGGGATGATACGAGCCGACGAAGTCGTCAAACCAACCATTATGAAACTTTAAAATGTTATTAAATTAAAAAAAAAAAGCTGAGGTCATATTATGTGGGATCAAACTTTAAAAACTAACGGATGATGTGAAAAGAAAGCCATATCGTAAATGATAAAAATACGGCAATTGATAAATTAAAGCTACTATGATTTACAACCCATTTAAAATTATGTAAAATGCATTTAAAAATATGTAAAATGTTATGATAGATGATGGGATTCGTATGATTTTTATATCCAGTGTAAGTTATAATAACCGTAATTTAGCAGGACCTTAAAAATGCATACAGCCAGAATGGAACATTAGAGATGAGTAAAAGCGACTTTCATTAGTTGTGCTGTGGTGAACTCACGGCCATGTTGGGCTCCCCTCATGGAGGAGAGCTCCCAATAGAGGCCATATCTTTTATCTTTTATCTTTTATTTTATTCAATAATTCGAATAGAAATTAGTCTTAAATTACTACTTGATAAATTTTTTTAGTTGTTCTTAAAAAGAGCGAGAGAGAGACAGAAAAGGAATAAAAATGACTTACCAGCTCTCCATGAGAACCTTGTCTTGGTTCATGAGACAAAGATCGGAAAGTGTAACACCATCTTCATTTTTAGTGAGGAATTTACAAACGGGGGCAAGGCCATAAAGCCTCTCAACTTTGCCGTCGGGGAGATTGCGCAAAGAGCAATTAAGGACTGAATAGCTCGCCAGAAGGCGCAATATACGATCAAGCACGATATGGGCATCTGGGTTCTTTGTGGGCAGCTGAGAAGCTATGTCTTTTGGAGAAATGAAAGCATCGGGCCCAGCTTTAGCGATGATCTCTAAAAGATCAAGCTCAATGGCTGATTTGAGAACCATAGGCAAGACTGAGGCACTGGTTAATTGCATGGCCAAGAGGTTTGCCTCTTCATCCGAGCCTTGGGCTGGACTTATTTGAGTTTCTGAACTGGTTGAACCCATTTTGTCCTTTTTTTTTCTCCCTCTTTTCCTTCTTTTTTTGGGGAAGAGAAATTAGTGAAGCCTTCAATTTGAGTAATGGCACGGAGTGGAGAAAGCAGAGTAGTGGAGCTATTTATACAACACAAAAGGGTTACAACTCTTTGCAATGACCTACCACCATGTGGTTGGTTCTTTACAACTGTCCACCACCTAAACATGACCCCACGAAACTATCCCAGAGTCCCAATCTTCTGTTTTCACACTCAATCTCTTATGTCTTCTTGACATCAGCTATTCTCCAATTTTAATCCATTTCTTGAGATCTTATTTTAATTTCTTAGGTTCCTTCTTTTTGTATTTCACCTAGAAGTGCAAAGCACAGCATTGGCTGTGTGGCTTTGTGGTGGTAGTAGTTGGAATGTGTCTATAAGAGAGTGTAGTAGTCAAATATAGAAGAGCGTGTTTTCTCTCTTTAGATTTCAAAACAAAGTACTTTTTAAAGAATACGTAAAATGTTAGACCGTTGAAAATGAAGTGAGCAAGAGCGCTCAGGAAGCAAAGTTTCTTCAAAATTTTGGTGGAAAATTAATAAAGAAAGTAACAAATCAAATGATTTCCTTGGGCTAAATTTCTCATCAGAGATCAGAATGAAGAACTATAAATATAAATATAAGAAGGCTATAATAAAAAAATTTATAAAGGAAGCGGGTTAAATATAAAATTTTCAGTGAAATAAGATAAATTTCCACTTTGAGTGTCGGTTGCTATAGCTTATAACGGTGTGAGATTTGAACTCAATTCACATAGATGGGGAGAAATTTTGATTGCCATTAGTCTAAAAATAAAAGTAAAAACTAACTTTTAGTCATGACTCTTTTCTTCTCTTCATATTTTTTTGATTCACAACATAGATTCGCCTCTTTTTACTCGACTCAAAGAATTATTTGATTACATAGGACATATTACGATATTTTTATTTTTGTATTGACTACTATGTTGTATTATTATTATTATTATTTTGATAAAAATTTTACTTATAAACCACCATTAACTATCATTAACCACATTTCTCTATTGTCATATGTTGTTTATCGCTACCTAATTAACGAGGACATTTCTAGTACCGCCAGGATATATGGATCCTTTTATAATCTAAGCACATCCAAATTTTAAGGAATATTTTGACGTGCAAAAGTATTTTTCTTTTTATGTATAATCAAAATTTTACTTATTTATCTCATTTTTATTTTCAACTTCTAATCATATGATTATGTTTGCTCAGACAAATGAGCAGGTCATATGAGAATTTTAGTCTGAGGCAGGATACTACACATGTCATGTAAGCAGCCCGAAAAAAAAAAAAAAATCTCATCGTCGGTTACTTTATACTGTCGTTTGGTAGCTAGAAAAAGTTCAATTGAAGTTTTAGCCTTCCACACGTTATCGTAAAGTATTGGAGCACCACCAATATCATTCTTCAAAGAACCTGAGGATCTATATAATAAGTTGCATCATGGTGCTCGTATCCTCTCTGCACTCATATGAGACGAATCCATGAGCTTCTATCTCATTTGTCCAAGATTCGTTCGCCAAAAAAATGGTGGCCAAATCTTGTTTTAGTAAAATATGACGCCAGTATGGTGATGCATTGCCACTGCCACTGCCGCTGCGTAGAGCTGCCATCGATCTTCCAAATTATAATGGCAGAGCACCACCGAACGTCTACGATGACATTTTGTTTTGGCCAAAACCTTAGTGGCAGTTTTTCAACAACTAGATCATATGAAAGACATAAAAACATCATTGCGTAGATTTGGTCAAAATGACTCCAATGATATTATCATATATATGATATCAATGAAGAATAGTTTCCAGCAGCTCATAGCGGCCGGTTAAATAGTTCATATAAATGATTATAATTTATTTAATATGGTTAATGCAGTAATTATGAATCTACTCAACAAACATATTAATTAATTATATTTAGGATGAGGATATTTGAACCCACCAATTTATTCACTACACTTATTTACTAAATAAATCCACTCTTAAATTTTAAAATTTTAAATTTTACTCAATAAATCTATTTAAACGTCCAATATATCTTTATTAAACCCAATTATTATTATAATATATTTTTGCTTATTAAATCCATTAAATTCATTTAAAATTAATAAATGATTGTATTTATTTAAGTTGAAAATTAAAAGATTATACAGAACATAAACAATACTCTCAATTATATATTTTAGACCAAAAAACTCCAAAGTGCAGTAAGCAAAGCCGCTGGAGCAGTTAATAATGGTAAAAGTCAGAGCCCTAGGAATGTGGTACCACTAACTTGACTTTTCGAAAGAAGTGATAATTATATCTTTGGTATTTTTAGAAATAAAATACAATATCCAGTATTTCAATATGAAAAGTCTCCGATATTTCCTTCAACTGATTCTTCCTTTATCGTCTTCCACTACATGAAGGTTTAATTTTGATGAAAAAGCCAAGGGGAATCAATAAAGAATATCAATTTAGGGTTTAAGAAAAATAACAAAAAGTTGAATGTAAAATGGATTCAAAGAGTAAATTTTATTTTTAAAACTACATTTTAATGTAAAATTATAATTTATTTTAGGGATATTTTAATAATGATAATTTATTTTTAAAAGTGAGCTTAATGAGTAGTATGATAGGTTCAAATAACTCCACCCATATATTTATTATAAAAGTGATATGATAACTATGCACAAATTTTGTAAAAAATTAAAAAAAAATTATATTTATCAAACACCATTGATTTTAAATGTAATATGATGGACACATTATTTTGTATTTTATACTTCAGATAAGGGAAATAATTCTGAATTTAGAAAAGACACATGGTAATAAACTCTTGTATTTCCCTAATCTATTCTTCCAAGCCGAAATTAGATTAAACTTGGATATTTATTACCTGGATGATGTTCCAGATTTATTTACATACTCAAACAAACACAAAAATGAAAGGTGTAAATTTTGTAATTGTGGCTTCTATGGAATTTCTTATAATTTAGATATGCTATTTTAGAGCCAATCTATTATGATAGAGTTACATAATTGTGGTTCATTAAATTTAACATCTAAATCAAATTGAAGAAAAGGCTTGATGAATACAAACATAGGACAGCATGGAGATCGAAAAAAAAAACTTAGTTTTAGTTTAAGATGCCGAGAACCTTTTGAATTGCCAAACTTCTTGAATAAAAATGTTCTTGCAAATGCCTTTTGGCGATTGGTCACAATTTAATTTAAATTATTTTATTTTTTTCTTATTTAACTTACACTTAAGGAGAAGAAGAAAAAGATTTATATGTACATTGGATATCAAACTCCTTTTAAGATCATAAGATTTCTTTTTAATTTTTTCCGCTCACGAAAACTATCTAAAAAAAAATTGATATAATAGCTTTGGCCTTGTTCACTGATAGTCAGAGAGCAAAATCGGATGAATACCAATACCTATTTCGGGCAGAAAAATCGAGATGGAAACAAATAACTCCTATGCGATGCCTTTCATTTTTCCTCTGCCCCTTTTCTAGATAATGCCTACTATAGAATAAAACAGAGTATGTTCCATATTTGGTTCTATGCTACATGTTTTATTGAATCCAAGTTTGCATCTCATTTAAAACACACACACAAGTGTGTTGCTGTTAGTGGCACAGTTAGGTTTTGGTTCAAGGGGGCCATAAAAGAGAAAACATAAATTAAAGAGGCTAGAACGTAAAATCTGTAAACTTGAAGGAGGTAGGCGCTAAAATGGACAAATCATAAACAAAAGTTGTTGATAGTAAAATATATTAAAAAATTATGAGTTAAACTTACGTTAAAATAACCTTAGACGCCAAACATGACTAATAGACTTAAGTCAAAAAAAAAAAAGAAGAAGAAGAAATTAAAAAAGATAAAATCGATTAATTGAATAATTGTCTATTTTTTTACTTTTAAATATTTAAAAATAATTTTATTTATTGTAATTATTATTTTTTTAAACTGAGGTGGATGATACTAGGGATCCCAATTATAAACTTAGCACTTAAGTCACAACTGATATGACAACTTGTCCCTAATGATTATTTCAATTAAATACGAATATGTATCATGGAGAGAATGATTATAATTCATGAAAATTAAAAAAATATATTAATAGGGACATGATATCACAATTACAGATAATTAAATTGCCACATTTTTTGACAATAATACTCAAATGTTGAGATAATGGTTAAAACTTCTAGCGTCATTGTTATAAAATTGAGAGGCAAGTGTCACCACCCAAAAATAAAAAGTACAAATAAAAGGCTAATATTTCAAATAAGTCCTCTATTTTTCATGATGATGATGATGATGATTATTATTATTATTATTATTTGGCTTAGGGCAAGGATCATTAATGATATATAATTGAGTCAATTAATACGTTAAATATGAAAATTTAAATAAGTGATATACTAACATATACCGTGTAAAACAAATTTGCTTTACCTTGAATAAATATAATGTATGTGAATTAACTTTAAAAGATTTTTATATTTTTGTCAATTGTTTTAAATATGTTCAGTGTATCTACTTATAGCAAGTAAATTAAAAGGCCAACAAAATGAGGTCCGTTTAATAAACAGTTGTCTTCGTATTTTGACTTCTAATACGATTAATTGGACAAATCATACTCATATCGGCCATTTTTTTTTTATTTGGGTTTGTACTCTTGTTTCGATGTAAGGCACAAAGACAAATGCAACAACATTAATTACGGCCTGTAATTACATCTCAATGAGTGTATTAGAATTTTGTTGATGATTTGTTCCATTTGGAATTAAAGTCAGTCATGAAATGTTGGTCCCATCAATCACCATGTACACATGCGTTTCTTATGACGAGGGTTGCTTCAAACTTGGCTTAAAGTAACTACTCTTAGCACATGACCCGTTATTTCATTTCATTTCATTTTATTTTCCTTTTACTTAATCATAGTTAGATTGAAAGAAAAAACAAAAAAGAAAAAAACTTTATACAAGACTCTATTAAAATTGTTAGAACAGACATGCCTTTATAGCTGCATAACCTGACTAGATTAGGAAAACATGTTTAAAACAAATAATATTAATATGACTCAAAGAAGCTAACTTAAAAAATACTAATAAATTGAGGGGTTTTTTTGTTGAACATCTGAAATCTGAAATTTTATTAACTTCATAATTTTTTTAAAATTTGCTTGTTTATGTTTTGTAACTTATGTTTGATTTTTAGATATTTACATATGAATAGAAAAAATAAATTTTTGTAATTTTTATTTAAATAAAATATGTCTAAATGAGAAGTAAATATTATATTTTAAAAATATCTCTACAAAATATATTTATTCCATAAACTTTAAAATCTAGGCTCTCTGTTGTTTTGATTTGTATGAATATAAAAATTAAAAAAATATATTTAAGGTGATTTTTATTTATAAAAATAAATAAGATGCCATTCATATTTAGATATTAAAAAAATTAATATGTCATTCAGATATTTACATTCAAATTCATTCAGAGTTCTAAAAAATTTAAACCCATTCAAAATTTTTTTTTAAAAAAAGTGGTCCCTTAATTAACTTAGACAATAGTTCAAATATTTTTTAACAACTCCCTCAATTTCAAGATGGCTACAAAAACAAATTTTGAGGTTGAAGTCATAAAACTTTCTTGAGAAAACTTCAAGTTAGACAGACTTCTAAGTTTAACCTACAGATCATGAAAGGATAACATTTGAAAGTTTAACTTACGAAACCCCAAGGAAAAACTTGAAAATTAACTCCTAATCCTTAACTTACGAAACCAAAAGAAAGCGTTTTAATCTACAAAGCATGAAGGCAGAAACTTGAATTGTGGCTGGATCAACCAAAAAGAGAAATGATGGTCCAAGGTAATTTGGAATTCTAAGAGTATATTATATATTTTTATTTTTTAAAACTATATGCTCTTCTTTTCTTTTGGTTAATAACTTAAAATAAAATAACATATATTAAATGGCTACAATCCATGCTGGATGATTGGAGAGAACATTAGAAAAAAAGACCTTTAATCCAATATTTGAATATCAAATTTCAAGTGACAAAATAAACCAATTATATATGTACTTTGAAACATTGAATTGAAAGATTTAAGTAGAAGCAGTAAACTAAAGTCAAAGTAGAGGGCGTGGAAGATAATTGTATAAAAAAAAAATTCTAAAAAAAGCATTCTTTTCAAACATCCTAGGGCATGTGAGCTTGCTCATGAAATTGAGTTCAACTTAATAATGTTTATACATGGTAACACGGATGAGGACAACATCTTACCTACTCCTTGAAAATGACATAACCCTTAATTATTGACCACTAAAATCCTATTTGATTTCTTAATCCAACGCTCCACCAACCCTGATTATTCTTTTGTTTTCATGACGAAAGATTACCTACAAATCTAGCTATTATAATCATTGACTCCTCCCCCTCACCCAAACCCAAAAAATCTCATCTACCAAACCTCCTGATCTGGTCCTACGGACAATTGTGCGTTAAGAGTAAAGTTTAAATAACACTTCAAAAATGTTAATGAAGTGAATACGAACGCCATCTCGGAGGACCTGGCACCAAATTCATTAATTTTTTTTAAATATATTATTATTATTATTATTATTATTATTATTATTATTATTATTATTATTATCATCGTCATTGTTTTTATTTTCTTATTTTAAAAGATAGGGTGAAAAAAATCTAAATTTACTTTTATCTCTTACTTTTTTTAAGATCTGAAATAATTAAATAAAATTACTTAAAAATCAAATCTTTGTGCTTTAGAAGACTCATCATCATCATAATCATCATTACATATAAATCACAAAATGGAGATAACATAATACTGGCAAAGTTATCTAAATTCTTCAAATTAAATTAGGAAGTCATTGACTCATTGTAGACCTGCAAGATTAATTAATTCAATAAAATAATAAATAAATGAGAATTTTTTTAATTAATTCATGTACTTATAGAAACTCAAATTCAGGAGATGAGTTTTAGAAAAGTCATTTTTTATCACTTGAGCTAGACCTTACCTTTGAGATCAATGAGATATATAAACTCATGATGTGTCTAAATTGACATAACAATGAAATGGACGTACCATAAAATATTCAAAGTGTTGAAAATAATGAGAAAAATAATAAATAGAAAACAGAAATAAGAAAGAAATAAAATAGCCACATAAATGTAAAATTAATATTAAAACAGAAGCTTAAAGACAATATACTTAAACGAGTGAGTTGCATTTAATTTAAAATTGGATTTGGATAAACGATATTTATAGAGCCCAAAGGAAAACTAAAACGTCCCTCATAATCCAATAGTAGATACCATTTTGAGAACCAATCAGAGTTTCACAAAGCGAACACCACCTGCCCAAACAAAACAACCAGTGGAAGAAAAGTCTTCCAGGATGATCAGCGACACCCCCAATTTACTTTCTTTTCTTTTTTTATCAAAAATAGAAGTGTGTTGGTGTCTACCAATCAGTTAGCGACCTGTTTTGCCACTTGGCGACAAAACCATTAAACAAACTTTTCTTTTAGGAAGCATTTTAGACTTTTTCAATTGTTAGAAATATTATAAAAAGGGTAAACGATGTTAGAAAGTTGAATCCTATCTCATGCATCACCCTCTCCCGGCAGGACATTTTTAATTGCTAGAAATATAAAACAAAAGGACAGGTTACTATGGTACAGATTCTGTAACATACTGCACCTAATGCATGCACCACAGGTATGGAGAAAAAAGGGGGCAAATACTTTTGTCTGGGAGCCGCCTAAAGCAGAATCTGTAAGTTACAGATTTTGTAACTTGGCCTGCTCCAACAAAAGGTCAAAAATGACAGAAAGTTGAATCCCATCACATGCTCCACTCTCTCTCTCTCTCGACACTTCACTGTTAACTAATCCTCACTCACTCCTTTATCTCACTTTCTCTCCTGCGGTTACCAACATCACGCTTCGCACGTCCTTATTCTCTTCCGCTACCAAATTCCCTGAAACATGAAAGCGTCGCTCGTTTTAGATTCAGAAGTAGAACCTGAAGCTGGTAATTGTTTGATTATAAAGATGGATTTTTCTTTTGAATATTAACTTCTGTTGTATCAATAATAATAAAAATATACCCAGTGATGTCAATGGGGCGGATTCGGGGCGGGGATCATGATCCCCGAATCCAAACTCGATTTAGAAGTTATCCACCAAACCTGCCCCATACCGAAAAATTGTAATGAGGGATGGTTTGGGTATGTTTTCGAAAATTTTCGAATTGAACGGGGATTAAAGTGGGGACCCAATTCCCATTTCTTTAAATAATAATTTTTAAATATTTCAATTCTTTTTTTAAAAAAATTAATAATTCTAACAATCTCCATATTTAGAAATAAGATTACAAATGATCAAATTCCATATTGGAAATAAAATTACAAGTGATCAAAATTTTAACCTCCACATAAAATAAAAACATAATAATTCTAAACCTTCAACATAATTACAAATGATCAAATTTTATATGACAAATCAAAATAATTTTAAGTTTTCAACATAAATTTGTAGTCATCACCATTTATGTACGTTCAAAGATTCTTTATAAACCTATAACAACATAAACAAAAAATAAATAAATAAAACATATTTTAACAATTCAACTTAACAAATACTTGACAAAATAATATAAACTAAAACTATATAAGTTACTCATGCACTTCAAAGTGAACAAAATTTGGATTCATTACAACAGACTAAATAACTTTTTTTTAGTTATTTTTTTATTATGAACTAAAACTTTGTGCTTGTATTCAAAAAATTCCTTTACCCTTCTACCCGACTGAAACTAAATGACCCCCCTTTTTCAGTTTTTTCCACAAACCAAACAGCACCACCACTAAAAAAATTAAAAATTAAAAAACAAAAGCTTTCCTTCTCTTTCCCGAGAAAAAAAATAAAATTCCCATAATATCATCATTGAAAAAGAGCAGAAGAACAGATTAGTTTGTTAACCAAGAACAGAGTAGTATCTTAACCCAGCACACAACAGAATGGCGTCATCAAGACATATCCCACGTTTCGCATTATCCATTATCAACCATAAAACAAAGCTTCTTATAAGCCATACATTTGTAAGGGAAGAAAAAAGGAATGGAGAAAAAAAAAAGAAACCACTCACTCTATTTCGTCGAATTCTTTCTTCTCTGGTTTTATGTTTTCCATCTCTACTTGAACTTTTCATTCTTTTCTCTTTTATTAGGCCCAAAGCATGGTTGTCGGTAACTCAAATCATGGCTGCAGCCTCTGTTTCGGTGAGCTCTCCATGGCTGCAGTTTGTGCTTCAGGCTATGTGACTGAGAATGAAATCGGAAGAAGATGATTGAAAACACACAAAACGTAAAATTGACTCAAATCAATGAAAGTAGATGCAATTTGAAATAAATAAATTAATAAAGAAAAATAGGAAAAGCAAAAACCTTGCAGCAGGAGAACCGATAGCGCGGCTAAGTGTTGGTCGGTGATGACGAACGGTGGCAACTAACCAGCTGTTAGCGACGGTGGCGGCGGCTGACGAGCTGTTAGGGTTTCTATTGGGGGAACGATCGATTCAATCCAAATGAATGAAGGAATTTTTTTTTAGTTTTTTATTTTTTGGGTTAGGTTAGGGGACCGAAAAAATCCCCAAATCCAAACCCAAAAATTGTTTTGGGGGCTTAGACCCACATCCGAAACTGACCGGATTTTATTTTCATATTTTTTTAGGGCCTAAATCAAATTAAATGGGCCCCGCGAGTTCGGGGCCGCGAGTATTGCAGCCAACTCTAAATGTACCTACTAACTATGGCACGGCCCATCAACCGTCGGCCCACAAGGGCTCGTGGGCCGGCACGGCACGGCCCATCAATTTAATGGGCCGTGCCGTGCCGTGCCCTTTTTTTTTTAATTGAGCCCAGCACGGCCCACGGCACGAGCCCGCTCGTGCCGTGCCGTGGGCCGTGCCCAAAAAAAGCCCACTAATTTTTTTTTTTGGCGTGCTTAAAAAAGCCCACGTGCCTAGCGTGCTTTATTCAAGCCCACGTGCCTAGCGTGCTTTATTCAAGCCCACGTGCCTGACGTGCTTTTTTAAGCCCATCATCATCATCATTATTTTATTATTAGTTTATCACAATTTCACAACTATATATTTTATTTCACAATAATCAATCATAATTCATAACACATAAATTTAATTAAATTTAATTCCATAGATCATAATAATTAATTAAAATTAAAAATACAATCCTCTAATAATCATTATAATAAGTCATAACTACGAAATATTAATATAATAAATCGTAGGTCACAACTTACAAGTTACAACTACAAAACACGAACTACGATCAATTGACGAATAACAAACACCAAAAAAAAAATTATTAATCACAACCATGGATACGGGAAACGAGCAAGGTTAATTCTATCTCGGCTGGTGGCGAGCTAAACAATTTGACACGTGCCGACGTAAATCCATGGTGTCATGGTTGTTTGAATAACTAACTTCTCGATGACAATAGTTGCACCTCAAGATCATCCGCTTGTAAGGACGATGCCAAGTATTATCTATTATTTCCTCCCTTATTGTAGTAAAATTTTGAAAAAGCTCATTTAAAAAACGACTTCTGGGCTGATTTAGCCTAGCGTTTTGTTGAGGTCCAACTACATCAACACCGTATTCTTGAGGGTGTTGAGGTTCTTCTGCATTCATATTATATTGGTGCGGATTCATAATGATTTTGGCTTTTAGAATATTGGAAAGTTTGAGAAAAAAGAAGAAGAATAAAAATTGTGAAGTATCATAGCATAATGGCATGTATATATAATATTAGATAGTAATAAAAAGACAAAATTTAATGTTATTTACTTTGTTGGTGGGAGTAAAAAGAGTAAGTTAAAAAATATTTAGTGAAATATAAATATAGCCGTTAGGCAAGTGTTGGTTGGCAACTTGGCATGTGGGAAAAAAATCACCAACGGATAAAAATTTTTTAATAAATTGAATAAATTAATACTCACCCACCCAACGGACAAAAAAAAAACTGAATAAATTGAAATATTGAATTAAAAAATTATGCATTAATTGAATGTACAATAAAGTGTATATGCCTTTCCAGAAAAAAAAAACAAAAAAGTTGATAGTCTAGTCAATTTCACTTTCGGGCATTCATGAATCATGAGTCATGAGTCATGACTCAACAATTAGACTTGAGTACTTGACTAGCTTACAGAATTTGTAAGCTACAGACTGCAGCATCAGCCGTTGGATGTGGAGTGAGAATTTAAATTCAAAGAAATAAAGTACTCTTCATAATGAATACAAGCTCCTCCCGTACTATTAGTTTACTATTATAATATTATCTCATCAACACACTTGTGATAGAATTTATTAATATTGTGATAGTTGCGTGATATTTTAGAACAATGAATCATAATTTTTTTTAATTTAATATGTTGTTTTGAAAAAAAATTAATTACAAAAATTATTTTAAAAAATAAATAACAACGGTGCACTTAGAAAATAATTTTTTTGTAATTATTAAATAATAAAAAATTATAAATTAATTTTATTACTCACCAAAGGATAAAATTTTTTTAAATTAATTGAATTAAAAAAATTCTGAATTAATTGAATTACTCATCCAACGGACAAATTATTTTTTTGAATTAACAATAAAATTGATATGACTATTCAATTTTACAGTATAAGCAGTCGGGCTCTGACTATCAATTAATGTTTTCTAATTTTTAATGACAACAAAATTTTAAATCAATTTCATATTTTCATTACTCACCCACCCAACGGACAAAAAAAAAATTGAATAAATTGAATTAAAAAATTATGCATTAATTGAATTATTTGAATGTACAATAAAGTGTATATGCCTTTCCAAAAAAAAAAAAACAAAAAAGTTGATAGTCTAGTCAATTTCACTTTCGGGCATGCATGAGTCATGACTCAACAATTAGATTTTGAGTACTTGACTAGCTTACAGAATTTGTAAGCTACAGACTGCAGCATCAGCCGTTGGATGTGGAGTGTTTAATTTGCAGAGTTGCAGACTTGCAGGAAGCTTTACAGTTGTAGATTTGTAGATTTGCAGTGTGTTTGCCGGTTTGCCCGTTTTTGACCGTTAAAATATTTTTTCTTTATTTGCCCATTTTTGACCGTTAAAATGAATGAATGTTGCTTTATTTGCCCGTTTCTAACCGTTAATATGTTTACTTTTTTATTCTATTTAAACGCTTAAGTTATTTTCAATTCATCTCACATTCTCACTTCTCAATCTCTAATTCTTTATCTCCTCGTTATCTCTCAATCATCTCTAGTCTCTGCTTCCTAATCTTCTTTGCTACAATTCCAGCGCCTTTATTTACCAAAACACTAATTATATAAAATGTCTTACTCTCATTTCGAGTTAGATGAGAATTTTAATTTTGTTCAAGGGGGAGAGGAAGTTGCAAATGAAGAAATTGCTGCACCAGAATTTGATCCAAGTAATATATTTATTGTCCCACCTGAACGATCGCCTCCTATTTCTCAAGCAAGTCAAAGTGGTTCTACTTCTTCAACTGCCGGTCCTACTACTACCTCCAAACGACAAAGAACATCGATTGTTTGGTCATGTTTTACTTTGGAAAAGCGCCAAAACAAAAAAGGTGAAATGGTGGATCAAGCAGTGTGCAAATATTGTCAATCTGCTTTAAGTGCCAAAAGCAATGGTGGAACTGGACATCTTAGACGACATATGGAAACTTGTCAGACAAAACACGCGCCACAAGACCCAACACAAACCCAACTCTCACAATATGGTTCTGGATCTTCCGGTATAACATCATTCAGATATTCACAACAGAACATGCGAGAAGGATTGGCTCGGTATATTGCTGCAGCAGAACAACCTTTAACATTTTCAGAAGATGAACGTCTAATAAATTTTTTGCAAAGGTATGTTCAACCTCAACTTAAGAAAGTACCTAGAAATACATTAAAACGTGATTTAACTAAAATTTTCCATGATATGAAAAAACTTTTGATTAATACTTTTATCAATTTTAATGGTGTTATTTCAATTTCTTCTGATTGTTGGACTGGTATTAATATAGTTGGTTATTTTTGTGTGACTTCGCACTCTATACATGAGATTAATGGTAAATGGAGGTTGGAAAAAAATTGCTTGCATTTCGTGAATTAGAATATCCTCACACTGGTTCAGTAATTTATGCAGCTATAATGTCTGTTTTAAGAGAATATGAAATTACTGATAAATTGTTTAGCATATCATTTGATAATGCATCTGCCAATACAGCGGCAATTGATATGTTTTTACGGAATATTTCTACTCTCATGCCTGCACGTGGTTCAAAATTTTTTCATGTGAGATGTGTGTGTCATATTATTAATTTAATTGTTCAAGCTGGTATGACTCATATAAATCATTATTTAGAAAAAATTAGAGCATCCATTTTATATATTAGAGCACCTTCAAGACGTCAACAATTTTTGGAGACATTGAAAATTTTTGGATTGAAAAGGAGAAAATTCAACCTTGACATGAAAGTTCGTTGGAATTCTACATATTTAATGTTGCTTTCTTGTCAAAACTATTCTGAAGCAATTTCCAGTTTTTACAATGAGAGAATGAATGATGAAGATTATCATATCACTGATTATGATTGGAATGTTGCATTTAAATTTATGGATTTTTTAAAGGTATTTTATGATGCTACTCTTGCATGTTCTACTGTTTATGAGCCTACTTCATGTAGAGTGTTAATGCACTTGTACAATATAAGTTATACTTTTAAGGCTTTTAGAGAGGATATTATGTTTAAAAATATTTGTGATACCATGGAGGAAAAATTCCAAAAATATTGGAAAGATATTCCCCACCTATTTGTTTTTGCAGCAGTGTTGGATCCTACAATCAAGGAAGTTGGTGCAAAACTTTTAGTTGAGGGTATTAGTGAAAATTTACAAACCGGACTTGATACAAATTTTGATACAATTATGTCCTCTATGCATGAACTTTTTAATTTTTATCGAAATAAATTCGGATCAAGCAATACATGTTCTAATGTTCAACAAGTATCGACTTCTTATAAAAATCCAGCTCACCTTTTGTTACTCAAAGGTAAGGGTGTTGCCTCTAGTATTGATACTAATCGTAATGAATTGCAAAGATATTGTTCTGCCAATCTTGAAGATTTAGCAACTCCTTCACAATTGCAAAATTTTGATATTTTAGATTTTTGGATGGGTAAGACATCTTTTTTCCCTATATTATCCATTATGGCCCGTGATCTACTAACCCCTCCAGCTTCAACTGTAGCATCAGAATCAGCTTTTAGTACAAGTGGCAGAATTCTAGATGAACATCGGTCAAGATTGTCATCAGAGACATTAGACTCTTTGTTGTGTTTAAAAGATTGGGAAGATGCTGAACGTCGAGTGCAACAGGATTGGCAAAATGCTTTAATTAAACAAATTGAGAGTTTGAATGTTGATCAAGATGAAGTGGATCCAGATTATGCAAAGTATTGAACATTGAAGCCACTTCCAAAGACTAGAGAATTTTTTTTTCTTGTAACTTTTTGAAACAATTTTTATTAGTGAGAATGTTGTAAATTTGCAAATGATAGATGGTTCAGTAGGTGCCAACCTAGTTGGGATGTACTGTTAACTGTAGTGATACAAATTACGCCTAATTTTATTTGAATTACTAATATTATAATTGTACTTTAACTTCATTTAATAAAAATATAATTTTTAATTTATCATAATTTGTTATGTATAAAATGAAAAATATTTCATTCACAAATGAAACGTATCTCTATTAAATATTAACTAAGTTATGATTTAATATTAATATGAAAAATATTTTATTATTAATTGTGTAAAAAAATTATTTTTTATTTATAATTTATAAATTTATGATATTTATAATCTTATTTATTAAAATCATGATATTTAGTTATTTACTTATTCATTTAATAAATTATAAACATAAATAAATAATTAAATAAATATCATAAATAAAATTAAATATCATAAATAACATTATTCATTTAATAAGTATCATAAATAAAATTATGATATTTATAATTTTATTTATTAAATCATGATATTTACTTATTCATTTAATAAATTATAAACATAAAAGATTAGAATATTTATTTAAACTAAGATTTAATGATTTAAATTAATTTTTTAAATTCTATGCTAAAAAATATATTAAAACATTTAATTTCAAGATATTGTACCTTAATTTCATAACATTTTATATTTAATTTTTGTTAAAAAAATTTACTTAGATATATTTTGGCCCACTTACTATTAATGGCTAACAGACTGCGTGCTAGCCTACTAATGAACCGTGCTTTTTCGCGTGCCGTGCTTTGGCCCATCTCTAATCGTGCCGTGCTTTAAGGCCCACGTGCCTAAAATTCTAAGCCCGGCACGGCCCACGTGCGTGCCGTGCCGTGCCTCGTGCCTCACCGAAACGTGCTCGTGCCGTGCCGTGCCGTACGGACACGTGCCGTGCCCGTGCCGTGCCACGTGCCGCCCGGCCCATTGGCCATCTTTAGTACCTACATTTAGCTAAAGTTTTATTATTTTATAGATCAAATGATAAGAATCTCTAATACTCCTAGAAGTGATTTACTAGTTTAGATGATAATGATAATTATGTTTAAATTAGAAATTTTTAGATTTAAATTTGCTGAAAATTAATGGATTAATTTTTTGCTAAAATTTTTTGTAAAATTTATAATAATTATTCTTAAAACAAATGTTAATTATTTTGTAGAAATGAAAAATTTAGAAAATGAGTGTGCAATTGAAGATGTGAAACTATAAAAATATAAGCCAACTCTTGGGATGTTATTTGGTAGTCATGAGGAAATGTGGGTGTTTTACAAAACCTATAGTAAACAAGAAGGATGTCATGTGAAGAAGTTAACTAGGAAGAAAGGGAGTGATGGGATTGTAAAATACGTGATAGTTGTATGTGGTCGTAGCGACAAGTTGGAAAGTAAATCTACAAATGTGTTGAAGTCGAAACCTAATATAAAAATTGGTTGTGATGCTAGAATTGGAGGTTGTGTAAATGAAAAAAGAAAATGAGTTCTTCAAACTTTGAACCTTCAACACAATTATGGATTCAGTCTGGACAAAGTTAAGTATTTTCCTTGTAATCATAGCATTAGTGTGAGTGCAAAAAAACATATTGAAATGAATGATTGTGTGAGAATTAACATTGCCCAGAATTAATTCTATTATTGTCAAAACTAGTAGGTTTGAAAATGTCTCATTTTAGAAAAGATTGTAGAAATCTTGTTGACAAAGTTAGGCAATTACAACTTGGAAAAAGAGATGCTATGACAATTCTAAAGTATTTTCAGAAAAAGCAAGTAGAATGCAAGAATTTTTTTTAGCATCGATTTTGATGAGTAGGATTGATTAAAAAATGTATTTTAGTCAGATTCGAGAAGTAGAGTAGCTTACAAATATTTTTGAGACATCATAACAGTTGACACCACATATTTTACCAATAAGTTTGACATGCCATTCGCTCTCTTTGTTGAAGTTAATCATCATGGTCAATCTATTTTGTTACGATGCAAATTGATTTCACACGAGGATACAAAAACATTTGCGTGGTTATTTAAGGCGTGATTATCATGCATGTCCTGTTCTCCTATCATTGGTATCATTACAAATCAAGACAAAAGAATACAAAAGGCAATTGAGAATGTTTTTTTTTTCAATAAGTAGGCATCGATGGTGTCTATGGCACATAGTGAAGACAGTGCCTGAAAAGTTAGGAGCTTTAGAAGAACGTGAAGGCATTATTTCTTCGTTACTTTCTGCCGTTTATGATTCACTTAGCCTTGTTGCGTTCGAGAATGCTTGGCATGACATGCGTACAATATATGATTTATGGGATAATGATTGTTTAAATGGTTTATATGATGAGCGGCATCGTTGGGTTACATACTATTTGAAAAATTATTTTTGGGTAAGAATGTCAACAACTCAGCGAATTAAAAGTATGAATGCATTTTTTAATCGTTTGTTAACTCAAAAACAAATGTGAAGCAGTTTGTAAAATAGTATAAAAATGCGTCGAGAAAGAAAGTTGAATTAGAATGACAAGCAGATGCCAAATGTTTTAGTAAAAAGACTCCATGTATAACAAGTGTAAGATGAAGAAGCAAGTTGAAGAGGTGTACACTATTTCTAGGTTTAAAGAATTCTAACAAGAATTAACTACACTGATGTATTGTGATATAATTAATTATGTGGGATCCGTATGTGAAATCAATGAATCATGTGGTCAAGGTAAGAAAATGAGTTTTGAGGTTGTTTTTGAAGAAGTTAAGTGTGAAGTTAGCTATATCTGTTCAAATTTTCAATTTAGAGGTATTCTTTATAGACATGCCCTTGCTGTGTTAAATTACTTCCTGAAATATATATCTTATCAAAGTCAAGGAAAGATGTGAGAAGATTCTATAGCAAGGTGAAAGTTAGTTGTGGTATGTAGAGTTTATCCATTCAGTAAGAGAGATATGAGAAAATATGTACTGATTTCATTGAAGTTGTAGACATGCCTGGTGATGATGAAAGTAGTTACAAATTTGTATTGGATTTGATTGATAAGGCACTGAAAGATCTATCCAATTGAATTCAGTGTGCAAGTGTGGAAACAATTGTTTTACCAACAACTATAGGTAAAGTAAGTTGTACTAGCAATAATGTTGAACATGTAACCAATGATCCAATATTAGCACGTCATAAAGGCTATGCTCTTTGTTTGAGGAAATAATTTGCAATTTGTAAAAAACTTGCTTAAAAGAAGAAGATTGCATAAAAAAAAAGTTTGTTGAAATACATATATATGTGTTCTAATTTCATTTGGTTTTTGTTTAATTATCTATCATAACTTTACCGGATTTACAAGAACATGCTCCATTATCTTATGAAGTGCATAATGAAATCTCCACACAATAGAGCAACATAGCCACTCAAATTGAAAATATAACAAAATAAACATAAATATAAAGAACGCACAATATTTACGTGGTTTGGCTTTTGGTCTATGTCTGCAAGAGTAAATCATCATCAATCTACTACATAAATGAGAGATTACATAAGATTTTATATTATACAAGATGAATAAATAAGCTAGATATTTATTAGAGATGTTTGATATTGATAAATAAGAAGATGGTGAATAAAAATATACGGGGTGATAACATGGTAGAGAAAATAATGAATGTGGAGAATCGAAAATGACCTCCCAAAAATAGAGAAGTGGGTGATGATCTAAAAGATAGAGAGAAGAGGAGAATGTGAGAGAGAGAGAGAGAGAGGAGAGAAGAAGAGGTAAGGAGGTAAGGAGATGGGATGAAAGTGAATGAGAGGTGGCAAAGAGATGATAGTCCCCAATATGGGTGAATAAACCATTTATATAGTTTAAGCTAATTGTAAAGAGAGTGTATAAAAGTTAAGAGTTAGAACCATCCTTAAGTTAAAAAAGGAGACGATGTTTTTAGGGATATGTGTCATTTAGGCGGAAAAGCACAAAAATGTACTATGTTTATTTTTTTTTTCATAAATATCTTAAAGTATCGAACATTGACCATTGATTTCCAAGCCCATCCAATGCAGTAAATTCTTCCAAATGAAATCTTTATACCGCTCCCAATATTGTTCCCATGTTGCCTTTGTAATTTAATTATTCATGCATCATTCATTTATTGATCTTAAAATATCATTCAATATTTACCTCAAATAGCATCTTTTGGCTATCCGCTTAGTTCTCACTTGCTTTTTGTACTCTCTCCCTAGTGGCAAAGTTGGGAGGCTTTATGGCATTGCACATGTTTGTAAATTCCTTATAAAATATGAGTATGGTGTCGCACTTTTCAATCTTTTCTCATGAATTAAGCAAATTTTTTTATTAATAGCTGACAAGTGTGCATCTTTTAATTTTATTCCTTTTCAAAATATTACAAAAAAATTGAATATACTTTTTAAAGAAAGTAATAATTATCATCGAAACCAATAGCTTTAAGTGAAAGTTTAAATAAACATTAAGGTTTCATTTACGTAATAATACACTTCCTTTAGGTAAAAAAATCTTATCAAGCCTCTAAGCCGACTCATACAATACAATAGACTCGCAACAGCCTAAATTGTCACAGCATAGAGTACATAAATCTGAGACCAATCTAGTATCTTGTACAACTTTAGCAAGAGGCTTTCCCTTAGCAAGATTACTGCAAACAAATGAGAAAGAATCCAGCCACAACACTAGTCCCAACAGCTAGTATGAAAGAAAACATTAATTCCTTTTATATCTTTAGTATGTATATATAAATAGACACGTACAAATCTTTTAATATATGAGAAAACAATTTAAGTTTCCCAGATTGTTGTATATCGTTTTCTTTAATTATGATATCGGACCCAGCATAGAATTGATGGTCGTCTGAATTATTCGTTGCTGTGTAGGCTTGGGGTTCTGGTCCATCGTTGTGATCATAGCAAAACTTACAGTCATGAGCATTATGGTTTTGTCTTCCATATATTTGGCAAATAACAATATCATCTGATTCGTTCTTTTTGCAATTGGTGTGCTCAAGAACTCAAGAAACCCCAAACAGCCCAAGATCTTTAAATCAAACCAAACTAGATGCTTACGAAATTGGATCAGGATTAAGTCTAATCCATTTTAATCAAATAGAAACAAAGATGAAAATCAAGAGAAAAGTAATGAAATAATAGAGAACAAGATGATTTAACGTGGTTCAGTTGATTTTCATCAGCCTACATCCATGGAGGAACAATACGATCAAATTTTATGGATTATCAAGAAGAATTACAGAGTTTTATATAGCACAACTCATCGATCAAGAAGATTCTAGATGTGATTGCAACTTCTCTCTATATAGCTCACAACCACCATCTCTTTGTTACACTAGAACCAATTGTTTTCAACAGCTTTGCAACTGTCTTAACGAAGCCTAGAAGATAACATGATATGCACGTAAAATAACATACTTTAATGACCTGGTTTGTGCACGTGTAAGGCTTATGACTTATTAAAGTTAAAACGACATTTCATCAGGTCGTTTTTGCAATGCTAGTAGTGCAACCCAAGGGAGGTGAATTGAAATTATAAAAATTATTCAATTTATAAATAAAAACTCAATAAAAACTCAATGCAAATATGAAACAAATTCAAAGCAATTACAATTAAGTTAACCACAACAAAAAGGATAAGGGAAGATAGATTCAAACACTGAGATTTTTATGTGGTTCGGCCAACCTCGCCTACGTCCACACCTCTAAGATTTCCGAGCTTGAGGATTCCACTAAGCAAGCCTCCAAGGCTTCAAATACTTGCACTTGACTTCCAAGGTGTCAATAACCTTTACAACAAGAGATTATCTCAATCTCTTAACCCAAGTGTATCCCAACACTTACAACCACTCAAAGATAAAAGATTTAAATTTGTTTTGCCTCTCACAATATTTAAGAATACAAAATGATACCCAATATATGAATAGATGAAGCAAGAATATATTTTAAAGCTCAATGAAGATTGTATTCTCAAATATAAGCTCAGTAGTCGTGTTGTGATCAATTCTTGTTTGAATTTGAATGAGCTTATTTATAGTTGGAGCTGAAAACTAACCGTTATTAACTTTTTACACACTGTCGGATCGCCGTTAGCTAGATGTCGGATCGCCGTTTGACTAGTCAATATGACCGTTGAGCTAATTTTTTAAATTGTTGGATCGCCATTATCTAGATGTCGGGTCACCATTTAAGTGCAGAGGCTAATCTTCAGTTCTGTCCAATATCGGTGAGCGGTTTATCTGAATTGTCAGATCAGATCGCTAGTTAGCTCTAGAGACTAATTTTCAATTCTGTTTGATATCGGCGAGCCGTTTATTAAACTTGTCGGATCGCTGTTTTCCACAAAACTGTTGTAGTGAACTTATTTTGCAAGATAACTGTCTGTCTTCAAATCTTTGTAAAAACACTTTATAAAACTTATCAAAGTAGATGAAAATTATGTTGAGCTTTTAAAATATTAATCAATCTTAATCATGTTTGTTATCATTAAAATCAATAAAGAAATATTTATGTTAACCGTTTTAGCAATAATTATAAAACCCGTGAAAACACCATTTTCCATGTCGTTCCGCTTAGACAACACCAGCTCCAAAATGTGAACATCAAATTTCGTTTTTGATCAGCTTTGATTTGCTTCACTAGACACTAAAAAATTATCCACCTTGAACAAATAAGCCGAACCGGTATCATTCCTCAACCTGTGTATAGAAGCAGACACACAGACTAGCTAGGTTCAAGCAGAACTTGAGCTTGGTTGTTGACACCACCTTTGTTAACATATCAGCAGGATTGTTATATGTATAAATTTTTACCATTCAGACCACCCCTTTTGAAAATTCATTTATAATGAAATGTAGCTTTATGTCTATGTGTTTTGTCTTTTCACGATGTGCTGGATTCTTACTTAGATAAATGGCGCTTGAACTATCATAGAATACTTTAACAGTCTTTTGAATAAATCCTAGTTCTGCCATTAGACCTTTCAACCACAAAGCTTCTTTAACTGCCTCTGCAGTAATAGTATACTCAGCTTCTATTGTTGACAGAGCAACAACATTTTATAGGCTTGCTTTCCAATCGATCAAATAGCCACTAAACATATACATGTAGCATGTTAATGATCTTTTTCTATATAAGTCTCTAGAAAAATCAACACCAACAAAACCACATATCCCTTTGCCTTTCCCATTTGATCTACCATAAACTTGACCATACTCAAGTGTGCCTTTTAAGTACCTCAATACCCACTTTACAGCTCTCCAATGGTCCTGTCCAGGTGAAACCATACACCTGCTTACAACACTGAGAGCATGTGATATATCCGGCCTAGTTAAGACCATTATATACATCATACACCTACAATATTAGCATAAGGAATTTTTGCTATCTCATCCTTTTGTTCATCAGACTTTGGACATTGTAAGCTAGTAAGCTTAAAATGTGCAGCAAGTGGGGTCTTCACAGGTTTACTATATGCCATTCCAAAGTTTTCAAGCACCTTTTCCAAGTACTTCCTCTGTGTGAGGAACAAGGCTCTTTTATCCCTGTTCATCCTAACTTCCATCCCTAGGATTTTCTTGGCTTGTCCCAAATCTTTCATGTCAAATTCAGAATTCAGCAACTGCTTCAGAGCTTTAATTTTTTTCCTAGATTTACAAGCAACCAACATATCATATATATATATATCTGTCTTAACTAGCTTGTAGTATACACAATAGTCAAAATTACATCTCAAGTAGCCATGTGACAACATGAACTCATCAAACCTGAGATATTATTGCCTTGGGAGCTGTTTTAAACCATACAGTGACATCTTCAACAAGCAAACATAATCAGGCTTCCTAAGATTAATATACCCTTCAATTTGAGTCATCTAAATCTCCTCTTGCAATCTCCTATGTAGAAATGCAGTCTTGACATCCAGTTGATCAAGCTCAATGTCATCACTGTAATTAATGCCAATAACACCCTTATTAAAGCATGTCATACCATAGACGAGAAGACTTCCTTGAAATCCACTCTTTCCTTTGAGTACATCCCTTTGCTACTAACCTAGCTTTGAATCTCTTAGGTTCAACAGTTATAAGTTGTTCTTTAACCTTGGAAATCCATTTGTAACCCACTATTTTTCTATTATTAGGTTTTTTCACCAGTTCCCAAGTATTTTTTTTGTGAAGTGATGCTATCTCTTCATCCATAGCTTTCTGCCATTTTGATTTATAAGGACTTTAGATTGCTTTAAAGTAGTTCTTTGGTTCATCTACTTCAACTTCATGTGATGCAACAAGTGCATATGCTATTAAATCAACATATCTAAACCTTTGTAGGAGTCTTATTTGTCTTTTCTTAATGTCCTTAGCTAACTGATAATTCTGAAGCTGAGTTTGTTGTTGAGACTGTGTTTGAGTTTTCTTGGATTCTTCCTAATCATCAATATTATATTTAAAATTTCCATCTTCTTCTGATGACTTATGAATAGTTTGCTACACCTCAAATTGATCATTAAGTCTTTCTTTAACTCTTTGTTGACTTTCCTCAGTAGGTTTCTTCTTTTCCAATACATCCCCTTCATTGAATATCACATATCTACTAATGATACATCTTGGTGGATTAAGATTAGTATACTACATTTTATAACCCTTAACTCCTTCTGGGTACTTAATAAATTGTCCTGTAAGAGCTCTAGGTGCCAATCTACCTTGACTAATATGTGCACATGAAAGGCAACCAAATACACTTAAACCATTATAGATTGTTGGTTTACCATGCCACAATTCAAATGGGTTTTATAATCTAGAGCAACAGAAGGACTCAGATTCAACAAGTAACATATAGTTAGAAGAGTTTCTACCTACAAATTCTTAGGGAGTTGTGATTGAACCAATATACATCTAACTTTATCTATCAAAGTTCTATTCATTCTCTCTACTAACCCATTTTGCTGAGGTGTCAGCCTCACTGTTTTATGCCTTGCTATGCCTTCATTTGTATAATAGCTGTGAAATTATTGATTGCAAAACATAAGACCATTATCATTCCTGAGTTTCTTTACCTTTATTCCAATATGATTCTTGACCAACAACTTCCATTCTTTGATTTTTTCAAACACATGGTCCTTGTACTTCAACACATAAACCTAAACTCTCACTGAGAAGTCATCTATTATTGACAAAAAATAACTATTACTGTTTTCAACTGATTTTGGGGTAAAGAAATCCAAATAAAGAAATCCAAAACCAATCTAGGACACTGAATTTGTTATTTTGGGGGAGACGGAGTACCTCACTAGTTTGCTGTGTGGGGTATGGTGTAGCCGAGATTTGGGGGAGGTGAGAAGGAGGGAATGAGAGATAACTACGGTGGAAGGTCAGCAACACACAAGATACTCCTTGAAGTGGGCTTCGTACTTGCAAAACAGTGAAAATGGAGGTTAGAGGTGAAGCCAGGGGGATACCCCTGGCGTTCACACTCCGACGCTCAAGTTAGCAAACTCGAGTTTTTTTAGGTGAAGAAAGCTAGCTAGCCCTCTGTAAATTAGGGTTTAAGGTTGGAGAGAACCTGATTTTTGGAGTGGGAGTGTGAATGGTGAGTGATGGTGGAAGGAGAAAGCTTATGGAGAATAAACCCTAGGTGTCTTTATATATGGTGTACCTCAATTGCCATGTGGCGTACCCTTTTTGGCTAACGTCCCTTTGCTGTTTTCATGATTTTTGGGCCGTTATATGCATGTTCGCGGCGTATCTCATTATTTGGAGACGGGCGCGCGCTGGCGAGTGGTCCCAGGGTACCTCTGCAGCAGTTGTCGGGTAGGCGGTTGGGAACCACTATCATTAGTGTAATATTCTGCATTGTGGCAGGCGGCTGTCCCTCATTTTGCATGTCGTTTTCGATTCCTTTCTCTGACAAAATCAAATGAAATCTTTTAGGAGGCGGAGACGTTGCTCATGGCGGATATCTTGGGGGATTCTCTTACATCATTCTGTGCTTGTTTCATGTGGTTGGTATTTCAGATAGGGCTTTATTTTTTATCCGTTAACTTTAAATATGACACTATTTTTTAGATTTTCAATTTCTACAGCCCTATGTGGATATATATATTTTTTTACAATAAATTGGTCATCCCACTTTGACTTTAACTTCCCTGAAAATAAATAAAGACGAGAATTATAAAGCAACGCTTTTTGACCAATTTCAAATGTTTTTCGAAAAATTCTTTTATCATGAAAAAGTTTTGTTCTTGCCATAATAAAAATTCTAATAATGCTCTATCAAACAATTTTGTCACAATGCATATCATTCAAGACAGTCAAACAATTTAAATGGTAAAAGAACAGTGAAAAGTTAAAATACTTATTAAAAACTTAATCAAGATTTGGTGGGTTGCTGAAATTTATTTCAGTGCTTGTTTCATGTGGTTGGTATTTCAGATAGGGCTTTATTTTTTATCCGTTAACTTTAAATATGACACTATTTTTTAAATTTTCAATTTCTACAGCCCTATGTGGATATACATTTTTTTACAATAAATTGATCACCCAACTTTGACTTTAACTTTCCTGAAAATAAATAAAGACGAGAATTATAAAGCAACGCTTTTTGACCAATTTCAAATGTTTTTCGAAAAATTCTTTTATCACAAAAAAGTTTTGTTCTTGCTATAATAAAAATTCTAATAATGCTCTATCAAACAATTTTGGTTCTCTATAACACATGAGATAGTAAAGGAACCTGGATCTTTAAATTTTGGTGGCATTTTATATTGAAGTAAATTGATAGTTTGTTAAGTTAAAAATGCATTTTGGTGACATGCAAATTTCTATTTTTAGTTCATAAATCTTTCAAAAATTTGGCATAGGAAGGAACTTGCTTAATAGCGTCGAGTAAATGAATGTTTATACTTACTTGCTGGAAGATTTCCATAATCTCACCTGTTGAAGTTCATTTCTTTACCTTTACTAACCTTTGAGGAAAAGGAGCCTTAGGAATATAAGCTAGTGGATTACTTTCTTCTAGATCATTCGGTGATGAGTCTTGTGATGAAACTAGATCTAAAGAAGTTCACATGTCTCTCTTGTTCAAACCTCCACCTTATGGTCAAATAATTTTCCTCTTCTCAAGGTCATAATTGATTTCGCTTCTTCATGCTGATGGCTTGAACTCAATCTAACTTCATTCACTCATTTAGGGTTTAGAATTGGTTTACTTGGGAATTTTCCTTTTTTTCTCTCAACTACAGTAGTTGCTAATTGAACCAATTGATATTCAATCTTTAAAATAGCTTGAGTGTTTAATTGAAAGACTTGTTGAGTTGACTGAATGAAACTTTAAAGTGTATCATCTAAAGAAGGTTTTCTTTGTTGGTGTGCAACAAATTAAGACATAGGTTATTGGGCAGGGGGATATACTAGGCTAGGAGGGGCAAATTGTTGATTGGGCATGCTAAATTGTTGTTCTCCTTAGTTTGACAAATGTTGATTTTGGTTCCAAGATAACTTAGGGTAATTCCTTCAATTAGGATTATATATGGGTGAATATGGACTATTAAAGGTTTTCTCATATGATTGTAGGGCATGTATCTGCTCAGAATAAGCCTCTTGATAGGCTGGCATTGAAGGATAATTCTTTATTGTATGAGATGGGTTAGAACAAAAAGCACACATCTCATTAGCTACACTAGAATGATGATTCATTGATTGGTTCAAAGGTAAGGCATCTACTTTCCTAGAAAGTGTAGCTAGAGTAGCTTTTACATCAAAATCGTCCTTAACTTCATATAGACCCTTTCTAGAAACTAGAGGTGATTTCTATCTTTGATTTGAAACATCCCACTGTTGAGAATTCTTATAAAATGAATTAAAGAAATCTTATGTAGCCCATTCATATAGGTTAAAAAATCTCCCATCATTCATAGACTTTACCATATGATGGTTTGACAAAGTTAAATCATTAAAAAATCATTGTAGAAGTCTTTATTTCTCAAAACCATGGTGGGGACACTTAAGGAGTAAATCGTTGAATTTTTTCTAACACTCATAAAATTGCTCACCCCGTCTTTGATAAAAATCACGTATCTCTCTCCTAAGAGCATTTGTTTTGGACATAGGAAAAAACTTGGTGAGGAACTTGTTACTCAATTTATCCCATAAAGTAATTAACCCAGCAGCAAGTGATTCAACCAAGCTTTTGCTTTGTCTTTTAATGAGAAAGGGAACATACGAAACCTAATTGACTAACATTAAAATTTAGAAAACTGAATGTAGAGCATATGTCAAGCAATTCTTTAATGTGCAAATATGGATCATTTCTCTCTAACTCATGGAAAGATGGTAAAAGCTGAATGACTAAGGGCTTAAGTTCAAAATGTATTGCTGTAGTTTGTGGCAACACAATACAAGATGGTTGGTTGGCTGCAAGTGGTGAAAAATATTCTCTAAGGGTTTTCTCTGCTTGCACTAGTGGAAGTACTGGCAATATTCTATTTGTGTCATCCATCACTTGCGAAGACCTAGCTTCACTATTGTCAATTTTAGAATCTTTTTTTACTAAACGATTTGCTGAATCGCGTTCCCAAACACTCATAAACTAACTAGATAAGGAAGAAACAAAAATAAAATAAACCAACAATAATGAAAGTAAACAAAAGTTAAAATAAAAGAAATCAAACAACTAAAAAATGAATTTGAAGTATAATTCTAATTTTTTGTGTTTTTTTTAAAAAGACAACCTAAATTATAACTAGTGAAAGAATCACATCAACCAAGATAAAACTGACTTTTTGGCACAATCCCCGGCAATGGCGTCAAAAACTTATTGTAAAAAATTTTAATATACTCGCTAGAGCACGAATCTAGAGATAAAATAGTAGTAACGAGGTCAAACTCACAGGGGTTGCTATAAATCGAAAAATCTAATTTAAATCTAAAATTAATATTAATCTTAACCTAATTGAGCAATTTAAATTTTAAGCGTAACTAAACTAATTAAACTAAGAAAACAATTAAAGCAAACGAGAATTCAATAAGACAAAAATTACCAAGATTTTATAATCCACCACTATTCAACTAGTAATTATCTACTTATTAATTAATCTTTAATTTTAGAGTGACAACTCGAAATCAATTTATGTCATCTTATGGATATAACAAGTAAGTCCAAATAAAATTAATCTTGTATAGGTTCTTTTTCTACTTAATAGTATGATATCTAAGCATCCATGTAAACATATTGAATCACAAAGGGTCAGAGTTTTTCAAAGCACTCTCTGTAAACAATTTAATGAAAAATCCAGAATCAAAGATAATTAAATTATATATAAACTTTATAGATCAAAGTATAGATTTAGTCAAATATTAATCCTAACAATTAATAATGCATGACAAAATTGGTGAAAAGAATTTAATAATATTCAACTAATCATGTGAAACACGAACCAAAATATTAAAGCACATATGTAAGGAAATAATTAAATAAAAAGATAATTATTTCATTGACTGTGATTTCATCCTTATCATCGATATAAGAAAATTAGCTAGACATACTTAAATAAGGAACAACAGATAAAATAAAACCAGCCCATTATTTTCTTTTCTTCTCTACTTGCATCTGCTCTTTTTTTTTCCTCCTCTAGCCACTTTCCTCTCAAAAGCCAAAGTAAGCTTTTATAGTCTTCAAAATGGGCCCGACCTTTTCAATTCTAAAGTCGAAAGGCTTGGCCTTTAATTTGGTTTGCTCTCACATGTGCTCACCACTTAGAATTGCATTAGGATTCCTTTTTTTAATGCTATGCACAAGCTAACAATAATGACAATTGCTTCTCACATGATGCATCCTTTCTCTTCTTGAATTAAATCTCAATAAATTAATTCTTTTAATTTCTTGTCCTTCAATTGATTCTCAATTTAATATTCCTTCCTAAATTGAGTTTCTACATGTCTTTAATCTCTCATTAATTCCCTATTCAAGAAAATAATTTAATTAATTAAAAATAACAAATAAAAATAACTAGTAATTATATAATTGAGGGTAAAACATGTATATATTATCTACTCATCATTAGCATTTGAGTGCACTCTTCCATTTAAAGAACCAATTAAACTTGAATTAAAAAAAGTAGGAATCGTTAAAAAGAATATGAACATTATATATTTTCTACAACGATAAAAAATATTATATGTTAAAAAGAAAGAAGCATAGTTCACAATACAAGGGGAAAAAATAACTAATTAGTAATATTTTTCCTATATCATAGAAAATGAAAAATCAAAGGAGAATAACAAATCTAAAACAACCATGATCATATTATCATTTTCCTAGAATATGATTTCAAATGTCTTTTGACTATTTATTCATCCAAAGTTAATAAGCAGGGGATAAAACTATATTGAATTAAATAAAAAGCATTACAAAATTATTAATAATGCTTGCCTCTTTGGATAACTATTGTTTGTTTAAGTTTGCACGGCTCTGATGATTTTATCAATTTTTTTCAATAAACCTGACCGGGTTTTAACAATAAGAAGAATATTGTTTAAGTTGGTGTCAAAATAAACAAATATTTTCCATTCAATAAGATAACTACCAGGTGTCGGGATCTTGGTACGCATAAAAATCATTTTTCCTTTCATATTGTTGTTTAAAATTTCTCAGTATTCTCAATAAATTGTACACATCGTTTTGAAGGTAAATGATTGGTCAAAGCACAAAACAATTTTTTTTTAATTTAGGTTAAAAATCAGTCAATCAATCCCGTGAGTGAATGAATTGTACACACTTAGTAATAATATATGTTTGGGGAAAATAGGAAAGATAGCAGAATGCCACGTGTCGACGAATGGAATAGCTTCAGTGTAATTCGAGATACCCCGCACGATTAGAGGTACCTGGCATGATTAGAGGTACCCGGCACGATCAGAGGCACCGCACATAAATCTATAGTAACTTGAGGTACCCAGAATAACTCCAACATAATCCAAGGTACCCGGAATAACTCAAGCAAAATTCAAGATACCCAAAATAACTCAAAGTACCTGACACGATCAGAGGTACCCCGCATAACTCCAGAGTAACTCGAGGTACCCTTCATAGATTGGGGTACCCCGTATAATTCGAGGTACCCAAAATAACTCTAGCAAAATTCAAGGTACCCAGAATAGCTTGAGGTATCTGGTATGATTAGAGGTACCCAGCACGATCAGAGGTATCCCGCATTGATTGGGGTACCTCACATAATTCGAGTACCCGAAATAACTCTACCATAATTTAAGGTACCTGTAATTACTCCAGTATAATTTAAGATACCCGGAATAACTCCAGAAGAATTTAAGGTATCCGGCATAACTCTAGAGTAACTCGAGGTACCTTGCATAGATCGGGGTACCCCATAAACTCGCCATGAAAATCCCAGCCGCCCAGGAAGTTATTATTATTAAAAGGGACCAGCAATCAGCTTGTGGTTATTACTCTATGGCCTCTAAAATCACTTACCAGATAGCTTCCGATCCGCCAGTGAAGGCGTACCCAGGGGTAGTAGGCCCACACTTTACCCCACGAAGTGAGCACTTGCTAGACAGCGGAGAGTAGTATTTAAAAAAGCTTCTTAAGTAGCCGACCCACCAAAGCAGTTAGGAACCTCACCAATGGGTATAGAATCATTCGACCCGAATGACTCTAGTGTACCTTATGAGGATCAGTTTGAGCCCGGATGTGAATTTGAAGCACTTTCGGATCTCCAAATACAGAAAGATGAAAAACGGGTACCCCGGTGGAAGACCTTATTTCAGTCTCGATTTGCGCCACTGATCCAATAATGACCGTCAAAATAGGCTCCAATCTTTCAGAAGAACAACAAAAAAAGTCATATTACTAATAAAGTGATAACACTCTACCTCATTTTACTTATTTTGTTTGTTTTCTTTAATGCTTGTGTGTTTGAAAGATATGCTTGGTCATGTGTACCCCAAACTGATCAGTTTCCTAAGTCTTTAATGACAATAACAAGTGATCCTGGATCCCTCATATTCTCCTTAGGATAACAAAATAGTGTCATATAATGATTCATATCATCACTCTCCATGAATGCATTTTCTTTACAAAGTTTGATAATGTGTGCTCTTTTATTTGCCTCTCGATTTTTTATATGGATGGGTAACTTTAAATGCTATAAGAATATGTTTACCATTAAACTAACTCCATATATTTCGTTGAATATTGTTTATTATGACTCAAGAGGGTATCTAAAGATCACCTTATTCCAAGGTACCCGAGGTACCTGACCTATCCTCGATTACGATAATCTACTCAACATTAAACCTATCAAAAGGGCATGCTAATAGCCGCCTTTATCAATATTTGTTTGCCATATTTGATTCTAAACGAATGGTGGATGGTTTCGACCATCTCGCATAAGGGTAGGCAAGCAGCCACCTTTATCTCAATCTATATTGTCTATTTGATTCTATGCGAATAGTGGATCATGAAGTTTTTTACCATCTCACATAAGAGTAGGTGAGCAGCTAACTTTATCTCAATCCATGTTGTCTATTTGATTTCACGCGAATGGTGGATCATGAGATTTTCAACCATCTTGCATAAGAGTAGGCGAGCAGCCCACCTTTATTACCGTTTGTTTTGCATATTTGATTTAGAGTGAATAGTGGATCATGAGGTTTTCCATTATCTCTTAAAAGAAATCACCACAAGTTTTGTGAAGATTTGCGGTAAGCAACAAGCATATTTAGAGGAATTGTCATATGTTTGATGAAGTTGGGTTGCTCTGTCATGAAGTAATAAATAGCTCAATGAATATCTTGCCATGAAGTAACAGATAGCTTAGTGAATATCCATGCTTAAGGGTCCCCGAGGTACCCCATACGCCTCGTCAGTAATGCCGAACAAGGTTACACAGCAGGATGATTATCTTCAGTTTCAGCCATTAAGATAGGAGGATAAAAAAAAGTGCTAGAAATAGCATAAACACAAGCATCGGTATTAGGGGTACCTTATGACGACTTCATATGAGGTACCCTAGCTGATCTCCATGGGCTTTCAGACAAAATATGTGGGGAGCCCTGCTATTCTGAATTGCCTTCAAGATAACCAGCTTTTCTACCTACTTCTCCACTCTTATCACTACCAGCCCCAGATCAACACTCCATTCGTCGGTCATGATGCGCTCAAAAGCATTGTCAACTATGTTCTTCTGTCGAGGTACCAAGTCCTCAAGCTTAACTTAAAGCTCCTCAGGGTCTTCCACCTTATGGGCCTTCTCCCCTGAAACTTCATTAAAGTGTCCCCTCAAAGTCTTGTTTACTCCAAAGAGCTTCCCTCCATGAGGTTGGAGCCCATATTTCTTTTTTTTTGTACATGAAGTACCTTTCAACTACCTGAAAATGAGCCTTGTGATTTTCTTTTTGTCCCCGGAGCATGTGGAAGAAATGTACCATTAAATAAGATGGATCCTACGGTAATTGATGAACCGCTTCTCAAATGGCAAAAAAAGGCATCGAAGCTTTCACCACAGCGATCTATACACGACAATCGGTAAAAAACAAACTATGGGCAATTGTAGGGTACCTTAACAGTACCCTCTACCTATATTTGGTGTTCTTCCCCAGAAATGAATGAAATTTTTTGATAAGTCAGCTCCATCCTTTCCTACATGTCCAAATTGGTAGCCATTTTTAAAGAAAGGGAACCCATATTCTATTTTTGGATTTTCAGGGTACCTTTAAAGGCGCTCTCTATTCAACTACCCATCGAGCTAAACTTTATATCACCACACGTCACTCCTACTTTTTATGTAAGTTTCTTTCACCTCCAATACTTCTCGCTAAAAGAAACTAGGGGGATGTTGCTTGGGGGAAAAATAGGAAAGACAGTAGAACGCCACATGTCGACGAATGGAATAACTTCAGTGTAATCTGAGGTACCCCATATGATTAGAGGTACCTGGCATGATTAAAGGTACTGAGCACGATCAGATGTACTCCATATAAATCCAGAGTAACTCGAGGTACCCTACATAGATTAGGATACTCCGTATAATTCGAGGTACTCGAAATAACTCCAGCATAATTCTAGGTACCTAAGATAACTCCAATATAATCGAAGGTACCTAGAATAACTCGATGTACTCGGTATAATTAGAGATACCTCGAATAATTCCAAAGTAACTTGAAGTACCCTACATAAATTGGAGTACCCCATATAATTTTGGGGTACTTGAAATAATTCCAGTAGAATTTAAGATGCCCGAAATAATTCGAGGTACCTGGCATGATCAGAGGTACCCTGCATAACTCTAAAGTAACTCGAGGTATCCCGCATTGATTGGGGTACCCCATATAATTCGAGGTACTCGGAATAACTCCAACATAATTCAAGGTACTCAAAATAACTCCAACAAAATTCAAGGTACCCATAATAACTTGAGGTACCCAACATAATTAGAGGTACCCGACATAATTCCAGAGTAACTCGAGGTACCCTGTATAAATTGGGGTAATCCATACACTTGGGTACCCAACAGATTCGACTCAGGAGAATCTTCTAAAAAAGTCTGTTATGAGAAATGTCTCCACCTTAAAAAAGATAATATTAGATTTTGTTAGAATTACGAATAAAAAACATCGTACTAAAAAGGAGGACAGCAGCCCACCACCTCTGTCCAAAAGTAAAGGACAGTGTCCCAAGGATAGTGGTCCTCAACTGCCTACTCGACAACCACTTCAGAGGTACTGCGCTACATTTCCAAAGGGTGAGATACGCCGCGAGCACCTTCTTGATTCTCAAGTATGAACATAACGGCTCAAAAATCATAAAAAAATAAAAGACATGAAATGCCTGAAAAGGGATAGCTAATAGCGAAAAATGATATGCCACGTGGCAGCTGAGGTACTCCATATATAAATGTGTCTAGATTTTATTCTCCATCATATTTTTCATTCACCATCAACACTCACACTTCAAAAAATAGGTTTTCTTCAACCTTAAACCCTGATTTACAGAGGGCTGGCCAGCTCTCTTTGCCATAAAAAAAATTTGAGTTTGCTAACTTGAGTATCCAAGTGTGAACGTTGGGGTACCTCAGCTTCACCTTTAACTTTTATTTCATTGTTTTGCAGGTGCGAAGCTCATTTCGAAGGATTTTTTTCTTGGTTCAGACCTTCCTCCATTGTTACCACCTCCCTTTTAGTGGATGGGCTTCGTAAATAAATAATTGATGAAACATGATCTACTTTGCGAAGTTCAATTTAATTTCGTATGTATTTATTCTACTGTTTGAGGGAAAAATGGAAAAAGCAGTAAAAAGCACCACATGTCGATTAATAGAATGATTCTAGAACAATCAGAAGTGCCCTATACGAATGGGTACCCCATATAATCTGTGGTACTCCACACAGAGAGGGGTACCCCGAATAATAAGAGATACCCCATGTAACTCAGGGTACTTTACAGAGTAGATGCAAGAGAATCCTCCAAAAATATCCACCATGAGAAACGTCTCCGCTTCTTAAAAAATATTATTTGATTTTGTCAGAATTAGGAATAAAAAATGATGTGCTAAAAGGAGGAACAACCGCCTGCCACCCTTGCCAAAATAAAGGACATTGTCCCAAGGACAGTGGTCCCCAAATCGCCTACCCAACAGTTGCTGCAGAGGTACCCTGAACCACTCGCCAACATGCGCCTCGTCTCCAAATGATGAGATACGCCGCGAGCACGCATATAACGGCTCCAAAAATCATAAAAATGAAAAAAGGACGTTAGCCAAAAAGGGTAGGCCACGTGGCGGTTGAGGTACTCCATATATAAAGGCACCTAGGTTTCATTCCCCAGCATGCTCTCACTCACGATTAACACTCACACTCCAAAAAATAGGTTTTCTTCAACCTTAAACCCTAATTTACAGAGGACTAGCTAGCTCTCTTTGCCATAAAAGCTTGAGTTTGCTAACTTGAGCGTCAGAGTGTGAACGCCGGGGTACCCCAGCTTCACCTCTAACCTCTATTTCACTGTTTTGTAGGCGTGAAGCTCATTTTGAAAGACACTCCTTTCGTTTCTGACCTTCCACCATTGTTATTGCTATCACTCCCTTTCTCACATCCCCTGAAGTTCAGATACACCGCACCCCACACAACAAACTAATGAGGTATCTCATCTCCCTCCAAAATAACAAATTTATTGTTCTGGATTGATTTTGGATTTTCCTACCCCAAAATCAGCTGAAAACAATTGGCCCCTTGTGTGGGGAGCCGCATGAAAAGCCTCCACCGCGGTTACCAAATCAGTTGTTGTGTGTGCTCTAATACATGGCACCTGACGTACCTCCCGAAGGTTTAATAGGGGATCTTACAAGGATGAGAGATGACAGTAGCAGTGAAGGTAGTGATCCCGCAAGAAGAATAGCCCGCGTCAACAAGGGCAAGGGTGTCAAGCAATCGACGGGTGTTCGCCAAGAGGAGGAACCTATTTCGCACAAGCGTTTTGAGGATCTTGCCCACGCAATACTTAGGGCGGTCGAATCTCG
This sequence comes from Citrus glauca, assembly GCA_029633175.1. Taxonomy (NCBI): domain Eukaryota; kingdom Viridiplantae; phylum Streptophyta; class Magnoliopsida; order Sapindales; family Rutaceae; genus Citrus; species Citrus glauca. Next base: position 22,762,096 of record JAQOOD010000003.1, on the reverse strand, counting down.
GGCACCCAAAAGTTCACTTCTACCGATGAAGAAGCTCCATCACCTCCAACGGACGACCAAGCTATGGTCAGGAGAGGGGTTCCCGAGGCCAGCAAGCCAAAGCCTAGGCCATCGGGTACTCGTTCTAAATTTCAAACCGTGGGCTTCCGCGATGATTGTTCCACTGCCTCTTGCAACTCCTGCAGTAGTCAAGGTATGAGGCGTGCAAAGCGTGCTCACGAGGATCTTCGTGAGAAGTTAAATGCAAAAGGGTTTCTTAAACAGCGGCAACATCATCAGGTACACTAGGGTTACCTCTTGAACTTGTGGAAAAGATGGAGAACTTGGAAGCCCAAGTGAAGCTCTTCTTCGAGAGGCAAAACATCACGGCTGCACCAACGTCAATGACTTACCAATCGCCGTTCACTATAAAGATTCGAAAGGCAGCCCTCCCCGAGGCGTTCACCATACCTCAGATACCCCAATACTCGGGTATCACTGATCCCTCGGAGCATACTAAGCTGTACCACGACCAGATGCTTATCAATGGTGTAAATGAGAGCGTCATGTGTAGGATGTTTACACACACTCTCACAGGCCCTGCAAAGTCATGGTTTCGCTCTTTGAAAACGGGTAGCATATCTTCCCTACACCAATTGTTATTCGAATTTACTAAAGAGTTTTCCTACGCTTCCTCCCAAGATAGGACGGCCTCCAAACTTGCCTTTATCAAGCAATGGGAAGCTGAGCCTTTGGTGGAGTACGTGACTCGTTTCCACCAAAAGGTGCTGCGAGCCGGAGCATTGAAACCAACACACACTGACCCATTTTGAGAAAAATTTACGGTTGGGTAAATTATGGCGTTTTTTTTTAAAAAAAGCACCCACTTTCATATGGGGAAGCCTGTTCTCGGGCATTGCAGTAAATAGAGATGGACGATAAATGTCAATTGAAGCACCAAGAAGATAAGGCCGATGTTGTAAAAAACAAGGAGAAGCCCAAAAGGATGGAGGCCTTAATACCGCGGGTACCTCGGCTGCGGAGCCCTCCACGAGTTGCCCCGCGGGGACAAGGGTATAACCCTCACGGTACCTCAGGGGTACCCCAACCTCCAAGATCACCGCCACCAGATCATTGAGAGCCACTACCGAGGCCTCGGTACGAGTCTTTCCACCCGCTGAATCGGTCCCCGATGCAGATCTTCTACCACATTCGAGATAGCGGCCTCCTCCGTCCCCCTAAGCCAATGAAGAAGTACCCCAACATGAAGTGTAACTTGAAGTATTGCGAGTTCCATGAGGACTTCAGTCACAGCACAGCTGAATGTTTTACTTTGTGAAAGGAAATTGAATATTTGATTCTTAGTGGGTACCTCAAAGAATTTGTTGCTAACATGAGAAAAGCTCTGAAGTCCGCAGAGCACGATAAGGGCAAGCGGGTAGCTGATGGCAGTCCTGAATGAGAGGTACCCCCTAGGCACAAGAAAGGTGTGTATGTTCGGATGATCATGAGTAGACCAACTTTAGCGGGCCAATCTAGGAGGGCTATCAAAGGTTATGGTAGATCGTGGCAGAGAAGTCAACCTTAATGAATGGGGTACACCAATGATACCCCATCATCCCTCGCCCATTCTTTTTACAGAAAAAGATGCGGAGGGCATCTCGTACCCCCATGACGATACCTTCGTAATTACGTTGAAGGTTGCCACGGGTAAGGTAGCAAGAACTCTCCTAGACACCGGTAGCTCCGTTGACATTATTTTCAGAAGCGCCTTGGATCAACTATTGATCCAGTTGCCAAAGATCACCCCTTTGCTATGCCTCGTATTGGGTTCGCTGGAGATATGGTTATACCAAAGGGCATAATTACACTGCCTATTACACTTGGTAAGGTACCTCACCGTGTTGTTCATATGATTGATTTTCTTATTGTAGATCATCCGGGTGCCTACAATATTATATTGGGTAGGCCATTCTTAGTAACAACTAAAGTGGTGGTATTCATACACTACCTCGCCATGAAAGTCCCGACCGCCCAAGAAGTTATCACCATTAAAAGGGACCAAATCGGCTCGTGGGTGTTATTCTGTGGCCTCCAGAGTCACTTACCAAATAGCTTCTGATCCGCCGATGAAGGGGTACCTCAGTGGCAGCCAACCCACACCTTCCCCCTCAAGGCGAGCACTTACTAAACAGCGGAGAGTAATGCTCAAGAAATCTCCTCAGGTAGCCCCCCACAAAAACAGTTAGAGTCTTCACTAATAGGGGTAGAAACAGTTACAGGGGATAGTTGGAGGATACCCCAAGGGGACTAGGAGGAGCTCAGATGTGAAGTTGAGGCACCTTTGGATCCCTAAATATTGAAAGATGAAAAGCGAGGTACCCAAGTTTAAGACTTTATTTCAGTTTCGATTTGTACTACCAACCCAACAAAGACAGTGAAAGTAGGCTCCAACCTTTCGGAGGACCAAGTGGACCAGGAGGAGTTCAGATGTGAAGTTGGGGCACCTTTGGATCCCCGAATATCGAAAGATGAGAAGCGGATACCCCAGTTGAAGACTTTATTTCAGTTTCCATTTGTACTATCGACCCAACAAAGACAGTGAAAGCATGCTCCAACCTTTCGGAGGAACAAAGAGAGAAGCTCATTGCTTTCCTACGTGGGCACCACGATGTATTCGCTTGGTCCCACTCGGATATGCTGGGTATCCCACATTCCCTCTCTTGTTACAAACTCAATGTCAACCTGCATAATAATCTAGTCAAACAGAAGCGTCGCACCTTCAACCAAGAGAGGCACGATACAATTGAACAGGATGTAGATTTCCTATTAGCAGTAAAATTTATACGGGAAGCAGTGTACCCTGATTGGGTATCCAACGTCGCTCTTGTTAAGAAATCAAATGGAAAATGGCGTATGTGCGTGGACTTCACCGATTTGAACAAGGCCTGCCCCAAGAATAGTTTCCCACTTCCCCGGGTGGACCAACTAGTTGATGCAATAGCGGGGCATGAGATGCTTAGATTTATGGACGCTTTCTCCGGTTACAACCAAATTCCGATGTATGAACCCGATCAAGAAAAAATGACCTTCATTACCAACTGAGGGTTGTACTGTTATAAGGTTATGCCATTTGGTTTGAAGAATGCTGCGGCTACCTATCAGCGGCTAGTGAATAAAATTTTCAAGGAACAAATCGGGCGCACCATGGAGGTGTACATCGATGACATGATCACTAAATCGGTGGATGTGGGGGAACACCTGGGGCACTTCAGAGATACCTTTACCATTTTGATAAGACACCAAATGTGGCTCAACCCTGAAAAATGTGTGTTCGGGGTTACCTCGAGTAAGTTCCTTAGGTTCATGGTATAACAATGAGGGATTGAAGCCAACCCCGATAAGATTCGTGCAGTTCTTGATATGAAATCGCCAAGCACCATCAAAAAGGTTCAAAGCTTGGCAGGCCGGGTAGCTGCCCTAAGCTGCTTCATCTCCAAGGCTACCGACCAGTGTAAGCCCTTTTTCAAAGCTTTGAAGGTCGGCAAGAAGCTCCAATGGACATCCGATTGCGAAGAGGCTTTCCAAGAGTTGAAGGGGTACCTCGTGAATGCTCAACTACTTGCCAAACCTGAGCCGGGAGAGGTTATTCTGTTGTATCCCTCCGTGTCTGAACATGCTAGCAGCTCTGTTTTACTCCGAGAGGATGATAATGGGGTACAGTGACCTATTTACTACACTAATAAGGTTATGGTTGATGCCGAAAAGAGGTACCCCACCTCTGAAAAGGTTCTTTTGGCATTGGTTGTCTCCGTACGGAAGCTCATACCATATTTCCAAGCTCACACCATTGTGATCGTCACCAATCTTCCCCTTCGGCAAATCCTCCAGAAGTTAGACATGTCCGGAAGGCTTTTCTGATGGTCTCTCGAATTAAGTGAGTTCGACAACATCTTCAAGCCTCACTCGGCGATTAAAGCCCAAGCCATCGCTGATTTTATTGCGGAGTTTGCCAGTAATTCGAGTGGCGAAGGTGAGTTGAGGTACCTGTCTGATATCCCATCCACCGATGAATGAGGGCAGGTCTGGGAAATATATATAGATGGTTCCTCTAATTCACACGAAATCGGTGCGGACGTTATTATAATTGACCCAAATAAGGTGAAGATATGCTACACTTTGTAGTTCGGGTTCAAGGACTTAAACAATGAGGTCGAATACGAGGCCATCATAGCGGGGCTGAGGATGTCCAAAGCCTTGGGAATAAGAAGGGTACATATCAAGAGCGACTCCCAGTTGGTGGTGAGCCAGATTATGGCCCAATATCAAGCGAAATAGGAAAACATGAAGGGGTACCTCGGGAAAATCAGAGAGTTGATGTCCCAATTTTGCGAGGTTAAGGCGGAAAGGGTACCCCGACTTGAGAATGGCGAGGCCGATACCTTGGCAAAAATGGCTTCTCTAGGGGTAGCCTAGTCATCTGGCCCCATCACGACCGAACACATACCCGCACCCAGCTTCGCCCCTCACCGAGCCATTGGAAGTAGGATCACTGTCCAATGTGGTACTTTAAATGAAGCCTATCGTAAGGTACCTCAAAGACGGAGACCTCCCCTCGGATAAAACTAAAGGAAGAAGATTAAAGTACAAAGCTACACGGTACTGCCTGATCCCAGATACCCTATACAGAAGAGGGTTCACTCTTCCTTACCTTAGATGCTTGGGAGGCGACGAGGCCAGGTATGTTATGAGGGAAATACATGAGGGGATTTGCGGCAATCACTATGGAGCATAATCACTGGCACACAAAGCTCTCCGACAGGGGTACTACTGGCCAACCATGAGGGAGTATGCCAAGAATATGGTACGAAGCTGCGATAAATGCCAGAGGTTCGCCAAGGTACCCCACCTACCCCCAGAGAAGCTAACAGTCATATCTTCCCCTTAGCATTTCGCTATATGGAAAGTGGATCTCATTGGCTCGTTACCTACCAGAAAGAGCCAAGCCAAGTATGCAATCGTGGCGGTAGATTATTTCACAAAATGGGCAGAAGCGGAGCCACTGACAAGTATCACAGAAATGAAAACAACGGAGTTCATTTGGAAGAACCTTATTTGCAGATTTGGGATCCCCTATACAATCGTCAGTGATAACGGCAAGCAATTCAATAATGAAAAATTTTGAAACTTTTGTTCGGAGTTGGGGGCAACCAACCGATTTGCTACACTTGCCCATCCCCAATCTAATGGGCAAGTCGAAGCCATAAACAAGATTATCAAAGGTATCTTGAAGAAGAAGTTAGAAGAAAGAAATGGAGCATGGGTAGACGAGCTTCCTGGGATTCTATGGGTCAACCGGACTACTCAAAACACTTATACTAGGGAGACCCCATTTTCCCTCGCATTTGGTATAGACGCAGTGATTCCAACAGAGATTGAGGTACCTTCTTGTAGGGTTGAATACTTTGATAAGGCCGAGAACACCTCCTTAGTAGCTTCAAACCTTGATTTGGTGGCTGAGAAAAAGGCTAGAGCAGAATTGAGGACAGCTATATATCAACATTGCATCTCGGGTCTATATGGAAAAAAGGTACGCCCTCGATCCCTCAAGAAAGGAGACTTGGTCTTGAGAGGGGTAACTCAAAATACGAGGATATCATGTGAAGGCGCTTTTGGGGCAAATTGGGAATGACCTTACCGGATCGACAAGCCTGTTGGGACAGGTACATACAGGCTATTCCACATGGATGACACAATTCTAAACCTTTAGTCTTTTGCTTTCTTTAATGTTTTTGGTGGTAGGCCAAATGGGGTACCCCAAATGCCCTATGTTGGTCAGTTGCAAGTTTAGAGTTTATTTAATTCTCAAATTAAAAGGGCAGGAGGTCTTGCGGTCTCTCATTTCTCCTCAGGATAACAAAGCTAAACCATGTATTGATCAACGCTTTCGTTATTTCTAAATACATTTTCTATCACAGCAAATATGATGTGGATTCTTTCTCTAGTTTTCGCCACTTCGATCTTAGCATGCGGATTATATTCGTTTATTGCCATTAATATACACTCGCATCTGGATATATGCAATTCTCGCCATACGTTTGTCAGTTATGATTAACCTGTCACAGGACCAGCCAAGGTACCTGATATGCCTAGATCGTGATGGTCTATGCAACGCCAAGGTGGTTAACAAAATGAACAGCCCAGGGGTAGCCTTGCTGCGGAAGCTTAGCATAATTACCTAAACAAAGAGAGGGAGGGTCAAAGAAGACCCGAGGGTGGAGTAAAACTGTCATACCTTAGCGCCACGAGGTTCAGCTTAGGTACGAAGACACCCACACCTCCGTCCTCTTACTTGAGCAAAGTAAGGGGTAAGCTATATAGAAAATTTGAAGAGAGAGAGGGTCAAAGAAGACTCGAGGGTGGAGAAAAACCAGCATATCCTAGCGCCACGAGGTTTAGCTTAGGTATGAGAACACCCACACCTTTGTCCTCTTACTTAAGCAAAGTAGGGGGTGAGCTATCTGAAAAATTCGAAGAGAACTTCGAAATAATAAAAACGTGATTAGTTGGACCAATTGCACTTTCAGCATTTGATCGAGATGTTGCGACGATATTTTAATTTGCTATTTGAGAGGAATCCACCATGGCTGCCGAGAAAGGTAGGCACCAAATTCACTGATTTGTGTAAGGTATCGGGTGTACCCTATTTCAGAGAAGAAGTGCCTAATGTTGAATATTTGAAGGTGTACCCCATTTAAAAAAAAGGTACCCTGAAAAATTATGAGATAACAGTCTGCCAGATATTCATTTGCGGAAGGACAAGCATGCAAAGTAGAAGAGAAACTTTGTAGCATGCTATCATGACAAAAGAGAGTTCCCAATAATACAAAAATCCTAAGAAAGCAAAAAGAAAGAAACAAGGTCCAAATGTCAAAATGTGGATAGATCCAAAAGACAAGAGCACAGTGAGCAAAGCCTACACCGAAAGGGGAGCGCCATCTCCAACATCCGTCTCCAGAGGGCCACCAACAAAGGACTCGAGGTACTCAGAATAGGAGCAGCCAAACTAGGGGCATCTGAACCAGGTAATGGCTGAAGCATGTGGGGTACCCCAGGCGACCCGGAAGAGGTACCCGACCGTGCCTGGGAAGACTTCTTTTTCTCCACAATCGTCTTCAAAATTGTGGCCTTGTTGACGAATTTCTGCACGTGGGGTACATCCAACTCCGGATCCACGCTCCACACCTCCGACATAATAAGTGAGAATGCATCTTCCGCCATCGTTTTCTGTCAAGATAACAGCCTGTAGTTGGTGACCCTAAACTCGTCTCGGTCCTTCTCCACCCGAGCTTTCTCTCCCGATAGGTCAGTAATGCGCTCATGCAAAGTCTTGATCTCTCGAGCAAGTTGATCCTCTCGAGACTGGCGGCTTTAGAGCTCACCCCTTAGCTTATCGACCTCTGACTGAGCGACAGCAAGGGAGTTAAGGTCAGGGAGGCAGTGGCTGAGGAGAAAAGATGCCTATGGGTCATAAAAGACATGTTAAATATATACGCATAGCCATAGAATAAAAAACAATTTGAAGGATACACCAGGGGTACCCCGGGAAAGCCTACCTCCTGGGTAGCCCTAAGTGCTTGGCCATAGCGTTGGCTCAAGCTCATCTTGTCAGTCTCCTCGGTAACCTCGGGGGTGACATTCTCAGCGGAGTAATAAAAGCACCGAGCCAAGTGTGAAACTTCCTTGTTTGAAGCCAGGTCTAGATCACCCTTGCGCAGCTCCTCCAGGAAAGTGGAAACCAGCCTAAATTTCCTCTTCTTCGAGCGTGGGGTACCCCTCAACCCGCTATGAGAGGTACCCTGATACTTTTCCTTTGTATCGGGAGCTCGAGGAGGATAGGAGCCTTTCGGGGGAACGGCCGAATCCTGAGGCCCGAAGCACCACCCACTACTGCTTGGAAAAAAGGCGTCAAAAGCGTCCCCTGACGATTCTATAGCTGCACCCAAAGTACAAAAGTCAGGTCAGCCAGACAAGTATTAAGAACTACAAAAGCAAAAATGGGAAATGAAAAGTGGGAAGCAAAATCAAAATGCGGTGACTATGGGGTACCCCAGTCCAGTAGATTGACACCCGAACCACACATGAGGCACCCCCACGAGCAGGTGGAGGACTTCGATCAATTAGCCCTGCTCTCCACAATCTGCTCTTCTCCAACACATCCCTACCCTTCTGTGCACTATGGAGTTTATCCAAAAACCTCTTCACCTCCCTCCCCACCTCCTGAATTGGGCAAGACCCTTTAGCCCATGTCACACCTGAAAAAGCATGGAAACCCAAAGTTAGCGAGACATTCACGCGAAAGATTACGATAAAAAACCATGAGTAAGGAAGATACTTACAATCGGCATTGAAAGAATTAAGAACCGCCACGGGGTCGCCTTTCTCGCCCAGAGTCTCGGTCCCCCACCTACCCTCGGCTACAAACCACCCGTTTCGGTAACCTTTCTTCAAGGTAGGGTTCCCTTCAACAATATGACCATGGTCACCTCAAGGGGAGAAGTAAGCCACACCGGGGCCCTTAGGCTTTTTGAATTGGTAAAAGTCCCTCAACTCCCGAATAGAAATGTCGCATTTCACGACCTCCAACCATAACACCTGTAAGCCCGTGAGCGTCCTCCACCCCGGAAGGGACAATTGCCCAGGAGCTACCCCCAGATAACTAAACATTCTCATATAAAAGGGCTGGAGGGGGAGGCGAAGTCGTAGGTCGAAAAGGTCGATATGAAGAGCTATCCCGCCAGACTAAGGACACTCAGGCCGCTTATCCGCATGGGGTACCCTAAGCTGAACAAACGAAGGAATATTGTACTTAGCTCTAATTTGTTCTAGGTCCCCCAAAGTGGCCCTTCGAATGCCCAAAGAGAAAAGGTTGCCGGATTTTGAGGGTGTGGCAGGGAAAGATGTGAGAGGCTGCTCCGAGCAATGAGAGGGAACCTTGGGCTTAGATAGCTTACTGTTTTTCTTAGATTGGGGAGTCGGCCGTTTACTGGGAAAACATAGGCTGACACGAGGAGTAATCCTAAGGGGGGAGGCTCAGAGCGAGAATTACGACTCCCTGAAGAGTCAGGGGAGGACCTATCCCTCTCGCTAATAGAGATATGAGAAGGAGAACCCGCAGAGGGGCTGTCAACCTTCTTAGCCCCAACTGCACGTCATTTTCTCACGGGTCCCACATGCTTTTTACCCATCTACTTCCCCCTAACAATACGCCCACAAACCCCCCAGCAACACATCCATAAATCACCAACAGTACACCCAACAGTACATCCAGTAACCATACCACCGTAAGCCACCAACCAGCACATCCACAAGCCCCCAACCACACATCCAACAAGCCACATGTTTCCCAAACAGCAATATATTCATACCAAGCACCACCCGCCACACATCAACCACCAAATGCAAACACCAACCACAAAAAAAAAATAAAAATAAATTTTTCTCTCAAAATGTGCAAAATGGCGCCACTACAAATACGCCAAAAAAGAGGAGAACCGAGGAAGGATACTCACCGACTCAGCAAATCAGGGTTGATAGTCGCGGGAAGACGAAACTACAGGCAACCAAAAACAGTAAGTATAAAAATAAAAAAAATAAAGCATAAATCTATGTAATTATTTACAAGTAAATAAATATATCAAAAAAAAGAAAAGAGAGAGAACAAAGGGCTGCAACCAAGCACCAACACCGGCTGCCGTGGCCGCAACCACCGAGCACTGACGCCGAAAAAAACAGCAAATAAGCATTCCACACACAAAAAAAAAAAAGCGACGGGCAGCAACTGAGAACCCACGCCGGCAGTCGTGACCGCCATCACCAAGAGCCAACGCCGGAAAACAAGAAGAAGCAACTCCGACCGAAACACAAAACAAAAAAAAAAGAAGAGAGAAACACAGTTGCAGCAAACCGATGCAGGGGGGAGACCGGGGCTGACCGTGGCTGCAGCCACCAAGACGTCAGAAATCACCCAAAAAACCGCCGGCCAAAACAAGGAAAAACGAAGAAAAAGAAAGAAGAAGAAGAGAGAAGAAAAATAGAGGGGTACCGTAACCAAGAACCTCGTCGAGAGTTGCCGAAAAAACGCCTTAAAGTTAACCGGATCTGGAGCCCCAAATCCACAACTACAGTTGCCGAGATCCACGTCGGAAAGCACTCCAAATCAACGCCGGCCGAGAGGAGAAGAAGAAAGAAATAAAAAAATGAAGGAAGAAAAGAGGAAAAAGAAAAAAGAACGCCGGCCGAGAGGAAAGTGAACGGGAAGACGAAGAGAAAAGAGAGAAAAAAGGGAGTGAAAGAAAAAGGCAACTGGAAAGAATTTTGGGAGATCGTTTAGGGATTTTCAAAATTAAGGAGAGAAGAGTTGACACACATCAGAGGTTTTTTAATTGAACCTGACAGAATACACTGCCCAAGAAATGGAGTTTAGGGATGTTTGAGTTAGATCAGTGTTTTTAAAATTCAAACTGCATGTCAGACGGCTGCCACTTCCCAAAAAAAAAACATGAGGACAACTGCTCGTTCTCAGCATTTAAAAAAAAAAAAGAGGGCGGGAAAGCGAAAAGACAGAGAGAAGATTTTTAGTTTGAAGTACACAATCGTTTGATCAAGGGAAGAAATCAAGCAAGTCACCCCTGGTCCAGCCGCGTCTCCATGTGTCACTCATACAATAAGTTTCTTTTGCCTCCAATATTTCTCGCCAAAAAGAAACTAGGGGGTGTTGTTTGAGGGAAAAATGGAAAGTGCAGTAAAAAGCGCCACGTGTTGATTAATGGAATGATTCCAGAACAATCAGAGGTACCCTATACAAATGGGGTACCCCATATAATATAAGGTACCCCACACAGAGAGGGGTATCCCGAATAATAAGAGGTACCCCATGTAACTCAGGGTACCCTATGGAACAGATGCAAGAGAATCTTCCAAAAATATCTGCCATGAGAAACGTCTCCGCCTCCTAAAAGATATTATTTGATTTTGTCAGAATTATGAATAAAAAATGATGTGCTAAAAGAAGGGACAGCCGCCTGCCACCCCTGCCAAAATAAAGGACATTGTCCCAAGAACAGGGTCCCCAAATCGCCTACCCGACAGTTACTGCAGAGGTATCCTGGACCACTCGTCAATGTGCACCACGTCTCCAAATGATGAGATACGCTGCGAGTACGCATATAACGGCCCCAAAAATCATAAAAACGAAAAAAAGACGTTAGCCAAGAAGGGTAGGCCACGTGGCAGCTGAGGTACTCCATATATAAATGCACCTAGATTTCATTCCCCAGTATGCTCTCACTCACCATTAACACTCATACTCTAAAAAATAGGTTAGGTTTTCTTCAACCTTAAACCCTAATTTACAAAGAGCTAGCTAGCTCTGTTTGCTATAAAAGCTTGAGTTTGCTAACTTGAGCGTCGGAGTGTGAATGCCGGGGTACCCCGACTTCACCTCTAACCTCTATTTCACTATTTTGCAGGTGTGAAGCTCATTTTAAAGGACACCCCTTTTGTTTCTAACCTTCCACCATTGTTATTGCTATCACTCCCCTTCTCACCTCCCCCGAAGTTCAGATACACCGCACCTCACACAACAATCTAATGAGGTACTCCGTCTGCCCCTAAAATAACAAATTTATTGTTCTAAATTGATTTTGAATTTTCCTACCCCAAAATCAATTGAAAACATCTACTAATGATGAAGGATCTTTAATTCATGTTTCAATGTGTAAGTGCTTTTTCCTATTGAGAGAAAGTGATAAACAAGGGTAACTTTATAAATAGATATGGTTAATTGAAAAGTGGAGCTACTAATATGAATGATGGGAGTCAGATACATCACTACTCAAAGGATAAAACAATGACGGAGTTTGCACAAGTCGTACACATAAAATCTAAAATTAAATGCAATACTAAAGGAGATAGAAATTGGTGGCACATTGCAATTACTCCTTGTAGATTGACATCATTGGTTGCGAAGCCAAGGCGCTGCGGAGAATCCCCAATGCATGAAGGGATAAGGCAGCTGCTAGCTAGTTCTTGAAAAGTTCCAAACAATGTTCTTGGTCCAAGTTTCTGCTCCAAAACTTGCAGTAATATTCAGCATATGTGAAATCTCTGTATACGGCTCCAGATCCATCCTCTGTTAATGCTTTTGGAGGGCTGATTATTGCATCATTATTTGGGCAAAGGAATGAAGCAACCGACATCCTTGCCTTTTCAGCATTCACAATAGCTCTGTGCCACACACTCTTATACCTTCCATTACTCAATGCCTACAGTTAATGTCACTAAAATGTATTACCCGATGAATATTGATAATAAGCCATGCTCAGGTCCACATTCGAATATTCTAAAATTTGGTGAATTGTACAATAAGGCACAACTATGATTCTAGTTCAAATCCAAATTTTACAAAATCCAGACATCCGAGCTTAGGCACCAATATATTAGTGTTAATGAAAAATGAAAGTGCTAATTAAATTAAATTAAATATTGTTAGTTATTACCTGCAGTTGATCACCAATATTAATGACAAAGGCATTAGGAAGGGGATTAACAGCAACCCATTTGTCGTCTTTGAGAACTTGAAGACCTGCCACTTCTAAATCTTGCAGTAAAATGGTAAGGGCATTTGGGTCAGTGTGTCCTGGCAATCCATAAGTAAGCTCTGGCTCCGGACATGGTGGGTAAAAGTTTACAGCCATATGCTGTCCTTGTTCACCCAACACTTTCTTTATGTAATCTTTTTCCAAACCTAAGCTCTCTGATATTAATTCCAACACTCTATAGCCGAGTCCTCGAACTTCTGAACAATAAGTACTCACAAATTCCCTACCAAATCAAATCATTTCTCATTAGAATTTAACCTCATCTCATATCTTGGTCTCTAACTTTTTGGTCACATACTCGTGACTTTTGTGTGACAGATTCTACTAGGTATTAGACCAATGCTTCAGCCTTTCAGTATATTTAGCCAGCCAAATCGTGGGCTTCTAGAGAATTGAGCTATATCTAAGTGTAAGAGTAATCTTGTAATAAGGAATCCTTATTTTACTTTATTAAAGACCAAACTAAAATGATAAGAAGAGTATAGTCCTAAGAATGCAAATAGCCATAGTTAGACTTTTATCTTATACAAATGTTCGTGCATTTTTTTTTTTAACATTCGCTCTGAACTAAGAGTAACAAATTAAGAAGTAAGAACTTTATTCAATACATTGCAAAAATAAAACAAAATACTGCACATTTGAGTCGTGTTTTACTTGATTTTTAACTTGTCTGCATATTGACTCTTTTGAGACGGCAGCGCTGCCAAAGACGCACCTAGCCGCTCTTATCAGATAATTACCAACGTTAGGTTATTTATTTATTAATAATTATGATGATAACTTCGAAGATGGCGTATGGATGAAAACTGTCGTATCTATCCAGCAAGGAAAGCAAGCAAATATCCAAAGACTTATCCCCATAGGCCACTATGTGTGTGATCACAGAAATCTCCAATTGTCCTTATTGCCACCGCTCATCCTTATCATGGCAAAATTTATATTTTTTTATTTCTTTTTCTAATATAAGTCAAATTTATTTTAGAAAGTTTTCATAACAATCCAAAAAGGCCTGTCCTAACTCCCCGAAAAGACATTGCAGATTTAATCACCAAACAATGCATAAAATTTTGTAGGGGATGAGAAATATTATCAATTACCTATTACCTCGCACAAAAACCATTCGTGATAAGCTAAACTATGATGATATTCCGAAAGTTTATTTTCAACAACTAAAATATATTTTAATGTTTGATTAAAATAGAGTACTTTATAAATAAATATCACTTAGGTTTGCATAAAATTCTTATCTAATAAGAGTGTATCTTAGGATGAATATGCTCTACATGTATGAATCAATCAATGAACTTTTTGGAACATAATAAGTTAGGAGATTCAACTATCATTATCTCATAATTCAAATACCATCAATGATAAGAAAATTAATAAAATTTAATCATCAAATGGTGTTAAAGTATTTTTATAATATCATTAAGTCATGATCTAACAAGTTAAAATAAACATTAGATTAGAAAAAACAATTAGATAAGGGTAAAATTATCTCCCCAAATATTAGGATAGAATGGATATCCTTTTAATATTATGTGAAGATAAAAATTCAAGATATGCTAAAATAAAATTAGAAAGATAGTTTCAATAAAATTCTAACAGTAAATATCAATAAATCTTTGATTATAAAATATCAATAAAATTCTTATTGTAATATCAGTGCATAAAAAAAAATATGTAGCTTTCTTGAGGGATAATTCAAATGATTTATACTAATTGGTTATCTATGAGGCATGGAGATGGCTCTATACTAAATTTTTCAGAGAAATTAATTTAATTTTTACGGTTGTGCTTTTGCATGTCATTAGATTTTAAAAATGGAAAACAAAGAAAAAAAACAAAACCGAACCGCCAGAAGATTATGATTAAAGATGGCCAATGGGCCGGGCGGCACGTGGCACGGCACGGGCACGGCACGTGTCCGTACGGCACGGCACGGCACGAGCACGTTTCGGTGAGACACGAGGCACGGCACGGCACGCACGTGGGCCGTGCCGGGCTTAGAATTTTAGGCACGTGGGCCTTAAAGCGCGGCACGATTAGAGATGGGCCAAAGCACGGCACGCGAAAAAGCACGTAATAAGCACGGTTCATTAGTGGGCTAGCACACAGTCTGTTAGCCATTAATAGTAAGTGGGCCAAAATATATCTAAGTAAATTTTTTTAACAAAAATTAAATATAAAATATTATGAAATTAAGGTACAATATCTTGAAATTAAATGTTTTAATATATTTTTTAGCATAGAATTTAAAAAATTAATTTAAATCATTAAATCTTAGTTTAAATAAATATTCTAATCTTTTATGTTTATAATTTATTAAATGAATAAGTAAATATCATGATTTTAATAAATAAAATTATAAATATCATAATTTTATTTATGATACTTATTAAATGAATAATGTTATTTATGATATTTAATTTTATTTATGATGTTTATTTAATTATTTATTTATGTTTATAATTTATTAAATGAATAAGTAAATAACTAAATATCATGATTTTAATAAATAAGATTATAAATATCATAAATTTATAAGTTATAAATAAAAAATAATTTTTTTACACAATTAATAATAAAATATTTTTCATATTAATATTAAATCATAACTTAGTTAATATTTAATAGAGATACGTTTCATTTGTGAATGAAATATTTTTCATTTTATACACATGACAAATTATGATAAATTAAAAATTACATTTTTATTAAATGAAGTTAAAGTACAATTATAATATTAGTAATTCAAATAAAATTAGGCGTAATTTGCATCACTACAGTTAACAGTACATCCCAACTACATTTTATTTGAGGATTGTATTTTTAATTTTAATTAATTATTATTATGATCTATGGAATTAAATTTATGTGTTATGAATTATGATTGATTATTGTGAAATAAAATATATAGTTGTGAAATTTTGATAAACTAATAATAAAATGATGATGATGATGATGGGCTTAAAAAAGCACGTCAGGCACGTGGGCTTAAATAAAGCACGCTAGTCACGTGGGCTTAAATAAAGCACGCTAGGCACGCGGGCTTTTTTAAGCACGCTAAAAAAAAAAAAAAAATTGGTGGACTTTTTTTGGACACAGCCCACGGCACGGCACGAGCACGGCACGAGCGGGCTCGTGCCGTGGGCCGTGCCGGGCTCAACTAAAAAAAAAAATGAGCACGGCACGGCACGGCCCACTAATTACTAAATTAATGGGCCGTGCCGTGCCGGCCCACGAGCCTTTATGGGCCGATGGTTGCCGGCAGGGCCCATTGGCCATAGTTGATTATGATGCGGAACCATGCATGCTAGTGTATTAAATAGTTGCGTGTATTGTTGACTAAAATATAGACCACTTCTCACCAATCAATCATCAAATCAGTTATCAGACACGCATGTGATATGATTTAATTTTCGCATTTTCAATCAGCTTACGTAAACACGGATTCAGGGATGATGTCACCCACTCAGCAAAACCGAGTAAAGTTTTTCTTATTTAACTAAATAAAAATGTCAAAATAGATAAAAATAAAAATTTTAATATATTATTAGAAAATAAAATCTCTAATTTATTAAAATCATAATTTTTTATTTTACTAATATATTCAATTTAACAAAGTAAAAATATCATCGCTAAGAAAAGAATATATATATATATATTAGTATGTTATTAAAACATAAAATATAATTTTTAATAGATTAAAAATTATATTTTTTACTAATAATATTATCATTTAAAGTTATTTAAATGACAACCTAAAACAATTTGTTTATATCTCTAAAATATTGTCACTCAAATATTTTAATAATTTAAGAGTCCTTGAAATTAATTTTAGGTGGACTGAAAGTTTCAAATCACGTAACAAGCGGCTGTCCAATATTTAATGCACAGAGAGGCTACTTTTTCTGGGGTTGGGGCCATTATTAATATTTTGTTGACGTACACTCTTAATGTCAACGGCCGTGATCTCAGCTCTGCACATCATCACCGGCGATATCACCGTTCATTAATGCTGAGAAACTGACGCTGACAGATATTTTTAACCGTGTAAGTACGAAAGTCGTTTCCAGATGACCCCACGGTATCAAACTCCACATCAACGCGGGCCCGAATTGCAATTTTATATGTTGAGGCTTCAGTGAAGTCCTTGCACTCAATTCATTTCTAGAATATAGAACAACAATTCTAACAACGACTTATATTGTAAAAAAAAAAAAAATGTGCTGATGAAAATGTAAACATCTTAAGTAGTTTTTTGTATTTTTGTTACATTACTTCTTTTTTTCTCTGGTAATTTATTCGACAGTTATGCGACAAACACAAATAACGGTCAAAGTTTAAAAATAATTTTTTGAAAAATTATACTCAATAGATGTCAATGCCTATGCCAGCGGCAACCTAATTCCTACGTTCCAGATAAATTAAAAGATATAAATGGCATGTTTAGAAATGAAGTGTTGTAATTTTTAAGTTATATTTATTATAGAGTAAAAGATACAATTATAGAGTAGAAGTTAGAAAAAAAATTATTAAGTTACTAAAATTTAACTATAAATATTACCAAATATCTTAATAACTTAATTTTAAAAACCCAACTATCTCACCACGCTCAAATATATGTTATGATTTAGAGTTCTAGACACAATCGTATGGTAAAAGAAGACAAATCAGCAAAAATTACTAAAATAAGACAGTTTAATATCGCTTAATTTGTGAGTACCGTAGCCAAAGCATAATTTTATAATATCTTTCTTCACAAACAAAAAAGGAATAAAAACAAAAAAAAATTATTATTATATCTTTCATTTTTTATCTCTTGCTCTACGCCTCTGCGGTCTGTTCTAGAATGGTCATGGACCACTAACCACTTGAAAGAGGGGAAATCGCCTCGGGCAAGACTGTGGCTCATTTTGCGAGGCAAAGCAGAAGCACCGTACAGGCTCAGAAAGGGCAAAACAAGCCTAAAATGTCTAGTGCCTGCCAGTTGCCAAGCTACCGAATATCTTCCTTTGAGTGATGTCACCATGCTAGCGTAATTGTGTCGTTTAAATTTATTTCACGGGATATTCGCGCCCATGACTCTTTTTTTTTGGTCCCCCCCCTCCCCCCCCCCCCCCCCGGCGCCGCGGCGGCCGTTGTTTGAAGCTTTCATGACTTTATTATTAGGCAGCCTACCGTTGTTTGCCGCAAAATTAAACTAATTAATAATAAATCAAACATTTTTATGCAATTCAAAATTAAAAAAAAAAGGAAAAGAAAAGAAAAGGTCTAGTTTGGCTTTTGTACTTCGTAGGTAGGGAACCAAAGCATCAAATTGAGAGAGACTGGTTTATTCTATGCAACACATTGAGCTCAAAATTCCTCCACAAAACAACAAGTTAGAACGGTTCAAAATGTCATTTCCTTAACAGAAAATGCCATGTTAATTAATTACTCCATTGATGTGTTTTGGCTACATCATACTTCAAACTTATTATTTATTTTCTAATTATGAGAAGAATATCATCCAAATTTAAAAACTGTAACGGAAACAATTTGAGTTTTCTCGTCGTGTACGGAAAAAAAAGTAGCAATTAGCATGCCACGTCACAGGCGAGTAATGCTGTCTTAATAGCAGAATGCGTGTGTGTATGCGCGTTTAATCTAATAAGTCATTTAGACAAAACGAAAAAAAAATTGAAAAATAGCAGAATAATCAAAGAGGTACTTACTTGAAGGTGGATGGATTTGAAGGCCACTCAGGTACATACTTGTCAAGAGGATAGCAGTGAAGTCTGAGGTAATCTCTCCAATTGTGAACTTTCTCCTTTTTGATATTAAAACTCGTTGACAATCTTATTGTCTTTGACGGGTCATCTGAGTAGAGCTTCAGCTTCTCCTCGACTGGCAGATTAAAAAACTCTTTCGCCACTTCTAAGACTCTTTCCACTGTTTCTAAAGGCACTTCGTGATTTATCACCTGTATATGCAACCAATATATGACTGATTAACGCGTTTATAAATCTATATAACAAACTCAAATGATTTAGGGCAGGGAAAGTTTGAACACAAACCTGGAAAAATCCGTAATTCTTGCAAGCATCAGCAACTTGTTGCACAATTAAGCTTCTATCATCACAAGCCAAATCAATAACAGGAACGTTTTCGCATTCAGAAACTTCAGACAGATTTGGTCTCTCCGATTCTGGCCTTACGTAGCCCTCCGGCAAGTTTGTGTACCGGATTCCCGAGGACAGAACTTTGGTATCCATAATTTGATTTTATTAATTATCTATATATGCAGATAGCATAGTGATAAAAAAATTAAAGAGAGCAAAAGTATTTGCACCTTCTAGGAAGATGAGCGCACTCTGCCTGCTCCCATATCATATATTTATATGCTGAAGATATAGAGCTGCAAGAGGTCAATATGTAGACGTTGACGATCAGCATAGGTCCAATCCAATAAGGTTTCGACATTTGTTGCACCTTTACTGGCAATAAACGTTGCACTTTCTTGAACTTTTTAGCACGGTACCTTGAATAAATATTTATTGAGTAATTTTTTAACGAAGACACTATCAATTTAATAGTGAGAACGTATTTAAAATTAAAATATATATATAAATTTTAATATATTAATAGATACAAAAATAATTTTTAATATATCAAAATTTTTTAAATTTTATATATTAATGCGATCACAGAACGTACACGTCACACAATATATATTTTTAATCATAGATTCCTAATTATATTTGTTTTCAACTGATTTTGGGCTAAGAAAATCCAAAATCAATCATGAACAATAAATTTAATATTTTGGGGAAGATGGGGTACCTCACTGGTTTGCCGTGTGGGACGTGGGGTATCCTGGGTCTGGGGAGGTAGGAAGGAGGGAGTGAGAGATGGCTATGCAGGACGGTCAGCGACGCACAAGATATCCTCTGAAGTGGGCTTCGTACCTACAAAACAGTGAAAGGAGGGTTAGAGGTGAAGCCGGGGGGGGGGGGGGGGGGGGTACCCTGGCGTTCACACTCCGACGCTCAAGTTAGCAAACTCGAGCTTTTTAGGCGAAGAGAGCTATCAAGCTCTCTGTAAATTAGGGTTTTAGGATGGGGAGAACTTGGTTTTTGGAGTGAGAGTGTGAATGGCGAAAATTGGAGGAAGGAGAAAAGCTTGTGGCCCAAGAACCTCTGGAGAGTAAACCCTAGGTGTCTTTATATTTGGTGTACCTCCCTGCCACGTGGCCTACCCTCTTTGGCTCACGTCCCTCTGGTGTTTTCAGGATTTTTGGGCCGTTATATGCATGCCCGCGGCGTATCTCATCATTTGGAGACGTGGCGCGCGCTGGTGAGTGGTCCTGGGGTAGCTCTGCAGCAGTTGTCGGGTAGGCGGTTGGGGACCACTGTCCTTGGTATAATTTTCTGCACTGTGGCAGGCGGCTGTCCCCCCTTTGGCGTACCATTTTCGATTCCGTTTTCTGACCAAATCAAAGGAAATCTTTTAGGAGGCGGAGACGTTGTGTATGGTGAATATTTCGGAGGATTCTCTTACACCGTTTCGTAGGGTACCCCTTATGACTTGGGGTACCCCTTACTACTTAGGGTATCCCTTGCTACTTAGGGTACCCCCTTATACTTAGGGTACCCTTTTCCATACGGAGTACTTTGGGTACCCCATTTGTAGTTAGGGTACCCCTTCCCATACGGAGTATCTTATTTTATAGGGGTACCCCAATTCACGTGGAGTACTCCGCTCTGGACTTGCTTCTTTAATCGACACGTGGCACTTTACTGTTCATCCTATTTTTCCCTCAAACAACAGCCCCCCAGTTTCTTTTTGGCGAGAAGCATTGGAGGCAAAAGAAACTCGTTGTGTGAGTGACACGTGGCGATGTGACTGGTCCGAGGTTGACTTGCTTAATTTCTTCCCTTGACTATGCCGGGTATCTTCAAAAATTCTCTCTGTCTCTTTGTTTTCCCGCCACTTTTTTTTTTTTTTTTTTTTTGAAAACCAACAGTCGTGCCTCTCCCTTTTTTTTTTTTTTTTTTTATCATCGGGAAATGGCAGCCGTCTGACATAAATTTTTAAATTTCAA
This sequence comes from Citrus glauca, assembly GCA_029633175.1. Lineage (NCBI taxonomy): Eukaryota > Viridiplantae > Streptophyta > Magnoliopsida > Sapindales > Rutaceae > Citrus > Citrus glauca. The sequence continues at coordinate 22,741,366 of JAQOOD010000003.1, read as the reverse complement.
AACGTTTCCAGACGCCCTAGAACGTCTCTTCCCGGACTGACGCATCCTGTCAGTTTTAATTAAAACGCCTGCAGCATGTTGATCTTTATCCCTTTAGTTTTGAAAATCCCCAAATATTTTCTGAAACTCCTTTCCAGTTGCTTTTCCTTTCACCCTCTTTTTTCTCTCCTTCTTCTTCCTTGTCCGTTCGTCTTTCTCTCTCTTGGCCGGTGCTATCCTTTTCCTTTCTCTCTTTGTCTTCCTTCCTTTTCCTCTCTTTCTTTCTCCCTTTCTTTCCTCTCGGTCGGCGTCGGCTTGGAGTCTTTTCCTGGCGTAATTCGCGGCGGCTGCAGCGGTGATCTTCGAGCTCCAGATTCGGCGATTTTGGGCGTGTTTCCGGCGGTCTCCGGCGCGACTTCGGGGTTACGGTAATCCTCCATCTCTCTTTCTCTTTCTTCTCTCTTCTTCTTGTGTCGGGTGGCTGATTTCTGGGCATTTGCCGGCGTTTTTCGCGGCTGTTGCAGTGACAACTTCGAGCCCTAGATCCGGCGATTTTGGGCGTTCTTCCTGCGGGTTTTTGGCGCGGTTCCAGTCACGGTAACCCCCTTTCTCTCCCTCTTTTTCTTCTTTCCTCTTCTTCCTTCTTCTTTCTTCTTTTTCTCTCTTTCTCCTTGTTTCGGGCGGCGGCTTTCTAGGCGTTTCCCGGCGCTTCGACGGTGATTTTCGTGGCTGCACCAACGTCGGTTGGCCTCGGTCTCGCTGGCGGTGGCAGTCGCAGCCGTCCGACCGACGCTGTTGTGGCGGCCGCGCTTTTCCCCCTTGCGTTGGCTCGCTGCAACCGTGCTCTTTCCCTTTTTTTTTTTTTTTTTGGTTCGGGAATACTTCCTCTTGTTTCTCCGGCGTCGGTTCTCGGCGGTGGTGACCGCGGCAGCCGGCGTCGAGTTTGGTTGCAGTCTCCCTTCGTCCTCTCGGTTTTTACTTCTCTTTTTTGTTTTGTTTTTTTTTTTGTGTAAATATATATACGCAAAAATCAAATCGTTATTATCATTATTATTATACTCACTGTTTTCCGTTGTCTGCAGTTTGTCTTCCTACGACTACCGATCCGGACCTGCGGTACTGGTGAATTGGAGGTATTATTTCTCGTCTCTCGTTTTTGCGGCGTATTCATGATGGCGCTACTTGTTCATTTGAAAAAATCTTGTTTTTGTTTATTGGTTTGTTGTTTTGTCTTGTGTTTGTGGTTGGTGTTTGCATTGGATGTTTGATGGGTGGTGGGCGGTTTGTGGTAATGTTGTTGCTGGATGTGTTGTTGGACGTGAACTGGCGGTTTTGTGGATGTGTGGCTGGGGGTTTGTGCGTGTACTGTTGGCGGTTGGTGAACATATGGCTGGGGGTTTGTGCGTGTACTGTTGGCGGTTGGTGAACATATGGCTGGGGGTTTGTGCGTGTTTGTTATTGGGAGGAAAAGTAGATATGGGTAAAAAACACGTAGCACCCGAGAAAAAGAGGCGTAAGGTTGGGGCTAGGAAGGCTAGTGGGCCCCCGGAGGGTTCTCCCTCTCATGTATCCATTAGCGAGGGGGATAAGTCCTCCTCCGATTCCTCGGGTAGGCGTACCTCACATACTGAACCTCCTTCTTTGAGGGCTACCCCTCGCGTTAGTCCACGCTTACCCCGCAAACGGCCTACCCCCCCGCCTAGGGACAAGGGTAAGTCGTCCAAGTCTAAGACTTCCGCTCCTACATCGGGGCAGTCTTCCATGCCTTCTCTTGTCACACCCGCCAAAACTGGCAATCCTTCTTCCCTAGGTGTTCGGAGAGCCACTCCGGAGGACTTAGAACAGATTAGGGTTAGGTACCACATCCCCTCGGCTGTCCGACTTAAGGTACCCCATGAGGATGAGCGGCCTCGATCGGGTGGGATAGCTCTACACATTGATCTTTTTGACTTAGGACTCCGCCTGCCTCTCCAACCCTTTTATATGAAGATGTTTAGTTTCCTGGGTGTAGCTCCTGGGCAGTTGTCTCTCCCGGGGTGGAGGACACTCACGGGTCTGCAAGTGTTGTGGCTTGAGGTCATGGGGCGCGACATCTCTTTTAGGGAGTTGAGGGGCCTTTATCAGTTTAAGAAGCCCAAGGGTCCTGGTGTAGCGTACTTTTCCCCGTGGGGGGGAGCTCGGGCATATTGTTGAGGGGAGCCCTGTCCTGAAGAAAGGTTACCGAAAGGGGTGGTTCGTGGCGGAGGGTAGCTGGGAGACGAACATTCTGGGTGAGACGGGTGATCTCGTGGTTGTGCCTAACGCTTTCACCGTAGCCAGTAAGTATATCGCCGTTCATAGTTCTTCTGCCATTATCTCCCGCATAAATATCTTGCTTACCTTGGGTTCTCACGATTTTGCAGACGTGACTTGGGCTAAAGGGTCATGCCCAATCCGGGAAGTGGGGGGAGAGGTGAAGGGGTACATGGAGAAACTCCGCAACGCCCAAAGGAGTGGTGATGTGCTGGAAGAGGGTAGGCTGTGGAAGGCGGGGTTGATTGGCCGAAGTTCTTCTCCTGTTCGTGGGGGTATCACATGTACGGCCTGAGTGTTGAGGGGTACCCTATCGTTGTCCATGGGACTGGGGTACCCCATCATCACTGCATCTCGAATCTGCTCCCCTTTCATTTTATTTCCCGTTTGCGCCTTTAACATTTTCAATGCTTGCTTAGCTAATCACGAATGTTGTGTTTTCCGTGCAGCGATGGAGTCATCGGGGGATGCTTTCGATGCCTTTTTTACAGCGATCGTGGGAAGTGCTTCCGGGTCCCAAGATTCGGTTGCTCCTTCATCGGCATCTCGTCCTCCCCGAGCTCCCAGCGGGAAAGGGAAATCTCAGGGTACCTCACAGAGCGTGTCGAGGGGTACCCCACGCCAGAAGAAGCGTAAGTTCGGGATGGTGACTGCCTTCCCCGAGGATTTGCGCGTGGGCGAGCTAGACCCGATCTCCAACAAAGATATCTCCCACTTAGCTCGGTGCTTCTATTACTCCTCCGAGAGCGTCACCTCCGAGGTGGCCGAGGAGACAGACAAGATGAGCTTGAGCCAGCGCTACGGCCAAGCATTGAGGGCTACCCACGAGGTAAGCTTTCTTGGGGTACCCCATAAATATCCTTAGAAATTTCTTTTTGATGTACCAACATACGTATGTACTTGACATATCTCCATAACTTGTAGGCTTCCTATCTCCTCAGTCACTGCCTACCGGATCTTGACTCTCTTGTTGCTGCTCGATCGGAGGCGGATAAGCTGAAGGGCGAGCTTCAAATCTGCCAATCTCGTGAGGACCAGCTGGCCCAGGAGGTTAAGTCGCTACATGAGCGCATTGCTGCCCTTTCGGAGGAGAAGGTCCGAGTGGAGAAGGACCGAGCGAAGTTGCACGCTGCAAACGAGGAGCTACTATCTCGTCAGAAGATAATGGCGCAAGATGCATTTTCGCTAATCTGTCGGAGGTATGGAGTGTAGATCCCGAGTTGGAGGTACCCCGTGTGCAAAAGTTTGTTGACAAGGCCACGATTTTGAAGACGATCGCGGAGAAGAGGAAGCCTTCTCAATCTGGTGCCTCTTCTGGGACTCCTAGGGTACCCCATGATATTCAGCCACTGCCCGTTTCGGATGTTCCTACATCAGCCGTACCTATCACGGGAACCTCCGAGTCTTCTGCTGGCCGTCTCCCGGAGACAGACGTTGGTGATGATGTTCCCCCCTCGGCTTAGGCTTTGCTTGTCATGTTGTCGCTTTCCGGAATTGATCCATATTTGACCCCAAAACTTTGCTTCCTTTTTTTTTTTTTTTGGTTTTGCTGGGATGTTTATACTGTTGAAAACTCTCTTTTGCTTTTGTCTGGACTTTATGATACCTTGGATGCTTGTTACTTGGCAATTGGATGCTTTGGCTATATGGCCAGCCGTTTAGGGTACCTCTTTGTTTTGTTGTTTGGAAATGGGATACCCCCTGTATTTGCTTAAATGGGGTACCCCTTCGCAAGCTCAACACCAAGTGCTTCTTTTCTGAAAGGGGGTGCCCCCAGTACCTTACACTAATTGGCGAATCTGGTGATTACTTTTCTCATTAATTTGGTGAATTTTCTCTCGAATTGGCGATCAAAAACTTTGGCGCAGATTGCTTACCCCTTACTTGGCTCAAGTAAGAGGACGGAGGTATGAGTGTTAGCATACCTAAGCGAGCCTCATGACGCTAGTGTATGCCGGTTTTTTCACTCGCGGGTCTTCTTTGACCCTTCCCTCGCTTCACAATTTTTCAGATAGTTTACCTCCACCCTGCCGAGTGAGAGGACGGAGGTATGAGTGTTAGTATACCTAAGCGAACCTCATGACGCTAGGGTATGCCGGTTTTTTCACTCGCGGGTCTTCTCTGACCCTTCCCTCGCTTCACAATTTTCTAGATTGGCGAATGGCGAAAATTACGTATACCCGGGTGCTAATGCATTTCAATGGCGATAAACGAATATAATTCTGCGTACTATGACCGAAATGGCGAAACTGGAGAAAGGACCTTCTTCCTTTTTGTTGTAAATAGAAATTGTATTCATAAATAACGAAAGCATAGATCAGTACATGACTTAGCTTTGTTACCCTGAGGAGAATGGAAAACCACAAGGTCTCCCACCCCTTTTCATTTGGACTTTAAAGAAACTCAGAAGTCGCAACAGACTGTCACAAGGCATTTGGGGTACCCCGTTTAGCCTGTCACTAGGAACACTGAAGAAAATATAGAAGAAGACAAAAGACTGACGGTTTAGACATTGCCTTTTAGTAGTATTTCCGAAGCATCGCGGCATTCCAGGGGTGCCTCACAATCGTGCCATCCATGTGGAGCAGCCTATATGCGCCTACCCCAACGGGCTTGTCAACGCGGTAAGGTCCTTCCCAATTTGCTCCAAAGGCGCCTTCACAGGATACCCTTGTATTTTGGGTTACCCTTCTTAGGACCAAGTCTCCTCTCTTGAAGGACCGATGACGTACCTTTTTTTCATATAGGCCCGCGATGCGATGTTGATAAATGGCGGTGCTCAATTCTGCTCTAGCCCTTTTCTCCGCTATCAAATCAAGATTGGCGTCTACCAAAGATGTATTCTCGGTTTCATCAAAGTGTTCGACCCTGTGAGAGGGTATCCCAATCTCGGCTGGAATCACGGCATCTACACCGAAGGCAAGAGAGAAGGGGGTCTCCCTGGTGGAAGTGTTTTGTGTAGTTCGGTAGGCCCATAGAACCCCAGGTAGCTCGTCTACCCATGCTCCCTTTCTCTCCTCAAGTTTCTTCTTCAGGATGCCTTTGATGATCTTGTTAACGGCCTCAACTTGCCCATTAGATTGAGGATGGGCAGGTGTAGAGAATCGGTTGGCTATCCCCAACTCCGAACAAAAGTTTCGAAACTTTTCATTATCAAATTGTTTGCCGTTATCGCTGATGATCGCATGGGGTATCCCAAATCTGCAAATGAGATTTTTCCAAATGAACTCCGTAGTCCTCCTCTCCGTAATGTTTGTCAACGGCTCCGCCTCTGCCCATTTTGTAAAATAATCTACCGCTACGATCGCATACTTGGCTTGTCCCTTTCCGGTGGGCAACGGGCCAATGAGATCCACTCCCCATACGGCAAAGGGCCAAGGGGAGGATATGACTGTTAGCTTTTCCGGGGGTAGGTGGGGTACCTTGGCGAACCTCTGGCACTTATCGCAGCTTCGTACCATATTCTTGGCATCCTCCCTCATGGTTGGCCAGTAGTACCCCTGTCGGAGAGCTTTTTGTGCCAGCGATTGTGCTCCGTAATGATTGCCGCAAATTCCCTCATGTATCTCCCTCATGACATACTTGGCCTCGTCGTCCCCCAAGCATCGAAGATAAGGGAGAGTAAACCCGCGTCTGTATAGGGTATCCCGGATCAGACAATACCGTGCGGCCTTGTACTTTAACCTTCTTGCTTCAGTTTTATCTGAGGGGAGGTCTCCATCTGCAAGGTACCTCGTAATAGGCTCCATCCACAAGACCGCATTAGACAGTGATCCTACTTCCGACGGCTCGGTGAGGCCAAAGCTGGGTGCGGGTAGGTGTTCGGTGGTGATGGGTCCGGATGACTGGGTTACCCCAAGGGACGCCATTTTTGCCAGGGTGTCGGCCTCGCTGTTCTCAAGCCGGGGTACCCTTTCCACCTTAACCTCGCAAAACTGGGACATCAGCTCCCTGGTTTTCACGAGGTATCCCTTCATGTTCTCCTCTTTCGCTTGGTATTCTGCCGTAATCTGGCTTACTACCAGCTGGGAGTCGCTCTTAATGTGCACCCTTCCCGCTCCTAAGGCCTTGGACATCCTTAATCCCGCTATGATGGCCTCATATTCGGCCTCGTTGTTTGAGGCCTTGAACCCGAACTGCAGAGCGTAGCATAGTTTCACCTTATTCGGGTCAATTATAATAACTCCGGCACCACTACCATGTGAATTGGAGGAGCCATCCACATATATCTCCCAGACCTGCCCTACTTCATCGGTAGATGGGGTATCCAATAGGTACTTTAGCTCGCCTTCGCCACTTGAGTCACTGGCAAACTCCGCAATGAAGTCGGCGACCGCTTGGGCTTTAATCGCCGAGCGAGGCTTGAAGATGATATCGAATTCATTTAATTCAAGGGACCATCGAAGAAGCCTACCGGACATGTCCAGCTTTTGAAGGATTTGCCGGAGGGGAAGATTGGTGACGACCGCAATGGTGTGAGCATGAAAATACGGTCTAAGCTTCCGGGCGGAGACAACCAAAGCCAAAATGACTTTCTCAGAGGTGGGGTACCTCTTCTCGGCATCGACCATAGCCTTACTGGTGTAGTAAATAGGTCGTTGTACCCCCTTCTCATCTTCTCTGAGTAACACTGAGCTGGTGGCATGCTCGGATACAGCGAGATACAACAGAAGCACCTCTCCCAACTCGGGTTTGGCGAGTAGTGGAGCATTAATGAGGTACCCCTTAAGCTCTTGGAAGGCCTCCTCACAATCGGGAGTCCATTGGAGTTTCTTTCCGGCCTTTAGAGCCTTGAAAAATGGCTTACACCGATCGGTAGCCTTGGATATGAAACGGCTCAGGGCAGCTACCCGGCCTGCCAAGCTTTGAACTTCCTTGATGGTGCTTGGTGATTTTATATCAAGAACTGCACGGATCTTATCAGGGTTGGCTTCAATCCCCCGTTGTTGTACCATGAACCCAAGAAACTTGCCCGAGGTAACCCCGAACGCACACTTTTCTGGATTGAGTCGCATTTGGTGTTTCCTTAAAATGGTGAAGGTATCCCTGAGGTGCCCGAGGTGCTCCCCCGCACGCACTGATTTAGTGATCATATCGTCGATGTAGACCTCCATGGTGCGCCCAATCTGCTCCTTGAAAATTTTGTTTACCAGCCGCTGATAGGTGGCCCCAGCGTTCTTCAAGCCAAACGGCATCACCTTGTAACAGTATAACCCTCGGTTGGTGATAAACGCTGTTTTCTCTTGATCGAGTTCGTGCATCGCAATTTGATTGTAGCCGGAGAAAGCGTCCATAAAGCTCAGCATTTCATGCCCTGCTGTGGCATCCACAAGCTGATCCACCCGGGGAAGTGGGAAGCTGTCCTTGGGGCAGGCTTTATTCAAATCGATGAAGTCCACGCACATGCGCCACTTTCCATTTGACTTTTTGACGAGAACCACGTTGGATACCCAATCAGGGTATACCGCTTCCCGTATAAACTTTGCTGCTAAGAGGCGGTCTACCTCTTGCTCAATGGCGTCATACCTCTCTTGGTTAAAGGCGCGACGCTTCTGCTTGACTGGCTTATTATGCGGGCTGACATTAAGTTGGTGACAAGAAAGGGCTGGTGGGATACCCGGCATATCCGAATGGGTCCAGGCGAATACATCCAAGTACCCACGTAGGAAGGCAATGAGCTCCTCCCTTTGTTCCTCCGTAAGGCTGGAGCCTACCTTCACGGTCTTTGCTGGGTCGGTAGCTGAAATCGGCATTGAGACGAGGTCTTCAGCTGGGGTACCCCATTTGTCACCTTCCGATACGCGGGGATCCAAAGGTGTCTCTACCTCACAACGGAGCTTATCCATCTCCCCTTGGCTTACTCCCGAACTATCCCCGGTAACTTCTTTCTCTACCATTGGTGAAGACTCCAACTGTTTTGGTAAGGGAATCACTTGAGGGGATTTCTTGAGTGTAGCCCTTTGCTGCTTAGCAAGTGCTCTCCTGGAGGGGGTAGGTTTGGATTGGTCCCCGCTGGGGTACCCCTTTACTCCCAAATCAGAAGCTATTTGGTAGGTTACTTTGGAAGCCACAGAATAACACCCACGGGCAGATTGTTGGTCTCCCTTGATAGTGACAACTTCTTGGGCGGCTGGGACTTTCATGGCAAGATAATGCATGGATACCACCGCTTTAGTTGCCACTAAAAACGGCCTACCCAATATAATATTGTATGCACCTGGATGATCCACAATCAAAAAGTCAATCATATGAACAATACGGTGGGGTACCTTACCAAGTGTGACCGGCAGTGTGATGATGCCCTTTGGTATAACCATATCGCCGGCGAAGCCAATGAGAGGCGTAGCATACGGAGTGATCTTTGGCGATTCAATTAACAACTGGTCCAAGGCGCTCTTGAAGATGATGTCGACGGAGCTACCGGTGTCCACAAGAGTTCTTGCCACCTTTCCAGTGGCAACCTTCAAAGTAATTACAAAGGCATCATCATGGGGATACGAGATGCCCTCCGCATCTTTTTCCGTAAAGAGGATCGGTGGGGGATGGTGGGGTATCCTTGGTGTACCCCATTCACTAAGGTTGACTTCTTTGCCCATGTTAGTGGTCACCGACAGCGACCTGCCATAGCCTTTGATAGCCCTCCGAGATTGGCCAGCCAATGTAGGACCACCCATTATCATCCGCACATACACACCTTTCTTGTGCCCCGGGGGTACCTCTCGTTCAGGGCTACCCTCAGCTATCCGCTTACCCTTATCGTGCTCTGCAGTCTTCCGAGCCTCTCTCATGTCAGCGACAAACTCTTTAAGGTACCCACTGAGAATCAAAGATTCGATCTCCTCCCTCAAAGTGAAGCATTCGGCAGTGCTGTGGCCAAAGTCCTCGTGGAACTCGCAATACTTCAAACTGCGCCTCATGTTGGGGTACTTTCTCATAGGCTTTGGAGGACGGAGGAGGCCACTGTCCCGAATGTGGTAGAAGATCTGGTCCGGGGATCGATTCAATGGGTGGAAAGACTCATGCCGTGGTTTTGGGGGTGGTTCCCGATGATCAGGTAATGGCGGTCTTGGATGATGGGGTACCCCCGCGGTAGGATGAGGGTTATGCCCTCGTCCACGTGGGATAACCCTTGGCGGGCTCCGCTGCCGGGGTACCCGTGGTACCGGGGCTTCCACCCTTCTGGGCTTTTCCTTGTCCCTTGAGGTGTCAGCCTTCTCTTCTTGGCGCTTCAACTGACATCGCTCATCCAACTCCACTTGCTGCAACGCCCTAGAACGGGCCTCCCCATACGAAAGTGGACGCTTCTTTTGAAAAGAACGCCACAACTTTCCCAACCGCAAATTCTTCTCAAAATGGGTAAGTGTATGTTGATCTCCGAATGCCCCGGTTCGTAGCACTTCTTGGTGGAAACGAGTCACGTAATCCCCCAAAGGTTCGACTTCCCCTTGCTTGATAAAGGCAAGCTTGGAGGCTACCCTGTCTTGAGAAGAAGCATAGGAAAATTCTTTACTAAATTCAGACAATAATTGATTTAAGGAAGATATGCTACCCGCTTTCAAGGAACGAAACCAAGACTTCGCGGGGCCTGTGAGTGTGTGGGTAAACATCCTACACATGGCGCTCTCGCCTACCCCCTTGATGAGCATTTGGTCGCGGTACAACTCTGCATGCTCCGAGGGGTCAGTGGTACCCGAGTATTGGGGTACCTGTGGCATGGTGAACCCCTCGGGGAGGGTTGCCTTCCGAATCTTCATGGTGAACGGTGATTGGTAAGTCAGCGGTGCTGGTGCAGCCGTGAGGTTTTGCCTCTCGGAGAGGAGCTTCACCTGGGCTTCCAAATTTTCCATCTTCTCCGCAAGGTCAAGGGGTACCCCTGGTGTACCCGATGACGTCGCTGTCACTTGGGAGGCTCTTTTGGCATTTAGTTTCTCGCGGAGGTCCTCATGGGAACGCTTTATACGCCTCGTACCCTGGCTGCTACGGGAGTTACAGGAAGCGGTGGAACGCTCGTCGCGGGTACCCAAGGCTCGAAATTTGGAGCGAGTACCCGAAGGCCCAGGCTTTAGCTTGCTGGACTCGGGTACCCCTTTTTTCACCACGACTTGAGTGTCCGCTTGAGGTAACGGAGCTTCGGGTGTTACTGGAGGAAAGGAACTTTCCGGTGCTCGAGATCCAACGGCCCGAAGTATGGCGTAGGCCAGGTCTTCGAAACGCTGGTTTGCAATAGGCTCCTCCTCTTGGCGAACCCCGGTAGATTGCTTGACGCCCTTGCCTTTGTTTATACGAGCTACCCTTCTGGCAGGGTCACTATTGTCACTACCGCTGTCCTCCCTCGTCCTTGCGGGAACCCCCATTAAGCCTTCGGGAGGTACGTCAGGTGCCATGTGTTACTCACTCACAACCACCAGCTAGGTAACCACAATGTAGGCTTTTTGTTCGATCCCCACAGACGGCGCCAATTGTTTTCAACTGATTTTGGGCTAAGAAAATCCAAAATCAATCATGAACAATAAATTTAATATTTTGGGGAAGATGGGGTACCTCACTGGTTTGCCGTGTGGGACGTGGGGTATCCTGGGTCTGGGGAGGTAGGAAGGAGGGAGTGAGAGATGGCTATGCAGGACGGTCAGCGACGCACAAGATATCCTCTGAAGTGGGCTTCGTACCTACAAAACAGTGAAAGGAGGGTTAGAGGTGAAGCCGGGGGGGGTACCCTGGCGTTCACACTCCGACGCTCAAGTTAGCAAACTCGAGCTTTTTAGGCGAAGAGAGCTAGCAAGCTCTCTGTAAATTAGGGTTTTAGGATGGGGAGAACCTGGTTTTTGGAGTGAGAGTGTGAATGGCGAAAATTGGAGGAAGGAGAAAAGCTTGTGGCCCAAGAACCTCTGGAGAGTAAACCCTAGGTGTCTTTATATTTGGTGTACCTCCCTGCCACGTGGCGTACCCTCTTTGGCTCACGTCCCTCTGGTGTTTTCAGGATTTTTGGGCCGTTATATGCATGCCCGCGGCGTATCTCATCATTTGGAGACGTGGCGCGCGCTGGTGAGTGGTCCTGGGGTAGCTCTGCAGCAGTTGTCGGGTAGGCGGTTGGGGACCACTGTCCTTGGTATAATTTTCTGCACTGTGGCAGGCGGCTGTCCCCCCTTTGGCGTACCATTTTCGATTCCGTTTTCTGACCAAATCAAAGGAAATCTTTTAGGAGGCGGAGACGTTGTGTATGGTGAATATTTCGGAGGATTCTCTTACACCGTTTCGTAGGGTACCCCTTATGACTTGGGGTACCCCTTACTACTTAGGGTATCCCTTGCTACTTAGGGTACCCCCTTATACTTAGGGTACCCTTTTCCATACGGAGTACTTTGGGTACCCCATTTGTAGTTAGGGTACCCCTTCCCATACGGAGTATCTTATTTTATAGGGGGTACCCCAATTCACGTGGAGTACTCCGCTCTGGACTTGCTTCTTTAATCGACACGTGGCACTTTACTGTTCATCCTATTTTTCCCTCAAACAATATTAAACTCATATAAGTTAAAAAATTAAAAAAATATATAAATGTCAATTTACTAAAGACAAATTACACTGAGTTGAAGTCTATATTTTTTTGTCTTTTAGAATATCTTTAACTTTAAAATGATCAAGAATCCATTTATATATATATATATATATATATATATATATTTTAGAATATCACACAATATTTATATATTTATATAAATGCGGACACCAGCATTTTTTTTAATGCGAACACATTTTTAAACCATGTGATTTAAACAAGTTAGTTTTTTTAATGAATTATAAAATCGTAAGGTTTAAGAAAGTTAAAAACTAACTCTCTTCAACCTCACAGTTTTAAAATATATCCACATGAAAATAAAATGAAAATGTCTGCACTAGAGAATGATTATATATATATATATATATATAGCTTTCAATTAGAGATCCATGATTATATTAAAGTCATGGACAATATAAAAGATAAAAAAATATATATTTCAACACACTTTAAGATAAAATATACTGCATTAGAGTTTAGATTTTTTTTTACCTTTTAACTGATCCCTAATTTTAATATGGTTAGATATTCCTAATTAGATGTATATATATATATATATATATGGTAAAAAGACTTATAGTTTGGTATAGATTTTATTGGTATAGTGATTGTTACTTCTAGTGCCTTGGTAGCATTTGGTCATAAGTCTCGATTTGGTTGAAGGGTAGTAAAACCAATTCTTAGCCTTAGATTGTAGCCATACCTGTAGGATTGTAACTAGATTATAGGTTCCTACTCATAGATTCTCTACTCTATAGAGTATCGTCCTTTTTTAGCTCTTCTTCTGGAAGAACTAGTGATTCAAAAAATATTATGAACTCAGAAGAATTTGTAATAGAAGATTTTAATAAAGCAATTGATTGTTGGAAACTTCCAAGGATTTCCAAAGAAATGATTTACAAAACAAAAAAGTTTGATTTTTTAAAAAGTGATTACGTCATAAAAATTGAAGAACTAGTGATTCAAAAAATATTGTGAATTTAGAAAAATTTATAATAGAAGACTTTAACCCTTTCAAAGCCTTTTGAAATAATTCACTTGTATTCAGAACAATTTTTAAAAAAATTAAACGAAAAGAATTTTAATTATGTTCATATCGGCCTAATACAAGTTGGTATAAAATCATTGACCAACGAAGGTCTTAACACTTCTAGACTAGCTATCTTAAGAGATGGGCGATTCATCTCCTTTGATGATTCCTTATTGAGTAGTATAGAGTCAAGCCTGTGTAAAGGTCCCATTTCATTCAGCTGTTACCCAAACATAATAGTCTCTTTAAAGGATAAAAATATTTTGAAAAGCATGATTTTACAAATCAAAATCCATAATTATTACAAGATTGAGGGATCTGTCCTAGTAGCCCTAATTTTTAAAATTTCTTACAAAGCCATGAATTTTCCGTTTAATACGCAACATAAATTTCAGTCAAAGAAAGATAAAACTCTTCTCTTGCAAACTGACTTGTCCAAAGCCAACACAGTTATTCCTAGACCAATCCAATGGAAGGACGTTAACCTTCCTGAAGAATGGATCTTAAAAGTAGCCACTGAACCAGTGATTCCAAAACAAATTGAGCCAAATACAGAGTTGCAAAATGTGACTCAGTATTCTAATGGTCGAGTTAAATTATCTTTTAGGAAATCTACATCATCTAGATTCTCTGATAAAGATTCTTGCTCAAGCATTCCTTCGTTAGAAAGGAAATTTTCAAAGATTCCTTCAGTTATAAATCAACCTAGATTTTCCACTTCGGATATATTTAGTTCCTCTATTCTTTTTGTTGACTATACTAGTAGTGTTCCTCACCCAATCTATACTAGAAGTCAACATAAACAAAGACAATAAGAGAAGGAACCTTCTCCTCCAACTTCTCCTACATTTTCTGCTGTCACAGAAATTGTAATTAGTGTCATTGAAAAGAGTTTTGAATTGGATAAGACACTTCTTCATAATGATTTTTATTCTGACGCTAATAAAGAAAAAAGAATTTGATTTTTGAAACATTTCTTAAACCAAATAAAAGAAATCCAACAAGTTTATTATGAGTTTTTTAATTTACATAAAGTTCATATATTGTTCTTTGACTGGTTTGCAATGTATGCTTTGGATAAGAATATTGCTTATCCTTTTAAAGAAACAAATCCCATTACTGTTAGAAAAAAAATCACCGAATAGAATCTTTCTAATAGTGATAGAACCATAGAATCTGAACATCCTCCACTTAGGAGCCTAACCATTAGTCATGGTATGCCTCCTGTAGAAATCAAAGCCTCACCCTATAAAATCCGTAAACCTAAGGATCTAGAAACTGATTTAGATAGCATTATCCAACAGAATAATTTCTGTAATGCTAATCTAAATACGATAGGAAAACAGTTAGCCAGAATAGAAAACCAATTCCAAAAGTCAACCATAGCTATTTCTCCTAGTATTTCAAAGACTGACTCTGAAAAGAAGCTTAAAGAGCCTATTTTCAAATCTTTCCATGTATCGAAAACTAGTCAAAAGCTTATCCAAGAGTCAAAATCAGATTTTGCTAAAGCCATTAGAGAACAGCTAGATAGAATACAAGCTTCTTTTTCTTCTTTCAGTAAAGTTCAAATAGCTCCTGATAATGCCCAATCTAGCAAAATTGGTGTACTAGAACAAGATTTAGTATCCATAGCCTCTTCTGATATAGAAGCCTTTCAAGAATAACTTATTCCAAAAGCCAACAAAATTCATTGGGAATTAGCTCTACCTACTGTCAAGTCTCCACTAGATTTAGCCATCGACAATAGGCCTAGTGTATTAAACTAATCACGATTTAATGCATCCTTTGTCTATGAGTGGAACATTGATGGTATGTCTGAGTATAATATCCTAGGATTATTACAACAAATGACTATGGCAGCTAATGCGTATAAAACCCAACAAGGAACCTCTGACAGAGCCATAGCAGAGATCCTTATTGCTGGTTTTACAGGTCAGCATAAAGGCTGGTGGGATCATCTTCTCGCCAAACAACAACAATTAGATATTCTAAATTAAATTCAAACAGATGAGAACGGAGCCCCCATCCGTGATGAATTCAATAGTCATATTCAGGATGCAATTGTTACCCTGATTATGACCATATCACTTCATTTCATATGTGATCTTTCACACCTTAGAGATAAGAACGTTGAGTTACTACACAATCTAAGATGTAGAAAACTTAGTGAATTTCAAAGTTACAAAACCACATTCTTTACCAGACTTTTCCTTAGGGATGATGCAAATCATACAACTTGGAAAGAAAAATTTCTTACAGGTTTACCTACCCTCTTAGGAGAAAAGGTTAGGAATTCCATTAAAACCCTTTACGATAATCGTATTCCTTATAATGAGCTCACCTACGGGAAACTGGTCAATTTAGTTAATAAAGAAGGATTAAAAATTTGTCAAGATCTGGAAATACATAAACGTCTAAAATGGGAACTTAGAAAGTCCAAGCAAGAACTAGATAGTTTCTGTAAACAATTTAATTATGACCCTTTTAAAACTCCCATTTCTAAATATTGTGATGGCAAATGTTCTTCGAAACCTTACAAAAAACATTACAGGTCTAGAACCCACAAGCAACCCTTTCATGAGCTTAGAGAACCTTCCTATAGAAAACCTCCCAAGCCTTATAGGAAACCCCATTCTCTAAGAAAAATGTCACAAAACCAAAAATCCCTTCTAATTACAAAGAAGCCATATGTTTCAAATATGGAATGAAATGTCATACCGCAAAATTCTGTAGAATGAGCAGAAAATTCCATGAACTTGACCTTGATGAAGAAATATTTTCTAAAGTTGCCCCTTTATTTGTAGAGTCTTCTGACTCTAAATCTTCCATGACGGGAGACAATGAGCCTCTACAAATTGATGAGTTGATAGACTCGGATACATCTGTATCCCTTGATAGTGATTCTGACACGGAATCCTACTTAAAGAAAATC
This sequence comes from Citrus glauca, assembly GCA_029633175.1. Lineage (NCBI taxonomy): Eukaryota > Viridiplantae > Streptophyta > Magnoliopsida > Sapindales > Rutaceae > Citrus > Citrus glauca. The sequence goes on along the minus strand of JAQOOD010000003.1, from coordinate 22,725,574 downwards.
GATGTGTTGACTAGAGAACAATAAACTTTTCTTGAACTAGTTAAATATATTTCTGATTCCACACTTCAAAAGGAGTACCTTGATAAGCTTCTAAAAACCTTAGAATTAGAAAATAAAGAAGCAGAAACTTCTAAAGCCCCTACCATAAAAAAAAATACTTATGACCTAACTGAAATCTTGAAGAAAAAAAAACAAAGAAAATAATTCTAAATATCCAGGAACTTCAGAAAGAGATTAAAGAAATTAAGTCTGAAATAAAAGACTTAAAAGAAAAACAAAAGAATGATTCTGAAACCATTCAACTTCTCTTACAAAGACAACTCCAAGACAATTCTGATAAAGAAATTGATCTTTAAGATGATCATACTGATAATGAACAAAACCTTGAAAACATTTAATCTATACCCAATGATTTTCTGTTTGTTCTAAAACAAATTACCACGAGAAAATATTTGATTAAAATTACCTTAATCTTTTTTAAAAATTTTGAAATTGACACTATTGCCCTTTTTGACACTGGTGCTAATTTAAACTGTATTAAAGAAAATATTGTCCCCAGAAGATTTCATGAGAAGACGAATGAAAGACTTTCTGCCGCCAATAATTCAAAACTTAATGTTAAATCTAAAGTTGATGCCTCTATTCATAAAAATAGTTTTAAATTTAGGACTTTTTTTATTCTTACTAATGACATACACCATACTGTCATTTTAAGCACCCCATTTATTAATCTTATTACTCCTTATACTATCAACTGTAATAGTATATCATTTAAAGAAAGATCCAAAAAACTTATTTTTCCTTTTATCGAGAAACCTAAAACAAAGAACTTGAATATTGTTAAAGCTTGTTCTGTTTATCATAACAAAATCAATGCTCTTCTCAAATCCAAACAAAATGACTTGATTTGTTTAAAAAAGGATTTAAATTTACAAAGAATTGAAAATCAATTACAAAATAATTTTATACAAAGAAAAATCTCTGGTTTTAAAGATCTTATTGAAAAGGAAATATGTGCAGATTTACCATCTGTTTTTTTAAATAGAAAACAACATTTGGTTGATTTGCCTTATGAAAACTGTTTTGATGAAAAACAAATACCTACTAAAGCTCGTTCAATCCAAATGAACATGGAATTAGAACAACATTGCAAAAATGAAATAAAAAGATTTAGAATCTAAAGGCCTCATAATCAAATCAAGATCTCCTTGGTCTTGTGCTGCTTTCTATGTCAATAAAAATTTCGGGATAGAAAGAGGAACACCTAGATTAGTTATTAATTACAAACCCCTTAATAAAGTATTAAAGTAGATTAGGTACCTCATACCTAATAAAAAAGATTTACTCTAGAAACTTCATTCTGCATTCATTTTTTCAAAATTTGATATGAAATCTGAATTTTGGCAAATTCAAATCCATCTCAAAGATCATTGCAAAATTGCTTTTACTGTTCCTTTTGGACAGTATGAATGGACTGTTATGTCATTCGGTTTAAAGAATGCACCTTCAGAATTCCAGAGAATTATGAATGATATTTATAACCCTTTCTCTGATTTTTGCATAGTTTATATCGATGATGTGTTAATCTTTTTCCAAACGATTGACCAACATTTCAAACATCTAAAGACTTTCTATCTTGCCACTAGAAAGGCCGGTTTAGCCATTTTTAGTTCTAAAGTTTCTTTGTTTCAAATAAAGATCAAATTCCTTGGCCATTATATTTTCAAAAGAACTATAACACCCATTGAAAGATAAAATTTCCCGATAAAATCTTAGATAAAACTCAATTACAGAGATTCTTAGGAAGTTTAAATTATGTTATAGATTTCTGCCGTAACATCAATAGGATTTCAAAGCCATTACATGATAGATTAAAGAAACACCTCGTTGCATGGACTGATGAGCACACTAAAGTTGTTAAACTAATACAAGTTGCCAGCCTATTCTACGACTACTATTCTTAAAGTTTTGAGCCCAAAACAATGGGGTGACCAACTCCACAAACTAAAGACTTTTCCTGCCAATTTCCTCCTACTAGGACTACCAGCAGGCCTAGTTTAATACGTTCTTTATCCAAAACCCTAAAAAGACCCATTCTTGATTATTTTTCTTTAACTCAAAAATAACCGTACAAAGCCTCCCAAATTGGTTCCAACAATAATGGAACTACTTTGGCCCAAACCCAGAAATCATAACCCCAAATATCATAAGATGTTTAAATCTTTTTAAAACTCATTATGCTCCTTCTGAGTCCAAAAAGAGGTTTCCCTCTTTTCTTTATTTTTGTACAAATTTCTTTCTTCCTTGGGTGTGGATGTGGAACTTCAATTACCACACACAAGAAGCCCAATTTATTTTACAAAGAATCTTTAAAGTCAAATGGTGGTCTAAGTTTGACGAACAGTCAAAATTGTCTGAAGCCACGATCCAGGCTTGGCTTTCTTCAAAAGGTTTCCTCGCTCCAAGCATAGAAGATGTCAAAGCCCAAAACACTTTCCTCGCTCAGAGATCTAAGGACCAATCACTATTGGCCAGTGTAAAGACTGAAGAGAAATATTTTAAAGTCATGCAACAGCTCTTTGCTTCAAGATCAGAACCATCTGTTGCCAGTTCTTCAGAAGAAGAGGAGCCGTTCATTTCTCTCGGAAACGACAACGAAGATAATTGCTTCGAAATCTTTTCTCCTGTAAAGCATTTTTAATTTTATGTATGTAAAAAAAAGAGTAATTTTTCCTTTATGTAATTATCGTTTGTATTTTCTTTTGTCATTTTTTAGATTTTGTCTTCCTCTACTCACTACCCTTTATGGGAACAATTGTGAAGATATGTCTCTATCGTTTGTATTTCTTTGTATTTTTGAGATTTTGTCTTCCTTTACTCATTACCCTTATAGGGAAAAACTGTGAAGACATTTCTCTCCTCCAATTATGGAGCCTTTTCTAAAGACATTCTATTGTACTCATGTGAAGCCTCCTCACGATCTTCAAAGCTGCAGATGCCCTTCATGATTATGTTCCCCACGTTTAAAGACTTCAGCAAAGAAGATGCCCTTTATAATGTTGTCTCCCACGTTTTCCCTGATGATGGGCCCTAACCACCACTAACACATGTGAAGACCAGCTATACCATTTTATCTTTTCTTTTGTAAAGCAATTATGTAATCTTGTTAGAAAAAGAGGGAAGTAGTTTGAAAGAAACACACAACTTCTTTCTCTTTTTCTCTCTTTCTCTCTTTCTCTCTCTTTGGGAAAACATGAACTGAAGACTTAGAGGAAATTTTCCCGTCTTCTGATTTTCCCTTTTATTCTCTTGTAATAAAGCATCTCTTATTGTAAAAGTTTTGGATTCGAGCAATATGTAAGTTTATACTTTCAATTTAAATAAAGCAATTTCAATACGAAGCATGTTTTAATTCTTGCAATTTAATTTAAAGTTATAATAAACTGCTACATTCCTCTGAGGTATAGAGACCAGATCTCTGACCTTAGTTGTATTTCTTTCTCCCTCCATTCAATCAGGGTACTATTTCTAGGATACAGATCTAGTACTATCTATAAGCCTTGTGTTACATTGATTTATTTAAAGTTTAAAACATTCTTAATTTTATTGGTATATCGGCTGGAAACCAGAACATGCGGGATATTGATCTGTTCTAAGCCAGATCTGGTCCCTAAGGCAGATTTAGTTCTGCATTGATTTGGTAAAACAACGCCACATGCCATTCTTTGCTTAATAAAGTTAATATTATTAATTTTTCTTTTCACTACATATTCCCATATCTTGGTTTCTCCTATATATATATATATAATTATCTAATAAGGAATCCTTTACTTTATTAAATAAAGTAAGAGATAAATTAAAAGAGGAGAAATACAAGTATTCTAATGTAGTATATTTTATCATATATGGTGTTAGAGTGTGTGTGTGTTTCTTGTGTTTAAGTAAGGGATCCCTCATATTATATAGAAGTATATGCTCATTTAACTCTTATATTTTGAATTAATTATCTTTTTAGTCCTTATATTTTGAAAATTTACTCAAGAAATTCTTTTTGTTGAATATATGATATTCATTCCCTTCTAAGGTTTGATAACTTTATAATATCATCCTCATTATAATTTTAAAATAATTTTTGATAACTTTCCAATAATTTTACTAATAATTATTTATAAAATATTAATTTTCCAAATTAATCCCAAAAGTAAAATTATTATGTTACTTTTAAGGTTAATTAGTTAATTAATTGCTTTTATGGATAATTAATTAATGTCCTGAAGAATATTTTTGCAATAGTATTATTGTAAAAATATAGAAAAATAAGAGTATAAATATCACATATTCAACATCAAAAGTGTCTTCTAGTATTTTTCAAAATAAAAGAGCTAATCAGTCAATTAGCCCAAAATATAAGTACTGAACAAGAATTTACCTTACAAAATGTTGGGAGATCGCCAAATTGAGGACACCACTAACAAATATAAGACAAGTATTTCAATATACTAATAGAGAAAAAAAATGCAATCTCTGATTTTTGTGTTCTTTTATATTTTAGTGGCATGTTAAAGTGAGGATATCCTTGTAAGAGGAAAACTATATATATATATACATATAACAATTGTTAGGTACAGATACCTAAATGCGGATTTCGTGCAAATTTTCTAGTCTACCATATGTTATTATAGTTTTTGTTCAATTAACATTATAGTGTAATAGGAATCTATATTTTCATGTCCGCATATATATAAAAGTTGTTTCCAATGAAATTCTAGATATGCAACCCTAGAGGAGGGTGAATTGGGTTTCTAAAAATTAAAAGCAATCAAGAAACTAAATGCGAATTGAACCAAGTAATCAAAATCGAAATGAACAAGTTAATGTGAAATAAAAAAATAAAGAGATAGAGTAAGAGAGGCCAAACACGTAATTTTTACGTGGTTCGACTAACCGTGCCTACGTACACGCCTCCAAGCTCACCGGGTTTGAGAATTCCACTAAGCAAGCCTCCAAAGCTTTAACAACTCTTACAATTAACTTTCAAGTTGTGAACAAACCTTTACAATAAGAGATTATTCCTAATCTCTTAACCCAAGTGTATCCCTACACTTATAATCACTCAAAGATAAAGATTACAAGTAAATTTTCACTCACGGAATGTGTTTAATTACAAATGATAGCTCAATATGTGAATAAAAATGAAATAAAATCAAGTTGAAGCTCAATAATAGATGTGTACTTAATAGCAAGCTCAATGATAATCGTTGGATCACCTTTTGTTTGAATTTGATTGAAACATTTTCTAGATGGAGTTAAAAATTAGCCGTTTTTGACTTTTTATACACAATCGGATCACTGTTAGCATTTATAGGGTCATTGTTTTGACTTGAGCAAGTGATCGTTGTGCCAAAATTCAAATTGTTAGATTGTCGTTATCAAGATGTCGGATTACCGTTATCACTCCAAAATCTTGTCCAAAGATATCGGTTATCCGTTTGACACAAATGGTTTACCATTTGCAAGATGATTGCTCGCTGGAATGTTATCAGTTTACCATTATCAATAAACGGTTTCCCGTTATCTGAAATTTTCTTTCTGAAATACAATCTGTTTACCATTATTGTTGGTAAATTTTTATAATCAAATTCTATTGATGCCAATGTGTAAGTGTACACAACAAGTAATAAAGTAATGAATATTCAAGATCGTCTCACAGGCATTGATGTCACTATAAATGTTACAGTAATCACAATAATGCAATCTAACTTAAGTCTAAAGTTAACAAATGTAAAGTAGGTTCTATCGAAATTGATAATTGTGAAAGAATTAAATAAAACAATGCAGTAATGAAATAAACTAAATTAAATGTGTCTAAGATTCAATTGAGAATATGGTAGTTGAATCATCAAACTCTCTTTATGGGCTGACTGCTTTTTATCAAGTTAACACCAGTTTACAGTAATTGCTACAGCACTGGGCAGAATTAATCTGCATTCTCAGCTGTCGCGTATTGGAACTCTCACACTCTTAGATATATTAGCAATGATCAGTTGTTATTCTATCTATGGCATGACCTTATGACCCTTTACTGTTTCTGCCCTATAAGGTGAGTACCTATGTCTAGTGTGTCACAAATCTTAACTTCAAGTATAGCCCTTATCGGATTCAAGATAAACTTAATCCAGGATACTTAAATTAAGATCAAGTATTACTCTAATAATATCCGCTAAGACATGTTCTTTTGCGGCTCTATCTTAACTTGAACTATTAAATGAGTGGTTAACCAAAATAACAGTTATAATAATAACTACTAGAGTAAAATGCTACATCAATGATATAACAACTTATAAGAACACTCAAGAACCCATTAGATTGTTCGTAACTTAACTACAAGCAAATTTAGTTCACATTCTGAAATAGAAAAACAAAAATCAACATATTGTTCATGGGATACATTAAATCAGACAAAGAAAAAAGAAAGATATAAGTAGAGAACGGCAAAAAGTAAATCCAAATAATTCTGCGGGATTTTCAATGCTGTTGAAGCTGTCCTCTTGAATTTTGATCTTCTTCTTCTTTTTCTCTCTAAAGTCTTTAATGATAATTTTTTGCCGCATTTTTATGTGGTACACGTCTCATTTTATAACTAAAAACTAAGATAAACAAAGGCATCGGGCGTGTATGAGTTAAATTAGGAAACTGTAGATCGTCATTCTGCAACAGACCCACGCTAAGTTTTCTCCGTCAGTGCTTCAGGACTGCTACAACAATGGTTGCTCTGACAACGGCTAGAACACTACACTGTTCTTGGTTGTGCTTAACTTCTTTTGTGGCAATATTCTTTCCTCCTCTTACTGGTCTAATATCTCAGCATCCCTTCATAAATTATAAACATTTGAAAACCTACAATTATGCACTTATTTTTAGCACAAATTACTTTAATTCAAGCAACACTTATTAGACTCACTAAAATGAATGATTATGCAAAACATAACCAAAATATAATAAAAGCATCTCATTTATAAGTGATCTTGATTTAAGTCTAGAATTACTGTAATAAATCTCATTTCATAGAGCTATCAGTTTTCCATTATCTAAAAGTTGCTCTCCTGAATACAATCGATTCACTGTTATCTAATAATGGTTTGCCGTTATCTAAGATTTGCTCTCTAGAATGCTATCAGTTTGCCATTTTCTAATAAATAGTTCACCATTTTCTTAGAATATTATACGGCTTTCATACTAAAATCCGATTAGTAAAATTTTTAGACTTATCAATTTAAAATGTGTTTGTTATTACCAAAATCATTAAACATATAAGTTAACAATCTCTCCCTTTTTAATGATGACAAACATTACTAGAGTACACAATTTTACTCCTCCTAACTATGTGCTCCCCCTTAGTACATGACCAATCAATTTTTAACCAAAAGTATATGTATCCATCAATATTTAGTTATCTTAACAAAGATATATATATATATATATATTCCCCTTCATTATAAAAAAGAAATAGAATGGAAAAGGCTAAAGATAGAAGTGCATATATTACCCATTTTGTGTGAGCTGAAATTTCGACAAAATCTCCCTTTAAATATAGCATATCCTCAAATACAAAAATATTTAAAGACATTTCCATATAATCTCAAACCATCTCAACTCTAATAAAAAAACCAAACTATCTTAAGGTCATAAATTCATTAAAACAAAACAATTGTTAATCCAATAAACAACATGCATATAATCATCAAAATCATCAAGCAATCCAAATATCATAAAGATAAGCTAAGGAGATGGCTAAGATGAAGACCTAACGGGAGGGAAACCAAGGGCAGTGAGGATGCGTCTCTGAGTATCACAAAGCTCTTACTAATAATCTAAGATGAACTACTGAATAGTATCGAAGCGAGACGCGAGCTGCTACTGTTGTAGCGAAAGAGTACGAACCTCGCTAAGAAGCTGCTGCATCAAGCCCTCAGATGCTGAAGAATCTGCAGGAGCTCACATCAATATCCATATCATGCTCCTTCTACTCTTCTGGCTCCTCAGCGTGCGCAGTTGTAGCTCGACGAGGAACTTGAGGTCTAGCTCCTAATCGAAATTCAAGAAGCTAATTGATAAAATAGATATCGTTCAGCAGACGGTCATCCTCAGGAGCTAAAAGTGTATCCTCATTCTTAGATGAGGTAATCTTCACTTATTGTCCATTACGCTGATGGAAACCGATTCCAAGAATGATCTCACCTCCCAACCTCTTATCCTCATCATACACAGGCTCAGTAATGGGAATCCTAAAATGCCTCAAATCCTAATGATGATGCTACCATAAGGAAAAAGTTTGTTGTTCAATACAGGTATAGACAACATGTGACGAAGAATAATATACCCAAGGTTAACTGGACCGCTTCTAGGAAGATAGTCCAGCAAACCAACATCCAAGTGAATTACCTCATTACTATGCCCTTTTCTAAGAGTAACTATATGTTGGCAAATACTATGAAGGATTTTAATCTGTATGGGCAACAACTGAGACCAAAAAGGCAATGAGCGAATATTGTCAGAAAGGTCTCAATGTCCACAAATATTCCTAACCGCATCTACATGAGAAAAACTGCTAAATTGGATTTCTTTCCAAGAGGTATAAAGTTTTCGTCCTAAATGATAAGTCCCTAGAATAGAATTCAAATCCTCCACAATGAACTCAATGGGTATGCCTCCAACATATGTAACTATTTGATCCAACTTAGTAGCCGAAATCTCTATATTAGAATAAAAAATTCTAACTAGGTTTGGATACATTTTCTCCTCTAGATTTAAGGCAGTCTCCCATGGTGCTAACATCTTCTTCAAATTACTACAACAAACAACCAATTCCTCAAAATCATCTGAATCAACAAAGAAGGAATCGGTTAACTTTTACATGTCATAAAGCGAGTCTACAACCTTCTAGCGAGACAATGAGAAGAAAAGTGAACCCTTTCAAACTCAGGTATTGGAGGGGGACGAGCAGGACTCCTGCCAGCCCGTTGTTTAACTTGTCTCTCAGGTCTTGAAGGACATTCATTAGCCATGGATAAATTCGAGGTAAAGAGATGTGATTCTGGGCATAACTTGATCAAGAAATTGAGGAATTTGTAGTAAAATTGGAAAAATAGGTTCGTTTGCACAAGGGTTTCAAAATTGAGAATTTTAAATTTGGGGTTTAAAAATAAATTTTGATTGGATATAAAACTTCTAAACTTGTTGGAGAAAGATTTTATGGCTTCAATTTGGAAAGAAATTGCAAAGAAAATGAGTAATTTTACAGAGAGACAGTTATAGTCGCGGTGAGGAGAGAAAATTGTTCAAGGCCAAAAGAAAATGAAGAAGAAAATGATTTACTATGCTTTTATCACACAATAACGGTGAGCCATATTAAGATATCGGCGAGCTGATAATGTTCTAGAATGCTTCCCAAAAATTTTACGAAAGCTAAGAGCTGTTATTTGGAAGTCGATAAACCGTTATCCTCTTAAATATATTTCCTAGTTTCTGTCAAAAAAGGTTAACTATTTATTGAGTAAACGACAATTTGTTTTCTTTAACATATGAATTCGCACATCTATTTTTGTTTTTGACCAATAATTAATTCATTTCAAAATCATTTCATTGATCTGAAATGTCTTATAGACTAATTTAATGCATGATTCATGAATTCACATAATCCAAACAACTAATACAAATAAACAATCACATCACGAACAACAAAATAAATTTAATATCACATAAAGCTAAGCTATTGTGCAACATTCATCATTCCAAGCTCATTTCTAATTTTAGTAAATTGTTCTTCATTAAGGGCTTTTATGAAAATATCAACAAGTTGTTTTTCGGGTGAAACAAAAATCAATTAAATATCCTCTTTTTGGACATGATCTCTCAAGAAATAATGTCTAATTTCTATATGCTTGGATGTTGAGTGTTGGACAGGATTCTTTGAAAGATTTATGGCAGTGGTATTACCACACATGATAGGAATTTTATCAAGGTAAATATCAAAGTCTTTAAGAGTTAGTTTCATTCATAAGACCTGAGCGCAACAACTTCTTGCTGCAATATATTCAGTCTCGGTAATTGATAGTGCAACCAAATTTTATTTCTTACTAAACCAAGAGATTAGAAAGTGACCTAGAAAGTGACATATGCCACTAGACTTTTCCTATCAACCTTATATCCGACGAAATCGGTATCCAAATAACATGTTAAGTCTATATGTGTTCCCTTAGGATACCAAAGGCCAAGATCTATAATTCCACTCCGATAACGAAAAATCATTTTTACCGCAAGCAAATGAGATTCTTTAAGACATGATGGAAAACTTACACACAAGCATACACTAAACATAATATCAGGTCTATTAGCATTCAAGTAAAATAAGGACTCGATCATACCTCGATAAGCTTTCATATCAACTTTCTTGCCTTTTTCATCCTTATCAAGCTTAATTATTGAGCTCATTGAAGTACTTTTAATCTTTCCTTCTTCAAGGCCAAATCTTTTAAGTAAGTCTCTTAAATATTTGGCTTGATTAATGAAGATTCATTCTTTAGTTTGTTTTATTTGAAGTCCAAGAAATTACTTCAATTATCTTATCATGCTCATATAAAATTCTTTACTTATATAAGATGAAAATTCCTTACACAAAAACTCATTAGTAGAATTGAAAATAATATCATCAACATAAACTTGGACAATGAGAATATCTTGATTTTTGTGCTTAATGAAGAGAGTTGTATCAGGCTTACCCATTGAAAAACTATTATCCAGCAAGAAATTTTTGAGCCTATCATATCAAGCTCTAGGTGCTTGTTTTAAATCGTACAATATTGTAGTTAATCTAAAAACACAATCTGAAAATTTCTCATTTTCAAAACCAAGAGGTTGTTTCATATAAAATTCCTCCATAATGTAACCATTTAAAAATGCACTTTTAACATCCATTTGGTATAAAATAAAATCTTTATGACATGCAAATGCTAATAACATCATAATGGATTCTAATCATACTACAAGTGCAAATGTTTCATCAAAATCAATTCCCTCTTCTTGGTTGTAACCTTGATCCACTAATATAACTTTAGTCCTTACAACCACACCAGATTTATCCATTTTGTTTCTAAATACCCATTTAGTGCCTATAATGGATTGATGTTCCGATTTAGGAACTAATTGTCATACATTGTTTCTCTCAAATATGTTCAACTCTTCTTGCATTGCCATAATCCAAAATTCATCATTTTCCTCATCTGCAAGGATTTTGTTTCAATTTGGGATATGAATGCAGCATGCTCACAAGTATTTCTAAATGATAATCTAGTAGTTACACCTCGTGAGGGATCTTCTAAAATGAAGTCTTTAGGGTGAGAAGAAATATACCTCCACTCTTTGGGAAGTGTTTAAAAATTACCTCTGTTTTGCTTCAAATTAGTTTCTTCTTGTTGCTCCTCTTGATTTTCTCATGATGTATCATCTTGTCTGTCTTTTAATGATTCTTGTTGTTGTAACTCTGCATCATTATCAACAATAACTTTCTTTATAGAGGAAGGGTTAGACTCGTCGAATGTAACATGCATAAATTTTTCTATAACCAAAGTTCTTTTATTATACACTCTATAAGCTTTACTTGTATTTGAATAACCAAGAAAAATACCAACATCAGATTTTGGATCAAATTTACCAAGATTATCTTTTGTGTTCAAAATAAAACATTTGCATCCAAAAACTTCAAAATAATCAATGTTGGGTTTTCTATCTTTCCAAAGCTCATAAAGAAGTTTATTGTGATGAGGTTTAATCAACACACAATTTAAAACGTAACAAGCGGTGTTGATGGCTTTGACCCAAAAAATACTTAAGTAATGTATTTTAACTCAACATGGTCCTAGCCATTTCTTGAATAGACTTATTCTTTCTCTCAACAACTCTATTTTGTTGTGGAGTTCTTGGTGAAGAGAATAGATGCACAATGTCAAAATTATTAGAAAATATTTCAAATGCATGATTTTCAAAGTTTCTTCCATGATCACTCCTAATGCATGCAATACCATGCCTTTTTTATTTTGAATTTTTTACAAAACACTTTAAAAGCGTCAAGAACATCATCCTTATTAGCTAAGAATAGTACCTATGTGTATCTAGAAAAATCAACAACAATTATAAAAGCAAAATACTTGCCACTTAAGCTAGCATATCTTGAAGGCCCAAATAAATTTATGTAAAGTAGCTGAAGATGTTTTGAAGTAGAAATTTGATTTTTGCTTTTAAAAGAGATTTTGATTTGTTTACCAAATTGGCATCCTTAACAAAATTTATGTTTGTGAAAACTAATTTTTAGAAGACCTTTAACCAAATCATTTTTAGAAATCTTTAAAATTAAATCCATACTTGCATGTCTTAGTCTTCTATGCCATAGCCAACTGTATTTTTTTAACTTAATTGCTATTGATGTCATGTGCAAGTGTATACAATAAGTAATAAAATGATGAATATTCAAGATCGTCTCCACAATGACTGATATTACTAGAAATGCTACAGCAATCACGATAGTGCAAACTTCTTTATCTAAAGAGAAATCTAATGAAAGTTTAATACTACCGAAATTAACAATTTTAATAAAATAAATGTAGTAATAAAGTAAATTAGATTAATTGCGTAAAAAAATTTAATATGAATGAGGTAGTTGAATGATTAAACTCCCTTCATGGGCTGAGTATTTTGTTGAAATTAACACCATCTCTACAGCAATTCCTACAGCACTGGGCAAAATTATTTTGCATCATCAGCTATTGCTTATTGGACTTCTCATACCCTTAAGCACTTTAACAATGACCAGTTGTTATTTAACCTAAGGTATGACATTACGAGTATACACTCTCACCACCCTACAAGATGAATCCTTATATCTAGTTCTGCACAAATTTTAATTCAAGTGTGGCCCTTTTGGGACTCAAGTTAAACTCAATCCAGTAAACTTAAATTAAGATCAAGTACTACTCTAATAATTTCCACTAAGACGGACCCTTTTGCGGCTCTCTCGTAACTTGAACCATTAAATGAGAGGTCAACTGAAATAATGATTATAATATAGCTATTAGAGCAAAATGCTACAATAATCTTGCAGTAACTCATAAGAACAGTCAAGAGCCGATTGAGATTGTTTGTCTCTCAAGTACAATCAAATTTAATTTATACTTTGAAAAAGAAAAGAAAACATCAAAGTATCAGCCATAAAATACATTGTTTCAATCAAAATGTAAGAAATGGGATAAGTAAAGAACGATGAAAATTGAATCCAAATAATTCTACCGATTTTCTTCACTGGTGCAAACTTATTTTCCCTTGAATTCTGATTTTCCTTCTTTTCTTTTTGATTTCTTCGATGTTAATTCACCGCCCCCTTTTCCATATGACGCATGCTCTTTTTATATATGAAAATTAGGGTAAATAGAAGCCTAGAGCGCACATAAGTCAAATTAGAAAACTGCAGATCGTGATTCTGTAAGTATCTTGGGCTAAATTTTCTCTGTCGTTGTTCCTAGATTCCTACAGCTATGGTTGCTACAACAACAGCTAAAACACTATATTGTTCCAGATTTGTTTCAATTCTTTTATAGCCATGTTCTTCCTCATTGTTGCATGCCTATTACATCAGCATTCCTTCTGTGAAATAAAAGCTTCTGGACACCTACAATTATGCACACAATTTAAGCACAAATTATTCTAAATCAAGTAAAATTTATTAAGACTAAACTAAAATGAATATTTTTGCAAAACATAACAAAAATGCAATAGAAACATATCATTTACTCTCTAAATAATATTGATTTAAGTCTAGAATTGTCTTAATAACTCTCATTTCATAGAGTTATCACACCCTCAAACTTAAACCATCATTTGTCCTCAAGGAATGACAACAATACTAACACTTCAATCACTCAATCATGCAATAAATAGCTCAGCTATGTCATCAAAGTTGCAAGGATTCTTCCACCCTCAGATCACACTCTTAATCATGTAAAATAGCCATATCAGTTCAGTTCTAGTCTTAGGCTGCATTCTGTCCAAAATGTGTGTGTGCCACTTTGATCAAAGTCCAAAGGTGCTACAATATTACAGAGATATTGCATATAATTCAGAGGCAGAACACAAATATATTCACATATAGTAGAGCAGAATTCTCAAATAAACTTAAACTGTGCTTTAACAAACAAAAATATATATTTTTTCAACCCTTCAATGTAATATTGAGCTTTCATGTGAATGCCTATCATTTGTAATAATGACACCTAATTACTCACTCAACGTACATATCAGAGTTGTTGCAGCAATGGTCATAATATAATCTTATCTAAAGATATCTTTCGGTCAAGGCTAAACATGGGACTCATGAACAGACCTGACTACTCAATCTCTTAGACAAAGGACTTCTTTTTTTGCTTTTTCTTTTTTTCATTTCAATTGCTACATTAATGCTCATAACTCTTGTTGCCTTTTTAACTCAAGTCTGCATATGAGGTACATACTCAGCCCTGGTAACTCAACCATTTAAACTATTGGAGTAGACTTTAATAAGCACAGTTCAACACCAAAAGCTCCCCCAAACTTGAGATATTTTATACTCTTTGCAATTTTCTTGATTCTACTGTAGCATTATCATGAATCTCAACCAAAGTCTAAATGTCAAGATAGAATTTCAACCTCCATCTATAATTATCCCTACTAAGCATTCTCATACATACTGAGTAACACTTAATTTTTCTTCATTAAGCTTTCAAATCCATACACAAGCAGTAGATACAGAGCTTCAATTCACAAATAACATCACAACACATGCAATGCACTCAATAATACAATATATGATAACACAACCCCCCCAAACTTAAATGTGTTGTATCCTCACAAGCACAGAAAATAAAAACACTTTCACTAACACATGCATACACAAAAAAACAAGATTGACAGAGTGAATCAAACAAGTAAATTTGAAAAAGTTTTGCAAAGATAAGTCGAATAAACTGAAGGATAGGGGATACTCTCCTATTACTAGGACATTGCTGCAACAAGGTGCAACCACTTCACTACTTTTTAGATGTGCTCCGCAGCCAATCCTTAAGAGATATTTGCAGTGAGGTAGCTGGCAACGTCTTTTTCTTTCTCTGCAACGGGCTAGTGAGAGGAGTTGCAGTTGTTGCAGCCTTCTTGGATGAAACAGATCTGGTTCTTTTTTGTTCTAGTGTGTCTGTTGTAGCAACGCCTCTAGAAGTGCCCCATTTTCTTTTGCTGGGTCCTTTTGAAAGGAGCTGGAGTTGGGTCTTCGGTTGCATATCCCTTAGCTATGATTGCGACAATGATATCAAGTAAATGCTTTGTCTCTGTGGATGTACTAGTAACCCTGGCTGTTGTAGCTTCGAGTTCTGCATTAATTTGCTCGGCTTCATCGTCGAAGGCAGGGGGTAATTACTTTCTCTTTGCCCTTTCGGAAAAGGACTAGGATGGGAGGCTCCTCTGCAGGTTCATCTTCCTCTTTTTATATGATGTGCTTTTTTCTGGACTTGGAAGAAGTCCTGGCTGGGGGTTCATCGACTTCTTTCTCAGGCTCTTCCTCCTACTTTGTCGGGGAACTGTCAGTTGCAGACTTGAAATCTTCTTCTTCAAGCTGGTCTGACTGGTTATCAGCATCTGTATTAACCCCTGCTTGTGGTTCTACTGCAGCTTCTTCCTTTGGTTCATCTGTGTCAATAGCATTTTCACTGAGTTCTTCTGGAGCATATGTAGTGGAGGTACTAAAATTGTATTGTTGCAGTAAAGAATTAGGGAAATTTCGGTAGTTACTTTTCATATATACAACAAATTAGCGTATATGGTCCTCTAAGTACTGCAAATAACTCCAAAACCGATTGTTTTCCCTCTACTAAACTTCAGCACATTGAGTGATGCTAGTGCTCAATGCTTAGATTCTCTATCTTAACCCAACAACTCGTCTTGTCCCTGCCATAGCAGCCGATTCGAAGAGGGCTCTAGTAACTTCACCAGTAATTCGTTTGATTGTACGTGTAGTGAAAGCATCATCATTCTTAACATGTTCATCTTTTGCATCAAGGTAGACTCTTGATACCACACAAATGCTGGTATTAGTAAAGGAAATAACAAGGCAACCGCTTTGTGGTTTTTCATAGTACAATCCCAAATTTCTTTTTCTATAATGCTGCCCACATCTATGGGTAACCCTCTAACAATGACATACCAAAGTATTAACCTTTCTTGTGAAACAGTGGTGGTGTGTGTGGTTAGCATCAATCTATATTTTAAAAATTTCACCCACATCTTAGCAATAGGTGTCAAATCTATCCTATTAATCACACGCTCTTCTTAATTAGCCCAAGAGGCACCCTTTACGGTGAGTGTTGTGAAAATTTTGTTCCATCTTTGTGGGGTTAATTTGTCAAGCAATTTGGCATACTCGTAATTAATTTCAGAGTGTAAATTATAGAAAACATTAATAACTTGAGAATCTAATGGTACAAGTGAGTTTCTTACCCAACTATTGTGCTGACTAAGGCTTAATAAGTTGGCGTAAAATTCTTTCACCAGTGGCAACATAAGGTCTCGAGGGTGGTTACAAAACTTCAACCACCCGCGTTTTGCTGCAGCAACATATAATGATTGCATAATTCCTGAGGGTTGAGGTGGGAACTGAAACCCTTTTTCTTCCAAAATCTTGCGCAGTTCAATAAATTCTTCATACTTCTATTCCGCATGGAAACTTTGAAATCGTGAGGGGTCTTTTAGTCGGTTGGCTGTCCTTTTATACCTTGACATTACTACAGCAGTATGATAACTGTGGTAATATGTCCAAGAGTGAAACGAGGAGGAGAGGTTATAAGGTAGAGGAGTTGTGACTGTGAAGGAAAAAGAAAATAGTGTTAGGGGTCAACATGCACAGTGAAACTCTTATATAGGTGAAAAATAAATAAAACAGATCCGGTAAAAGAGATAAATTATGGAAGAATTTTTTACTTTATTAAGCGTATCCCATAAAAATAGGAAAGAGATATTGTTTGATGCAGTTATTTAAGAGATTATGCATTCTTCCCCAATCTATATCCAAGTTCACCCAACCAGCTGTTACATGTTATCTCCAACGGCAAAGTGTGAGACTTCGTAATTAAGTTACTCTAACGGTAAAATTGGTTGTGACAGTAACAAAATGTATGCTCTAGCAATCTGCGTAACAATCTCCTCAGATGGTTGCGGTCAAGTAACTTGTCTTTGTGACTTGCTAAGATTATAGCACTAATTGTCAATATTGAATTCAACTCCAAGAATTGCGTGACTTGGCATGTTTCATTTTTTAAAATAAAACAATAAAAGATAAAAATTAAACAATCCTAAATAATAAAAATAATAAATAAAAAAATACTATAACAAAAACATAGAGGATCCAATTCATTAAAAATGATTGCCTCAGTAGTGGGTTGCCTCGCATTGAACACTTCATTTAAGGCCCTTCAATCGGTTCACTAAGGAGTAAGATCTCCTTTGAACAATCTGTAGCTGAATGCATGTAATGCTTAACTTTGTGCCTATTAACTTTGAATTCTTGGCCTGTCTTTTCATCTAAGAGATCAATAGCCCCATAAGGGTAAATTTTGAGCAGTTTGAAAGAAACCATCTAGATTTTGGCTTTCCTGGAAATAGTCTTAACCTGGTATTATAGAGCAGAACTAGTTGACTAGGGATTAATTTTCTTTATTGGATGTGTTTGTCATGCCATTGTTTTATCTTCTCCTTATAGATTCTTGCATTTTCATACAAGAATAACCGTAATTCATCAAGTTCACATAATTGAAGTTTCCTCTGCTCTACTGCAGCATGTATAACCCAATTTAATTGTTTCAGTGCCCAATAGGCTTTGTGCTCCAACTTGAGTGACAAGTGGCAAGCTTTCCTATATACAATTCGATAAAGAGACATGCTAAGTGGTGTCTTGTATGCTGTTCTATAAGCCCAGAAAGAGTCATGTAATCACAATGACCAATCTTTTCTTGTAGGATTCACTACCTTTTCTAGAATCTTCTTAATCTCCCTATTAGATACTTCTGCCTAGCCATTAGAATGTGGGTGATATATTGTCGTAATTGTATGTTTGACTCCATATTTAGCCATTGTTGTAGTAAATACTTTGTTGCAGAAATGAGTACCCTCATCACTAATAATTGCTCGAGAAGTGCCAAATCTGGAAAAGATATTTTTCTGAGGAAAATTCACCACTGCTCTAACATCATTGATAGGTAATGCTGCAGTTTCTACCCACTTGGCGACATAATCCACAGTAAGTATGATATATAAATTCCCAAAGGATGGTGGGAAAGGGCCCATGAAGTCTATTCTCAATACATAAAAAATCTCCACTTCCAGAATGTTTGTCAATGGCATTTCATGTCTGTGAGTTATGTTTCCTATCTTTTGGCACATGTCACAACATTTAGCAAACTCATAAGAATCTTTAAAAATAGAATGCCAGTAATAACTTGATTGCAGAACTTTAGCGGCTGTTCTTTGTCCACTAAAATGTCCTTCATATACTGCAGCATGACAAGATCGCAGTATATGTGGAATTTTTTTCTCTGAAACACATCTTCGGATTACCTGATTTGAGCATAACTTATAAAAGTATGGTTCATCCCACTAATAGTTTATAATATCATGAAGAAATTTCTTTTTCTGCTAAAAATTCAACTCAGGTGGTAGCAATCCACTTATTAAATAGTTAGCAAAATCTGCATACCATGGAGATCTTGGTTGTTGCAGCATCTGTGCATTTTGTAGTACTAACAGTTGTTTTATCAAGAAATGTTTCAGTGATGTCTTGTTTAGTCAATGTGCTCGCATCTTCCTCTAGCCTCGATAAATGATCTGCTACTTGATTTTTAGTCCCCTTTCTATCATTAATCTTCAAATCAAACTCTTGAAGCAATAATACCCATCTTATTAATCTTGGTTTGACATCTCTCTTTGAGATTAGGTGCTTGATGGATGCATGATCTATGTAGATTGTCATTTTAATACCCACTAAGTAAACTTTAAACGTATCTAAAACAAATAGTACTACTAGCAATTATTTCTCTGTAGTGGTGTAATTAATTTGAGCTTGAATAAGAGTTTTGGTAACATAGTCTATAGAGTGGAAAACCTTGTTCTTTCTCTGCCCCAGTACTGCCCCAATAGAATAGTCACTGGCATCACACATCAGCTCAAAAAGTAAAGTCTAATATGGTGCTATAACCACTGGTACAGTGATTAAAGTTTTTTTCAATTCCCTAAAAGCTTGAAAACAATCTTTATCAAAATGAAAAGGCTTGTCATGTTCTAGTAGTGAGTATAATGGTTTAGCTACTTTGGAGAAGTCTTTTATAAATCTTCTATAGAATCTAGCATGTCCCAAAAAACTTCAATACCCTTGACTGAAGTGGGAGGTGGCAGTTTATCTATCACTTCTATCTTTGTTTTATTTACTATATGTCATTCTTGGACACCTTATGACCCAACACTATGGCTTGCATAATGAAGTAGCATTTTTCCCAACTGAGTATTAAGTTAGTCATCTCACATTTTTTAAGAACTTCTTCTAAATTGTGTAAACAATTAGTATATGTTTTTCCAAAGATTGAGAAATCATCCATGAAGGCTTCTAATGTTTGCTCTACCATATCTGAGAAAATAGACATCATACATTTCTGAAAAGTTATTGGAGCATTACACAGACCAAAGGGCATGCTTTTGAAAGCAAAAGTTCCATAAGGAAAGGTGAATGTAATTTTTTCCTGATCCTCTAAGGCTATAGCAATTTGGTTATAACTTGAATACCCATCTCGAAAATAATAATATTATTTTCTAGCAAGTCTGTCCAACATTTGATCTATAAATGGAAGTGGAAAGTGATCCTTCTGTGTGGCTTTGTTGAGCTTCATGTAATCCATATATACCCTCCATCCAGTCACTGTTCTTGTAGGAATAAGTTCATTCTTTTCATTTGCTATCACTGTTATTCCTCCTTTCTTTGGAACACATTATATTGGGCTCACCCATGAACTATCTGATATTGGGTATATGATCCCAGCATCTAGCCATTTGATGATTTCTTTCTTCACAACTTCCTTCATAATGGGGTTTAGCCTTCTCTGTTGCTCTATTAAATTGCTATAACAGTTCTTTAACAGAATTTTATGCATGCATATGGATGGACGGATCTCTTTAATATCTGTCATAGTCCATCTAATTACTTTTTTATATTTCCCAAGCACATCTACCAAACTCCTTTCTTGATCTACATCCAAAGAAGATAAAATGATTACAGGAAGTGTATTGTTCTGACTAAGATAAGCATATTTCAAATGTGAAGGTAACAATTTTAATTCAATAGTAAAAGGTGATTCAATAAATGGTAAAGTCATCTTTACTTCCTTATTTGAAAGACTTAGAGGTTCAATAAATCTGCTATGTCTGTTAGGTTGCCTTTCTCCCATCCAATCTATCTGGTTTACTGCAACATCTTCTTCTTCAAAGCTTTCAAAAGCGGCAACTTTAATAACCTCTTTACTACAGCATCTATTTATTCTGTCTGCTACAGCAAGATCCACAACACTAAAAAATTTACAATCTTCTGCCTCATCAGAACTCTTCATAGCTTCTAATACATTTAAGGTCTTCCCGGTTGCTAGGAAAGTCTTCCAAGTATAATTGGTACATTTTTATCAGCCTCAAAATCTAGTACAATGAAATCTACTGGAAAGATGAATTTGGCAACCTTCACCAATACATCCTCAATCTTTCCTTCAGGGTATGCATGAGATATGTCAGCCAATTACAGAGTGACTATTGTTGGCCTGCACTCTCATACTCCTAATTGCTTAAATACAGATAATAGCATTAGATTAATACTGGCTCCCAAATCACAGAGTGCTTTGCCATTGTACCTAGTTCCAATTGAATATGGTCTTATGAAGCTTCTTGGATCCTTCAATTTTTGAGGAATCTTACTTTAAATCAAACAAAACTTATTAAGACTTAACTAAAATAGATGTTTATGCAAAATATAACCAAAATATAATAAAAATACATTATTTACTCTCTAAGTGGTCTTGATTTAAGTTTAGAACTGCCATAATAACTCTCATTTCATAGAGCTATCAATTGAAGACTTGCCTTTTTGTCTATTTATGTATTGAAATGTGTTTTTTTTTATTTGTTAGTAGATCCTGACTTTGTTAAACTAAGGATGTCTTCATTATAGAAAAATTATATATGTATGTATGTATGTATGTATGAAGTGTGAAAACATTATTACATCACATATTTAAAATGAGGATGTCTTCATTAGAGAAAAATTATATATGTATATGTATGTGTGTGTGCCTGCCTGTGTCTACACACAAAGGCGCATGCACCCACGCACATATATACGTACACATATACACTTTTCTAATGAGTGCATCCTCATTTTATTAAAGTGATGATGTCACTAAAATTTTAAAAAAAGTACATATTTAAATAAATTGGAGATTGTGTTTTTTTTTTTTTGTTAATGACATCCTCACTTTACATGAAGAAGAAATCGTGCAACAAAAGGAAAAAATCTCAAATATCCTTGATCATGAGACATTAAATTGTCAATATAAATAAGAACTTGAATTCTAATTGTACTGACTAATATTGACATAACAGAAGTAAGTGGATCAATAAAGTAACTTAAATTGAAAAAAATATCATCAATGATAGTAGTAATCAAAATATGATCGAAAGGAAAAATCTCCATTGATTGAGATCCAATGTAGATCTAACTTTCTATCTCATGGGATCTGGTCAGTCTAAGGGGACGACCTTCTCGATAATCCATACATCTTTTATCAGCATATGGACAACTATCTCTCACGCACATTTTTGAGTTTGGCCTCAATAGGGAAAAAAGAAAAAAGGAGATAATCTCATTAGAAAATTTCTATATATATGTAAACATTTAATGATGCTAATTCATCCACCATTGGATTGAATGAGATCAATGACTTAAAATTTGATTAAAAAATTTAAGCTAAAACATCCTAATTTTCTAATAAGGGATCCCCTACTTTATTAAAGTAAAGGATAGTTAAAAGGCAAGAATGACACACTAAACTCTTACTTTAATATAATATATTTTGAACTTGTAGTATATTAAAATTTTTGCTTTTCTATCTTTTACCTTGTCTCATACTATAAAGTAAAGAAATTCTTACTAGATAATGATCTGTGCAGGTGCCTTCATTTTTTTTTTTTAATGCAAGCAGTCTGTTAAGCTATGTAGCTTGATAAAGTTTTTTTTTAAAAAAAAAGAGAGGTGCAACACGAGGACTTCACAAGAGATCACACATCTTAATATTGCTCTTGCCCAAAAACGCTTAATTGCGAAGTTCTAATGGGATTTGATGCATTAGTGCTGGTATGGTTGCATCAATACAATTTAATAGCATTAAAATCTAACTATAGTAAACCACATGTCTTAAAGAAAGATAATGTGTTGCGCACACTCTTGAGTCGTATGCTTTAATATTGTCATATTATAAATATAAATGAATTAGCATCATTGGACACTATTTCAATTTTTAATATCTGTCATTGAATGTTTAATTTGGCTCAAATTTTTAAATAAAGAATTTAATTTGGAATAATCTCCTTATATATATACTACAGTGAAAAATATATTGATATTTATGATTGAAAAAAACTTATTGCATTGGGATCACCCTTAAACATCAAATCTTTTATGAACCCCAACATAATACATGGGTTACTGCTACAGCGTCTAGGGACTACCTTCGACTAATTTTCTATGAACATCTTTATTAAATTTGAAAATCACCATTATATGTATTCCAGTGCCACTCTTATCCTCATCATACGGTGAAGATATAGTTCAGCCTCAACAAGACTTACTCCTTTTGAATAAGGGTACATATTTATTGAAAGAATAGTATTAGCTGCATTAAAATATAAAATAATAAAAAATAAACCATCCTACTAATTTTTAAACTTTTTGTTTGTATTTTATACAAAGCCATAGAGGAGAAATAAAAGATTTGGAAAGTCTGCGTGGTTCCACCACTACTCGCCATCGGAGTTTCTAATAATTTGTGCTAACAAATTAATTTGTTATTACATATAGCTGTTAACCTAACCAAATGCGAATTTTCATCTTCCTGATTTTTTTTAATTATTAGTATTATTATTTTTTAATTAGAATTATTTCTTCTGCATTTGACCATCATATTGTTGGCTTTAAGCCCAAGAAAGTTAAAACTTCCTGCTTTTGGCTAAAAGCGGAAGCATGGAAACTCCTAAGAAGTTGGAAGCCACTTAAAACTTCGATTGTCATCAAAAGGGATTTTAGTTTTTAAACATTTTACATTTATGCTTTTGGCACAAGAAGATTCCATTGATTCTGTTTATTCCAAGCCAAGTGACTAAGTGAGTACTGGAGAATTGCATATACATGT
The DNA here is from genome assembly GCA_029633175.1 of Citrus glauca. NCBI lineage: Eukaryota > Viridiplantae > Streptophyta > Magnoliopsida > Sapindales > Rutaceae > Citrus > Citrus glauca. Next base: position 22,702,013 of record JAQOOD010000003.1, on the reverse strand, counting down.
AATATGTGCATCGCGCATTGTTCTTTCAAGTTGACCCTTTCGGCAACATGATTCGTTGACCTAAAATAAGATTAAAAATAGTAAGCCCCGTTTCATCCATGTGAATTCTGAGAAATACAACTGCGTGTTCGCAGCCGGTTTTCATATACAAGCGATTCATCATCTAATAGGTAAAGCTTCCGTTACATATAATGTAACAAACAACCAATGAATATAGACCATTGATTTTGATATTCTTTAAATTCAATGGATAAAAATAATTTTAACACAAAACAAAGTACAGGTGAAATAGATATTTACAGAAAATTTTATTTCTAATCATATGTTTACTTATTTTTTCAAATAAGTCCTCATTGATTTTTTATAATTAA